>WNWU01013765.1:7594757-7681593 GCA_012654045.1 Ptyas mucosa | reverse complement strand
ATATATATATATATATATATCTATATATCTATATATATATATATATAAAAATGTTTTTCTTTTTTGGAGGTTTTATGTGTATTTCTCTTTAGCCAGGTTCTTCCTACGTAAACCAAGATTTTATGCAGCCCTAGTTCAGTGAAATCCCAATCCACTAGTTTCTAGGCTTTTTTTTTTCCTTCTGGCAGCCAGCAGACCCTTTGCTGCGCATTGGGAGACTAAGATAGATCTATTTCGGCCTTATAAGGCCTCATCAGTTAGCCACACCCTCATCTCCTGTATCCTCCCTGTAAAGGTACAATATATGAAAAGAAAAAGGAAAGATAATAAATGGCATAATTGGAAGAGTAAGTGGTACATATCCTGTAAAGAGGAAGGAAGGGAGGGAGGGAGAGGGCATCATAGACTTGTGTGTGATGTAGTTAGTGAAAACAGGAAAGCCAAATTTCTCCCTAATATTTCTCATTCCAGATCACTACAGAGGCAAGATTTGTAATTAATAATCTAATGCTCAATTATCTTGCTAATTGATAAACAAGGGAATAGATACAAACTAAATTGTCATATGATTTCATATCATAATCTTTCACAATATTGAAAATGCTAGTTAGCATTTTTATATAAAGGTGAAAAGAGGTGGGAGACCCATTCCTTTCTGATGCAAGATAATATCTACTGACATTTTTAAATAGGCGACTCATGAAAGAAAATAGTGAGAATCAAAATTCATTGAGTTTGTGCTTAAGCTGAGCTTGCAGCAAAGCTTCTCTGGTTTATAGCATAAAAATGAATAGTATCAAAAGGAGAAAATTGAATTTCTCACCATGGGAAAGCAAATGAAATATTGACTTGTTCAAGAGTATGGTGGAAACATGCAGTAGGCTACTATTTATACTCTCTCTAGTTGGTACAAATGTATTTGGCAGTCTTTAACTTTTTAGTGAGTGTTTAACAAATATCCTTTTCTGTTCCAAGTAGGTGATTTAAAAACATTTTTAAAAAACAACCCTAATTTCCAATATTTATCTATATAGGCCTGCATGATTTTTCCTGTTGTATTTGTTATCCAATTTATACAACAAGAAGTACAATGGCAGAGGATGAGGCATAGACAATTATTTAATATGGATTTAAAATCACAAAATAATCATTTCTCATATAGATTGACTCTTCCAACAACTACCCAAATTGAGCATATATTTTTCAATAATAATGGAGAGTCAGTTGAAAGGCCATTAGGCTCTCTCCTCTGTCAAGGATACACATTATAAAAAATAAGAACATAGAAAATTGGGTACACCAATTTTATTCAAATTGTTTTCTGTATCATTGTTTTATATTATTATTAAATATATAAATTGACAATATGTTGCATAACACTTAATAATAGATATCACCGTGGTTAAATTTAAAGTTAAAAACATCACTGTAAAATATTGTATATCATAAAATGAGAATGGAATTTAGAACAGCACATGAGAAAAGTCATGATCAGGTCAAGAGACTGGGAATATGTTAGTGGATGATGAACTCAGGGACCTAACAAAGCAAAGAGAGATTTAGTTAAATAACAAATAAAGATTGGTATGTTAGATAGATGTGGAATAACACAGCAATCTAAAGCCTATTGGGACTCTTGCCATTAAACTCCTGGCTAGGAAAATTGCAAGCAAAATTGTTTGTAGTTGCATAAGTATATGGGAAAGGCACCAAGTTTATTTTCTTTGCTCTATATAATCATAATCATAAGTTTTTTTGTCAAGCATATATAAGATAACAGGTAAAAGTATAAACATAATTTGAATACATGAAAAGAGTAAGTAAAAAGGAATATTAGGACAGGGACGGTAGGCACGCTGGTGCACTTATGCACGCCCCTTACAGACCTCTTAGGAATGGGGTGAGGTCAACAGTAGACAGTTTAAGGTTAAAGTTTTGAGGGTTTGGGGAAGAAACTACAGAGTCAGGTAGTGTATTTTTTTTTAATTTCTTTATTGAAGCATTTATTATTTACAGAACAAAAAACAAAAAGTAGACAAAACCACACTGACAGACAAACACAACATACAAAATGAAAATTTTCATATAAATCAGTTCAACGTTTTCAGCTTTGAGGTGTCGTTATATATAAATAATTCGTATTTACGTTGCATATTTACATTGATCTTCATATAAAATTATCAATTGTGCTAAAGCAGTGCTAACTGTAAATTGTTTTATACATCTATTCATCCTTTTAACAATGTACAATTTCCACTTGTTCATCCTAGTTCTCTTGTCTAGTTCTCGCATTTGCGAGTCTTACTTAGATTTCTATTCCTTAACCATTCATACCATAGATCCCATGCACTATAATATTCTGATTCCTCTCTATCGTTTATTTCTAGTGTTAACTTGTCCAGTTCGGCACATTCTAATATCTTTCTAATGATATGGTCTTCAGGGGGTAACTTATTCTCCTTCCAATATTGGGCAAAAGTGATTCTTGCTGCCGTAATTATGTGTATCGCCAAGTATTTCTTCTTTCTTGCATATGAGTTTTTAAGGATTCCCAGGAGGAATATTTTTGGATCTAGTTCCAAAGTGTCTCCCAAAATTTCTTTCAGCCAATTATTTATCGTCTTCCAAAAAATTTTCGTTTTGGGACAAGTCCACCAACAGTGGTAGTACGAACCCTGTTGGTGCCCACATTTCCAACATTTTGAGCTTGCTTTGGGGTATATTTTAGCGATCCTGGCCGGGGCCAGGTGCCACCTATAAATCATTTTATATTGATTCTCTTTAAATGTTATGGCCTTAGTCATTTTTAAATTGTTAGTCCAGATTTGGTCTCATTCCTCTAATGTTATAATCTGTCCAATATTCCTGGCCCATGCTAACATAGTGTTCTTTACCGTTTCCTCTGCTAAATCATAATCCACTAGATATTTATATATTTTTGCTAATAATTTATCATCTGTGCCCATCCAAATTTTGTCTAGACCATTCATATTTATCTCTATTCCCGGATCTTCTTTGTCTTTCTTATATCTTGATTTAATTTGAGCATATGTCCACCATTCTAGGCTAATACCTTGTTCTTTTAACTCTTCTATTGTCCTAATATTCCCTATCCCATCTAGGATCTCTTTATATCTGGCCGTCTTTCCCAATTCTAAAACATTTGGATATATAATTGCCTCCATTGTAGAGAGCCATCTGGGGATTTTGGCATAGTGTTTTTTCCTTATCTCTCTCCATGTTGCCATGAGGGTATCTCTTATTTTGTGTTTGTGAAAATATGTCTTTGTTTTTTGCCCTGTTTCCCAGAGATAGAAGTGCCAGCCTTTTTGAAGATCGTATCCTTCCAATGTCAGTATCCTTTTATTAGTTAGAGTTGCCCAATCTTTTAGCCAAATTAGATTTGCTGCTTTGTGATATGTCTCCCAAATTGGGAGTCCGAGTCCTCCCCTTTCCTTTTTATCTTGCATGTCTCTAATTGCGATCCTCAGTTTTTTCCCTCCCCATATAAATTTTCTAGTGATCGAATTAAGTTCTTGAAAAAATTTTTTATCCAATTTGATTGGCGCTGTTTGAAACAAATACAATATTTTAGGTAGGATACTCATTTTAATTGCTGAAATTCTCCCTAGAAAGGATATCTGCAATTTCCCCCACTTTTCTAGGTCTTGTTTGATATTCTTAATCAGGGGTGTATAGTTATCTTCTTTAATGGCTGCATGTCTTTTAGAAACCCAAACTCCCAAGTATTTGATTTTCCTGACTACTTTAATTCCCATTAGTTCTTCTAAGGCTCTTATTTGGGTTTTAGTCATATTTTTAGTTAATATCTTCGTTTTAGCTTTATTAAGTTTGAGTCCCGCCACCTCTCCATATTTGCCAAATTCATCTAATATTTGTATGCCTGATTCCAATGGGTCTTCTATAATTAAAGCCACATCATCCGCAAATGCTTGAATTTTGTAGGTTTCTTTCCTAATTTTAAGACCCCTAATCTGGTTATTCCCTCTGATTTTTTGCAGTAAAACTTCTAAAGCTAATATAAATAATAACGGTGATAGTGGGCATCCCTGTCTCACCCCCTTCTTGATTAAAAATGACTTTGTTAGCTCTCCATTTACCAAAATATTTGCCTTTTGCTTCTTATAAATGGTTGTTATTGCTTTTTCAAAATTTGGCCCAAATCCCATTTTACTTATTTGCTGTATCATGAATTCCCAATTTAAATTATCAAAGGCCTTCTGGGCGTCTACAAAAATCAATGCCATTTCCTGGCCTGGGTGGTCCTCGTAGTATTCTATTATGTCCAATATCGTTCTTATGTTATTTCTAATTTGTCTTCCTGGGAGAAATCCATTTTGATCATTATGTATTATTCTATTCAGTACTTTTTTCAACCTTTCCACCAAGATGCTCATGAATAATTTGTAGTCCGTGTTAAGTAAAGAGATTGGCCTGCAATTTTTAATAAACTTTGTGTCTGTTCCTTCTTTGGGGAGGAGTGTAATGTATGCCTCCCTCCATGATTCTGGTATTACAGATTTTGTTAGGGCTTCGTTAAATATTTTTAACAATTTTGGGAGTAAAACATCTTCTAAATCTAGATTTTGATATAATTCCCCTGGGAATCCGTCTGGGCCTGGTGATTTATTTTTCTTAAGTTTAGAGGTTGCCATCTTTAACTCTTTCATTGTAATTTCCTTATTTAATAGCTCCTTCTCCTCTTCCTCAATTTGTGGAAGCCCTTCTTCTAGTAGATATCGTTCTATTTTCTCTTTAGGTGTCTCTTCCTCTTCGTACAATGTGGCATAATAATCGTAGATTAATTCTAATTTCTCCTCCTTATTTACTATATGGCCTTCAGGGTCTTCCAATTGATATATTATCCCTTTTTCTTTTTCTTTCTTTAATCTATATGACAACCATCTCCCCGGTTTGTTGGCGTTTTCAAAATAGTATTGTTTGGTTTTTTTAATTTCATATGCTAAATTTTCTTGGTCCATTAAGTTTATTTTGTGGCGTGTAATCATCCATTTTTGCTTTGCCAATTCATTATCTGGGACTTGTTGAATTTCTTTCTCTATTTCTCTCAGCTCCTCTAATATCGTTCTTTGACGTTCTCTTTTTTCCTTGTTTTTATGTGCACTATATGCGATAGCAAGACCTCTTAGAAAGGCCTTCATCGAATCCCATATTATCCCTCGTTCCGTCGGTTCTTTCTCATTTCTTTCAAAGAAATCCTTTATTTCTTTCTTTATTTTTTCAACATTTTGTTTGTCTCAAAGGAATTGAGTATTCAACCTCCATCTTGTATTTCCCCTCCTATATTTCCTTTTCCATTTAATTTCCAACGGATTATGATCTGCCCATATATTGGGTAGAATCTCAGCTGATAAAATATCCATTCCCAGGTTCCTACTCAGCCACATCATGTCAATTCTTGACCAAGTTTTTTTTGCATTCGAATAAAAGGTGTATTTTTTTTAATGTGGATTTAAGGTTCGCCAAATGTCGATCAAGTTTAATTCGTCAGTTAACTCGAAGAAGGGTTTTGGTATGCCTTTTCTTTTTCCTTTTTGTCCTTTAGGGGTTTTATGGTCTTTGTTTGGATCTACTTTTCCGTTGAAGTCCCCAATTATGCATATGTTGTTATTGTTTTCCATTGTACTGATTATTTCTCTAAGTTTACTATAAAAGTTTCCCAAATTTTTGTTCGGGGCATAGATAGAAATAAGTAGGATTGGTGTAGCCTCTCTCATGATTTCCACTGCCAGAATTCTGCCCTTGGGGTCTGTATATTTTAACTCTGATTTTATTTCCTCCCTGATATATATAGCTATCCCTCTCTTTTTTTCCCCTGCCAATGATGTATATAATTTCCCTAATTTCTTGTATTCCAAATATTTTTCGTTTCCCTTTTTAATATGCACCTCTTGTAAACATATTAAATCCAAATTCTCTTTAGCTAATTTTGTAAAAAAAAAAATTCTTTTTTTATAGTCGTTCAATCCGTTTACATTTACTGATAGCAACTTCCAGTCCATTTTCAAATTTGATATCAGTCTAGTACTGTTTTGCCCGGGTAACTCTCTGCGGTCTTGGTTCTTTCTTTCCTTCTTTGTTTTCTCTTTCCTCCTTTTCCTTTTCCTCCGATAACTCTTCCTTTGATCCTTTTCATCGTATAAGGTCTTCCTCCATTGTAGCCCCTCTTAACTCTTCCTTACTACTCAGGTCTTCTTCACTTCCTTTCAATTGATCTACAAATTCCTGTGCCTCCACCAGACTATTTATCTTTATTTTCTTCCCTTGCCAGGTTATCAGCATCCCTTCTGGCAAGGTCCATCGAAAAGGGATATTTCTTTTATTTAGTTGCAATGCCAGGAATCTATAGTCCCTCCTTACTTCCCTTACCCTCCTCGGGACCTGTTTCAGTACTATAACCTCTTTGCCCTTATATTTTATTGTTTCTCCTTTCGCAATATTATAAAAAATGTCTTTGACTTTTCTTTGAGCAAACCTTATATGGACTTCTCTCGGAAGCTTGTTGCGTCTTGCGTAATTTGTCTGGACCCTGTATACTTTGTCCAGCTCTTTAATTATTTGATCCTTATCCTGTTGTAAGATCTCTCCAATCAATTCTGCCATGACTTGGCCCAGGTTCTCTTCTTTCTCCTCCGTAATGTTCTGAAAACGCAAGTAGAAGGATGCTTTATCCATTTCCAGCTGCATAACTGAATCTTCCAGGTCCCTATTCTGCGCCATCAGTTTTTGATCCACCGCGTCCAGATCTCTTTCCTGTTGTTCGATCTTAGATTCAATTTTCTTTATTTTTTGTTCGTTTACTTGTATTGCCTGCTGGAAATCATTCATTTTTTGATCTATAGTTTGAATGTCCATCTTCAACTCTAAGTGATTGTTAGTCATCTTCTCCTGCATCATTAACATCATTTCCTGGATCGATGTTAGCGATAATTGCATCGCTTGCATTGTGGGTAACATGGTTGTGAGGCTTTCTGTAGATTTTTGTGTTACTGGTGATGACATTGCAATTGTTGGGTTTGGGATATTTGTCGTTGTCTTTTTCCCAGTTTTGGTTACCGTAGCTGCGTAACTTGTCATCTCACTCAAGACTTTTACTTGCTCTTTTATGATCCTATCTATATTTTTCCAAATAGTCATCCACTGGTTTCCCTTTCTTATTGTTATATATATTTCTTATTAGCCTATTGTAAGTGTCACTAGTATTTCACTACTCACTCCAACCCTCAGTCTATTCTGTCAATTAATTAGTCCTTTTGTCTAATGGAAACAATGAGGCTGTATATCAAGACAAATCAGCTAAAAATATTCTTAATATAATAGCAACTATATGTATATATAAATAGTATTATTAAATAGCTGATAGTTAAATGATAATAATTTTGTTACTTAATGAATTGTTCAATAACTTATTAGTCCTTATATGAGTCAATTACAATATGAATGTAGTATAATATATTCACTATAATCAGTAGGGATACAAATCTCAGACCATCTAATTTATAAAATTAATTTAAATATAGGTAATAGTTGTAAGCAATTTATCAACTTATAATAGTATTAAATTGTGAAAAGTGAAGGGAAGAAAAAGGAAGGAACAAAAAAACTTATTATTATAACTTATTATTAAGTATTTCTTAAATTTCTTAAATATTTCTTAACTATTTCTTAAAATTAATATACTAATAATTCAGTACTTTAAAAAGGTATCTATATATGCTTGATATAAATGCAATAAATATAATATAAATATAAATATAAGTCAATTTAATACAAATATAAATAGTTTGCACCAATTAATTAATACTAATAAGAGGGGAGGAAAGGGGAGAGGGAATGACTTAAGAGGATTTTAAAAGAATTTTGTGAAGAGGAAAATGGGGCAAAAAGTCAGAAGATGTTGGTTAATTGTTCTTATTTAATTGTTTAGTTACTTGTCGCCCTCCCTTGTCAATGTCCAGAGGGGAAAGATGGGTTGCTGAGATGTTCGGCTCAGTTCGATTGGAATCTATGTTTTAAGTTCCTTCAAAATCTTCAATCGCTTTCTCTGGAGGTTCTTCCCATCACTCTGGCCGCACTAGCCGCTCGCTCGTCCTCTCTTTAGTTTTTTCAAGATGGGCGCACTTCCTGTCTGGAGTTTTCCAGCTCTCCTTTCACCCGATCTGCCGTCTTATCTCCTTCCACCTCCAAATTTCTCCTCACGATCTCTCCCGTCAGGTTCATTCGATTTTTGCTAGTGCCCCACTCTTTCTTACGATTTTCTCCACACCGATCTCTTGCCAGCCGTTCTGCGATCCACTCGTTGTCTCCTCTATTTTCCTTTCAGTCGCCGCTTAGTTTCTGATCTGCTTCTGCTTCTCTGCCCAGTCCGGTCGGCTCACTTAGAATCACATTTAATGTGCATCGGGGGCAATGGTATGAATGTTCTTTAGCACCCCTCTTGCTGGAATTCCTTGCTTCCTGCTTCGTTGACTAGCGAGGCTTCAGGTCCGCCATTCAACAGCAGACGCGCTGCGCTAGTTTGGCCATGAAAACCGGTCCAGCAGAGTGGTTTTGCGGTTCTCCACTCAGCCTGCCGGTACTTCACTATTGCCCGCAGAGCCCTTCAAGCTCCCGCGCCTCGAAGGGTCCCCAAAACGCAGTGATTAGTGGCGTTAAGTAAGAGCGATCGCTTTTACCACGCCATGTCACCTCGGTCCTCAACCGGAAGTCAGCAGGTAGTGTATTCCAGGCATTGACCACTCTGTTACTGAAGTCATATTTTCTGCAATCGAGTTTGGAACAGTTTACCTTGACTTTGTATCTATTATTTGCTTGTGTATTGTTGTGGTTGAAGCTGAAGTAGTCATTAACAGGAAAGACATTGTGGCAGATAATTGTATGTACTATGCTTAGGTCAGACTAAAGTCGACATAGTTCTAAGTTGTCTAAGCCCAAAATTTGAAGTCTGGTGGCATAAGGTATTTTAGTGCGGTTAGAGAAATGGAGGACTCTTCTCGTAAAATATCTCTGGACTCTCTCGATTGTATTTATGTCTGATATGCAGTGCGGGTTCCAGACAGATGAGCTGTATTCAAGAATTGGTCTAGCAAATGTTTTGTATGCTCTAGGTAGTAGTACAACATTACCGGAGAAGATGCTATGCAAGATTAGGTTAACAACTCCTAATGCCTTTTTGGCAATGTTGTTACAATGGGCTCGGGCACTTAGATCTTTAGAAATGAGTACTCCAAGGTCCTTGACAGAGTGAGGGTCATCTACAAGGTCATGTCCATTTAATTTGTATTTTATGTTTTGATTTTTTTTGCCAATGTGCAAGACAGAGCATTTGTTGGTTGAGATTTGAAGTTGTCACTTGTTAGACCAATCTGACACATAGTCAAGGTCTTTCTGAAGAGTAGTTGCATTGTCAGTGGTGTTGAATACTTCAACATCATCAGCGAAGAGAACACAGTTGCTTTTGATATGATCACAAAGGTAATTTATGTAAAGTATGAAAAGTGTTGGACCTAAGAGACTGCCTTGGGGAACACCGCTATTAACATGTACAGGATTTGATAGAGTGCTTCCTATTTTGACCACTTGTTGTCTGTTTGACAAGAAGGCAGCTATCCATTTATGTAGGAGTCCAGAAATGCCATAGGATTTTAGTTTTAGAAGTAATTTGTTGTGTACCACTGAATCAAAAGTTTTACAGAAGTCTATGTAAACTGTGTCTATTATTTTGCCCTGATCAAGATGTGTAGTCCATATGTTTTTGCAATGTAGTAGTTGTAGATTACAGGATAGTTTTTTTTCTGAAACCAAATTGTTTGTTAGAAAGTAGGTTGTTTGTCTCTAGATGGAGGGTAATAGATTGGTTAATGATTGATTCAATGACTTTGCAGGTGATGCAACATAAACTTTACTTTACTTTACTTTACTTTACTTTACTTTACTTTACTTTACTTTACTTTACTTTACTTTACTTTACTTTACTTTACTTTACTTTACTTTACTTTACTTTAGATTTATACATCACCCTATTCCCGAAGGATTCAGGACGGTGAACAGCCAAAAGATAAAACACACATAATACAAAATTTAAAAAACAATGCAAAAGCACATTAAATAATTTGGCCCATACAGATTAAAACACCCCTATTGTTTTAAAACAGATTTAAAATTAACAATTAAAAGGAAGTTAGGCCAGGCCAGCCTATTGAAATAAAAAGGTCTTGAGGGCACGGTGGAAAGTGCGTAAATCCGGGATCTTCTGTATCTCCAGGGGGAGTTCGTTCCAAATAGCAGGTGCCCCTACAGAGAAGGCTCTCCCCCTGGGATCCACCAGTTGACACTGTTTGACCGATGACAATCTGAGGAGCCCCTCTCTATGGGAGCGTACTGACCGGTAAGAGGCTACTGATGGCAGAAGGTGGTCTCGTAAGTAACCAGGTCCTAAGCCATAGAGCGCTCTAAAGGTGGTAACCAAGACCTTGAAGCGCACCCAGAAGACCACCAGGAACCAGTGCAGCTCGCGCAGGAGAGGTGTTACATGGGAATGCCACGTCGCTCCCATAACCACCCATGTGGCTGCATTCTGGGCCAGTTGGAGCCTCCAGGTGCTCCTCAAGGGGAGCCCCATGTAGAGAGCATTATAGTAGTCCAGGCAGGAAGTGACGAGGGCATGAGTGACCGTGCATAAGGAGTCCTGATCCAGAAAGGGACGCAATTGGAGGATCAGGCGAACCTGATAGAAAGTCCTCCCAGCCACAGCCGTCAAATGCTCTTCTAAAGACAGCCGTGAATCCAGGAGGACACCCAAGTTGCAAGCCCTCTACAGAGATTGGTCTGTAATTTTCAACTAGGCTGGGGTCTCCTTTTTGAACATAGGGATGACCCTGGCTTGTGACCATTGGTAGGGCAAGGTGCTGGTACTGAAATTTTTTTCAAAAATTATGCTTAGAGGTTCTGCAATATATGATAATGATGATAATATATCATTATTAAGTCAATGTATTTTCTTGTTCTGTGAGATCAAAATTTACAGCATCTACATAATCCAGAGGACTAGAGGACACTCACAGACTATAAAATATTTGTGTGTTGTTCACAATATCCCTCCCTAGATTGCCCTGCATGGTAATTTGTAATGTGATAATTAAATTATTAAATATATGGCATTATGAAATACAACTCAATAATATGTAAAATTTAATTTTCATTGTGACCCAGCACTAGCTTCTTTTTATGGTGCAATTCCTGAAATATCACCAAAAGCCAGTGATGACTTTTGCATTCACTCCCCAAATCTCTGTATTTCTGCCATAATGGATAAGGGAAAGTTTTTAAAACTAACAATTGCTTTCCTGTCAAGATTTAACAGATTAACAGAATTGGAAGAGACCTTGCAGATCATCTAACCCCCTGCCCAAGTCCACCCCGCTGCCCAAGCCAAAGACCCTACATCTGCCTCTACCTAGGATCGAATTCACAATCTCCTGATTGTGAGGCAAGAGCTCTATCTCTAGGCCACAGCGGTTGGGTCTTTCCCCACCTGTCAGATCCGTGTATCAGCCATTCATCATGGAAGGGGGGGGGGATTTGGAGTTGTCACATTTAATTCTTTTTCCTATGTGTACTAAGTATCCTATTTCCTACCTGACCCTCTTTGTATAAACTTTAACCTGATTTATAACCATTGCCTGGTGCCAGGAATGCCTGGAGAATTCTCACACCCTGGGAAATGAAGGGGGAGGGGGGGGACAAGTGGATTGCAAGATGACCCTGAGAACCTCTTCTTATCTATTTCTCAGAGAGGCTGGTACAATTCATCTTCACACCGGCAGATTGGTTGGAATCCACATCGGACAGTGGGGAGGGGGTTCCTAATTTCCTTTATCCTGAACTGCATGCCCCGAGTGACCCCAGAGCCTGCTTTGAGTTTTGACTTGCTTTCATCCCTTTCAATAAAAGGCTCCTTTTGAAATACAAAATTCTCAAGAGTTTGTAATTTCTTGGAAGGGGGGAGAAGCTGGGCCTTACATAAAGCAGGCTCTGCAATAGTGGTCAACCCGGAGGGGAAATTTCTCCCCCTTAATTTCCACTCTATCAAGGGGACCCTGTAACAATGTCCAAATGAAGCAGTGAGCATGGGGAAGCTGAGTACTGGGGAGAAACCTCAACAACTACCCAGCCAGACACTGGCTCCATATGTCCCATCGAGGACATCGAAGCTGTCCTTGAAAGCTCCATGAAGCCCCAATGGTTGATCGACAGAGGAAAGAAAGACAGCTGGGATGGAAGGGCCAAGGGGGTGATCCTCACCCATGGCAGCTGTAAGCCCAGGTGGAAAAGGGAGCTGGAGGCACTCTCTGATCAGGAAGAGCTGACCAAGGAACCACTGGTGGATGATCAACTGAAGCAGTACATCAACCGTATCATGATGGAAGCCCTGGAAAATCTCAACGTTTGAGGTGAACAGGGTCACCAATGAAGGAGAGCAGGTGGACCAGCAGCTGACGAAGCTTGAGCCATCACCCCTGACCTAGCCTCAGCTGACCAAGCAGACAATCAAGCCGGTGGAGCAGCAACCATTCCAGGTACCCAACTTCCTGCTGTCCCAGCCCAGGTGATCATCCTCGCCCAACCCAGAGGACCGCAGCTAGAGAGGAAGGCCCCTCCCTTGGGGGTAAAATTTGACAGAGACCCCCAAAAGTTGGGGTTTTTCCTGGCTCAAGTCCTCACCTACATGGAAGAGTATGGGCAGAATTTCCCAACTCAGGGGACATGAGTGCAAGTTGTCACCCTAACTCTAGAAGGGGCAGTGGGCAGGTGGATGGTGAGCCTCCACAACTCCGATGCTCCAGAGCTACAAAACTTCAATCAATTCATGACAGCCCTGCACCACCGCTTCAAAGACCCTCTTGCCAATTGCATAGCCCGTGACCACATAAAAGTTGTGAAGCAAGGCTGCCATAAGTAGCTGAATGCACTGAAGAATTCTGGAACCTGGCTGGCTGAATTGACTGGCCAGAAGATATCCTAGTCTGCTGGTTCAAAGATGGACTTAACAATGACCTGTCCACTGCCTGCCTGGCCCGTGGCACCCCTAACAGCCTGCATGAATGGTACCTGATGGCACAGGAGGCAGAGAGTGACATGACCCAAAACCAGTACTGCATCGGCAGGGCTTGGAGAAGATTCCCCAAGGGAAGCGGGAGCCACTCAAACTCTAAACCACCATTGCACCAAGGCCATCAGGTTGTTTTAAGTGTGGGAAGGAGGGGCACTGCACAGCAGAATGACGGTTGAAAACCCCTGCTGGAAAGCCTGATTGCCTGTTGGGGGGAAGCCTGCAAAACCCACCTCCCAAGGAAAAGAAACTACGCTGAGAAGCCGAGAGGCCACGGAATTCTGTTCCCCTCCAAAATCAGAGGAAGAATCTCCAGCACCCCGAGAGGACCAGAGTTAGTCTGAAAGAGATCTGGAAGACAACCCACTGGTAAGCAACCCAATCAAACTGCTCACCCTACCCCTAAGACATTTTATCCCTAGCTGAGGGAAAGGGGAGGAAGTAGCAACATTGGTGGACTTGGGATGCACCCGATGCCTAATTAGCCCAGCCCTGGCAGGGAGATTGGGAATTCACCTAAGGAAAATGAAAACCCCCATCGCTTTTTGCCAGCAAATGGAACTGTAGCCCGGGGGGTGGGGGAGCCAGCCATTTTTGCCACAGAACCATTGCAAATGAAGCTGGGAGATCATAGCAAGACCCTCACGTTCATAGTAGCCCCAGAAATGGAATGGCCACTAGTCCTAGGGTTAATGTGGCTGCAGAAATGGAAACCTAAAACAAACTGGAAGAGAGGAACTGTAAAATTCCAGGGGCATTTAACTTTCACGAATGTGAAAAAGGAAGGAAAGGAAAACAGGGAAATGGCAATGACCGGCCACCCTGCTGAACCCACTAGCATCCCCAAAGAATACCAGGATTTGGCTGAGGTATTTAGTGAAGAGGCATCTCATGAACTTCCACCCCATCATGCCACAGACTGTGGCATTGAGTTCCTACCAGGGGCTAAATTTCTAGAACCTAAAATGTACTGCATGTCCCCCAGAGAACTAGATGAACTCAGAGCATTTATCGGCAAAAACCTAAAAAGGGGTTTCATCAAGCCCAACCAACCAAAAATAGCAGCCCCAGTGTTATTTTGAGAAAAGAAAAATGGTTCTTTACACCTCTGCATTGACTATCAAACCTGAACATGATCAGCGTGGAAAATATGTACCCACTCCTCCTCATGAAGGACATGCTGGCTCACCTCTCTAAAGGAAAAATCTTTTCAAAGCTTGATTTACGAGAGGCATACTACCTCATCAGAATTAGGAAAGGGGATGAGTGGAAGACTGCTTTTAACATCCCGCTGGGATGCTACCAATTTAAAGTACTCCCTTTCGGATTACAAGGGGCCCCTGGCATGTTTATGCAATTTATTAACAAGGTGCTCCATGAACATTTATACAAAGGGGTCCTGGTTTACCTTGTTGACATTCCAATTTACTCTGAAACAAAAGCAGAACACATAAAACTAGTCTGAGCAGTTCTTGCTAAACTCCAAGCCATCAAACTCTATGCAAAACTCTCCAAATGTGAGTTCCACCAAGAAAGAATTGACTACCTGGGATATAGAATATCCCATGGGGAAATAGAGATGGATCCACCAAAAGTAAAAGCCATCATCGATTGGGAGCCACCCCAAGCCTGTGAACAACTACAGGTTTTGCTAACTTTTACCATCAATTCATTCCAGGCTTTGCTAAAATTGCCCTCCCCATTACGAACTTGCTAAAGGCGAAAGGGGGGGGGAACCAAAACCAACCCCTTAATTGGACCATGGAATGCCAAGCAGCATTCAAAAAACTCAAACAACTATTCTCAGTTGAACCAGTCTTAAAACACCCAGACCCAGAACAACCATGTGTCATCCAAGCAGATGCCAGTGACGTGGCAGTAGGCGCAGTCCTACTTCAAAAGAATGAACAGGAGCAGTTGCAACCAAGTGCATACACATCCAAGAAATTGACAGAAACCGAGCAGAGATGGGCCATATGGGAGAAAAAGACTTAGGCAGCACAATGGGCCCTCCTCACATGGAGACAATTCTTAGAAGGGAACAAAATACCCTTCGAAGTCTAGACTGATCATAAAAACTTAGAAGCGCTGAAGACCTCATGAAAACTCTCCCCCAAACAAGTATGTTGGGTGCAATACTTTAAACATTTTAATTTTAACCTCAAATATCTCCCAGGAGGAAAAAACTTCTTAGCTGATGCCCTGTCCAGAAAACCCCAATATAACAGTAAAAAGACTGAAATTGTTAAATCTATGCTCCAAACACCCCAGCTAGCCACCAAAGTAATTACCTGAGCACAAGCCAAAAAAGAACCACTTGCTGACAATGCCATGGTCTCAAAATTTAGAGGCACTACATAAGGATGATATGGTTCCAAGGACACAAAAACATTTGTTTTCTCAAAGGCGATTTAGCCTGGGTTGAAAACAAACTTTACGTCTCTGCTAGCCAAAGATTGGAGCTTATGAAACAATGCCATGACCCCAAGATAGCTGGACATTTTGGATTTGTGAAAATGCTACACCTAATCAAAAGTCAAGACATTGAGAGATACATGGCTAGCTGCCCCACCTGCACAGCTGCAAAAAGATGAGAAGGAAAGTCCCCAAGGCTCTTACAAACTGTAGCAGATCCTTCAGCATCTTGGAGAGAGATTTCTATGGATTTTATAGTGGAACTGCCTGAAAGCATGGGAAACATAGTTATTTGGGTTCTAACAGACTTCTTTTCAAAACAGGTCCATTTCATATCCTGCCAAAAGATCCCAACAGCCAAGGCATCAGCAAAAATGTTTTTAGTCCACATTTATTGCCTCCATGGAGCTCCCCAACGGATTATCTCAGACAGGGGTGCCCAATTCACCTCCAAATTTTGGTGGGCTTTCTTAAATCTATTAGGCTCTGCCCAGGGGCTGTCCTCTTCACACCACCCCCAAATGAATCGGGGGGGAGGTTAGAGAAAGCAAATGGCATATTGGAACAATATTTAAGATATTTTATTAACTACCAACAGGACAATTGGACTGATCTGTTACCTTTTGCTGAAGTAGCCTACAACAACTCTGTACACAATAGCACTGGTTTCACCCATTTCTGGTAGCCACAGGACAAGAATTTAACCCCATGCCAGAGCTACCAGTGAAGGAACATGACATCCCCTCCCTTAAGGAGTGGATAAACAACCTACAAACCACTTGGCCAGTGGTCAGACTAGCTCTACAAGAGGCTAGAGCAGCTTTTAAAATTCAAGCTGACAAGAAACGCTGTGAGCCCAAACCATTCAAGGATGGGGACTGTGTATATCTATCCACAAAGTTTCTACAATCCGTACAACCATCTAAGAAACTGGGACCAAAATTCATTAGCCCATTCCCCACCACCAGAATCATAAACCCTGTCATGGTAGAACTCCTCCTTCCTAAAACACTTAGGCAGGTTCATCCAGTGTTTCACTGCAGCCTACTCAAGCCAGAAATCACTTCAAAAGTCAGACCCTCTTTGCCCACACCTCCAACCCCCATTATGGTGGAAGGAGAACAACATCTTGAAATCAAAAATATCCTTGACTCCCGCACTCACCAAGGCTCCACACAATATTTAGTGGCATGGAAACACCTACCATCCTCTCAGAATGAATGGGTAGCCAAAAAACATGTAAAAGCCCCCACATTGTTAAGGAAATTCCACCTGAAATACCCACCCAAACCATCCTAAATCTTAATGTATTATATGTTTTATGTCTTTCTAGAGAGAGTTTCCATTTTTCTGAGGAGGGCAATATGTCAGATCTCTGTATCTGCCATTCTTCATGGAAGAAGGGGGAGGGATTTGGAGTTGTCACATTTAATTATTTTTCCTATGTGCCCTAAGTATCCTATTTCCTGCCTGGTCCTCTTTGTATAAACTTTAACCTGATTTATAACTGTTGCCTGGTGCCAGAAATGCCTGGAGAATTCTCACACCTTGGGAAATGAAAGGGGAGGGGGAATGAGTGGATTGCAAGATGACCCTGAGAACCTCTTCTTACAAACTCCCATTAAGTTTGAACAAATGGATGGTTCGATGCTTGGGGGAGTACTGGCTACCCACATCACCGAACTCATCAGATTAGAGATTGGAGATCACTGGGAGTATATATGGTTCATAGTGGTAGATAAAATGATTGAGCCCCTTATACTAGGTTTGACCTTGTTGGATAAATGGCAACCAACTATATGGTGGGAAGAGGAATTTAGGAAACTCAGACTCACACTTGGTCCCAAACCACCCAAAGACCAGGTGGAAGGACTGAGAGTTGAAACATCACAGGAAGACACAGAGGCCAGTGCAGGAGGGGGCTTTCCAGATATATATGGGGATTTGGCAGAGGTGTTTAGCGAAAAGGAGTGTGAGGTTTTACCTCCACACTGTTCAGCTGATTGCGCTATAGAATTGATACCAGGAGCTAAATTGCCAAAACCCCGCATATATTCAATGACCCCAAAAGAACTCGAGGAGTTCAGATGGTACATTGATAAAAACCTAGCCAGAGGGTTTATCCAGCCCAGCAGGTCCCACATGGCGGTGCTAGACCTATTTAGGGAGAAAAAAAGATGGTGGTTTATGCTTATGTGTTGATTTCCGTGGACTCAACACAGTGTGTGTGGAGCATTTATATCCCCTACCGCTGATGAAGGATTTATTGTCCACCTTAGCAACTGGCAGGATCTTTACAAAACTGGATCTAAGAGAAGCTTACTACCACTTGACCAAGGGACAAGTGAAAAACAAATTTTAACTGTCCCCTGGGGAGTTACCAGTTTCAGGTAATGCCGTTCGGGTTATGGGGCGCTCCAGCTGTTTTTAGGCAGGTAATAAATGGAGTTCTACATGAACATCTCTATCAGGGAGTCCTTGTATACCTGAATGATATCTTGATATACACTGAAACGATGGAGAAACACACCCGGTTAGTCCATCAAGTTTTGGAGAAACTGCTGGCTGCTAAGTTGTTTATAAAGTTATCTAAATGTGAGTTCCATTGAATGGAAATAGATTATTTAGGATACTGTATCTCAAGAGAAGGGATGGAGATGGATCCCAGAAAAGTAAAGGCAGTGATTGAGTGGCAGCCTCTAAAAATGAGGCAACAGTTACAGAGTTTCCTCGGATTTGCCCATTTTTATAGGCAATTTATCCTGTCATTTGCGCAGGTGGCATTGCCCTTAACAGATCTTCTATATACAAAACCCAACCTGATAAAGCCATGACCAGGACAGATGATTGCATGGACACCTGAGTGTCAAAAAGTATTTGAAAGGTTGAAAGGAATGTTCACATGCGAGCCAATGTTAAAACACTCCAACCCGACACAACTTTTTGTCATCCAAGCTGACGCAAGTGACATAGCTGTAGGGGCTCTCCTACTTCAAAGAAACAGCCAGGGGAGGATGGAGACCTGTGCCTATACCTCAAGAAAGCTCAAGGCCACAGAAAGGGGTCATATGAGAGAAAGAGGCATTTGTGGTGAGATGGGCTCTACTCATCTGGCAACATCTGCTTGAGGGAGTGGGTACTTCATTTGAAGTGTGGACTGACCACAAGAACTTGGAGGCTTTGCAAAGTTCCAGAAAACTGTCCCCCAAGCCAGTCCACTGGGCACAGTACTTTCAGAGGTTCAATTTTATCCTGAAGTACATGCCCACTGGTAGAAACTTCCTGGCAGGCCTGCTATCGCACATGCCACAATACAACAGCAAGAGGGAGGAGGTGGTACAGGCAATGATACCATCCAGACAGTCAGTGGGGAAGATAGAACATACTAGACCAGTAAACCCCTGGTACAACGACTTCCAAAAAGCATTATCAATGGACGCCTGGTTAGTGGAGAATAGTTCTCTAGTAACAAAGAGGGATGGTTTTACATGGAAAGGAGACAAATTGTATACTCCAAAGGATGTTCGATTGCAGTGCTATGTAAATGCCATGACGTTAAGCCTGCCGGTCACTTTGGATTTCTTAAAACATTACATCTTGCATGATGTCAGATTTGGTGGCCACGAATGCGCAGAGACATTGAGGAATACAAAAAAATTGTCAGGTTTGTACTACAACTAAGCCACGCCCTGGAAAACCCCTTGGTCTATTACAGTCTGTAGCCAACCCCGGGAGGCCATGGGATGAAATCGCTATGGATTTCATAGTCGACCTCCTGGAGACCAATGGCAACACAGTGATATGGACTTTGATAGACCTCTTCTCAAAACAAGCACATTTCATACCATGTAAGGGTCTCCGTTTGGCTTGGAGGTTAGCACAAATGTTTATACAAAACATTTATCGTCTACATGGTGTGCCTCGTAGAATCATATCAGGTAGGGGAGTACAGTTCACTCCATGATTTTGGTGAAACTTCGTACATCTCATCGGTCATCTCAGGGATTGAGTTCAGTCTTCCATCCTTGCACTAATGATACATCCGAGAGGACTAACGCTATGGTGGAATGCTATCTACGAAGCTATGTGTCATATCAGCAATCGGATTGCTCCAATCTCATATCGTTTGCTGAAGTGGCATACAATAACGCTGTACATATGAGTACCAGTCTCATCCCTTTCCAAATAATGACAGGGAAGGAGTTCCCTGCCATACTGGAACTTGAAGCCCAGGTCCCAGATCAGTTGTCTCCTGCCGGATGGGCCAATAAAATTCAAGAAGTCAGGCCTCACATGGAACAGGCCTTGAAGAAGGCTGCTGAAGAATATAAACAGCAAGCTGATAAGAGGAGGGCACAGACCAAGCCCTTTCATGTGGGGGACCAAGTGTTCTTATCCACCAAATATATTAAATTGAGGCTCCCTTGTAAGAAACTAGGTCCTAAATATCTTGGACAGTTCACAGTCACCAAAGTTATCAACCCTGTGACTGTTGTTCTTAAACTCCCTTCCCTATTGGAGAAAATATATCCTGTTTTCCATAGCAGCTTATTAAAACCTGTAGAGAAGACAGCATCTGCAGATCCCCCTGGCCCCATTACCAGGAATCAGTATGAAATAGATGAGGTACTTGACTATAAAATGTCAAGGGGGAGAGTAAAGTACTTGGTGAGGTGGAAAGGATATCCATATGAGGAGGCCTCCTGGGTTGACAGAAATGACATCAATACCACACGATTATTACAACGGTTCCACAAGATATACCCATATAAGCCGAAGGGATCCATATGAGGGATAACATTAACATTTTGTTTATTCATTGCAGGTGGACTCCTGGTAGAGGGGGGCCACTTGTCAAGCCCAGCCATGGCTCGACACATGATCCTTGAGGGGGGATGACACGACAGCACAAACCTCAAGAACCAATGATTCATGGGAGGGGGCTGGGCACCAGGTGTTTAGACTTCATGGAGCTGGCGGTACACTGAGTGTTTCATCTGCATGGAAGTGATGGTGCTACTGTCATATGTAAATACCTAACATATTCATAATAAACAGTGTTGTATATTGTTATGTTCCACATCTAACTCCACATGTTCATTGCCCCACCCTCTTACCTCTAGCCATGCCTCCATGGTATAAAAGGGGCATGCGTGAGGCGTTCTGACAGTTCTGACAGTTCTTTCAGCTCCATCTGTAAGAGAGCAAAAATAGATGAATAAATACTGAATGTTATAAATCAACGCCTTTGAGTAATTATTGGGCTAAATTCTTGTAACAATATGATAGCAGAGGATGGTTGTTAGCCCAAATACTCCCAGGCATGTCTGAAAACAAAACCAGGGGAAGAGCAATCACCTGGGCATTTGCACAGAAGAGGGCACCCAATTATCGCCCACAAGCAACGTCCCGAAAGAAAATACAACAAAAAACAAACTTGATCCTGAAGCAAGCACCTCAACCGAGACCCAGGTGAGAAGGAACAAAGAAGAAACCTACACAGAAGTCACTCCGATTAAGGAAGATAACCTCAGGAGAAACCTACTAAAAATAATAAAAGATACCCAGCCGACCATGACCTGATCGCAAAACTCCAAGATCTGATCAATGACTGTGGAGCAGCGACCAGAACAAACGAAACAGAACTGTACCAGACAGACATCAACCCAGTAAGAAAACGGCCTTCTTGCCTAATCCCCTCAGAGGAAGCTGAAACATTCTTGGCACCTTTTTTGTGGTGGCCATCTTGGACAATGACATCAATGGAGATGGCTGACCAATCACCGAGGGGGACCCTAACTTTAAATACTAAGGCGGGAAAAGAGGCCTACTCGCAAGTAAATGCAACCGCTCATGAAGAAGACTATAGGGGAGAATACAATGACACCCCCAAAGAGCCACCTAACAATCACGACATCAAAAAGGCCATACAAACTCTAAACGCAGCTTTCGGCCCACAACTAAAGCTACCTAAAACTATCTCAGACACCCTAGAGATACCTAAAACAACAAATACCATGCAAAGAGACACAACCAAACCTTACCTGAGAGACACCAGCACCACCACTAAGGCCTCGGACCCAGTGCTACACACCTGGGCCCATCCCACTCCACAAACGGCACCCACATCTAATCCCAGAACAGAAACAAAATACTCACCATTCCAGCAGGCACCGATGCGACTCCCAGAGCCAATGGAGAATGACATCCTCAACCCAGCTCCAGTCGGCAAACCAGGCGTGGAACCAGGCCTCCTGGATCTTCACTTTGCAGTTACAAGCCTTCTGGGCCATACGATGACCCAGACAGACACTCAAGCAACTCACGTGGTGATCCAGTCCTTCCCCGATCTTCAAAGGATCCCCAAACCGGAACCGAGGTTCTATCCAGGCGAGTGGGGCCTTCACCTAGAGCTCCGGCAGCAAGCTCCTTCCCAGATGACTGCAGACTACAACTGAGCTTCGAGCATGCACAGAATCAACCACCTAAGAAGAGAGAAACATAGAAGCAAGTCAGTACAGACTACCAAACAGTATACCTATGCCATATTGTGAGTTCCCTCACATACTAAACCATGGACAGCACCTGCCTGTAAGTAACATCTCACACAGCACTGGAACTTTACCTACAGACTTTCCAAAACTGAGATTAGATGGTTCAAACCTATTAGAATGGAACCAGCAGCTCCAAGTCATTTTCTTAAAAGAAAACATCTTATTTTTAATTACTGACCCACCACAAAAACCTTGGTCTTTCGAGATAGACTGTTTACACCATAGAGCCTTTTACTTACTGATAGCCAGCATATCACCTTGCATTTACCCCAGCATTAGCCACCACCTAACTGTACCAGAATTAATACAAAAATTGTTTAGCATATTCTACAGCAGAAGTAGGGCAACCACCACTAGAATTTCCAGGGAATTCCACTCTGCCAGAATCAAAGCAGGGATATCTATGAGTGAGCATTTACTCGCACTCAATGCAACTAGGGCCAAGTTACTGCAAAGGGGGGAAATCATAACTGAGGAAAGTATGAAAAGCATAATTATTAACTCCTTGGACCAAAGCTGGGACAATTTAATATCTCAATTAGATAGCCTTAGCATAGAGCACCTATCCATAGAAAATCTGACAAACAGACTAATTGCTGAAGACAATTTAAGAAAAGATCGTTATATATCTCGCAGAGACCACAGAACTGACAGAAAATTAGGCTCCACAGACAGGAATAGCAACACTCCTGAATGTTACATATGTGGCTCCAGGAGTCACTACAAAAGGGATTGTCCCAGGAATACCCGAAGTAAGGAACACAACCAACGCAGAGATAAGCCAGAATATAGACACAGACACTCACCAGAACACAGATTTAGGTGCAGAGACTCTCCCAACTACAGAAGAGATTCCAGAGATAATTCTAGAGAGAATCACTCAGGCTCACTCTATGGACTCGCAAGACAGAAATACACAAGTAAACAAATCAAAGGAAAAGACATTTGGCTAATTGATTCTGGTGCAACCAATCACACCACATACGCCAACTTACTATCCTCATTCACTAAAGAAAATTTCATGATCAAAGTAGCCAATCAAATTAATGTCAAGGTGGCGGGGAAGGGAAACATAACTTTGCCAGGCATTGGAGAAATAGAGGGGGTTCTTTTCATACCAGAAATACCATATAATATACTGGGCAGCCAGACGGCTAAGTCAGGACAAAGACATTGAAATCAAATTCAAGGCAGGACAAACATACATGACCAGGAACGGGAAGTGTATAGGAGAAGTCATTACTAGCGATGACCTACCATACTTTAAAGCGAATTAAGTTAGCCATTCAAGTGTAAATGCCAACTCAGTTGCAAGACAGGGACAGACATCTACAGATAGTAATAGGGAAGATAATGATAACATAGAAAATGACAGTCACCCAGAGACAAAGATAGCAAACCCTCTTTAGGGAGACTACTACATGACAAATGTGCACACCTGCTACCTAGGAAGCTAGGCTATATTAGTTTTCCCATTGTACAAAAAATGACAAAGTACGCCGACGGTTTAAAAGTAAAAAACTGCAAAAATTACCTTGCGTGCTCAATTTGTAAATGTTCCAAACTAAAAACAAAACACAGACCAAGAAAGTCAGTACGCACAACTGACTCTATCTTCCAATTAGTTCATATGGACCTAGTAGGACCCTTAAGACCTTCCATAAAGGACAAAAAAAGATTTTTCCTGACTATCGTAGATGACTACAGTTGCTACGGCTTCGTATATACCATCAAACATAAGAGTGAGGTGTATCACAAATTCAAGGAATTTTATAAAAGAGTAGAAACCCAACATAACACAAGAATAAAACAAATAATGACGGACAGAGGTTCAGAGTTCCTATCAAAGGATTTCTCTAAGTGGCTAAAGGATCATGGCATAATTCACTACTCATCTAGTCCGTTTTCCGCTTTTCAGAACGGAGTAGTAGAACGAAAAAACAGAACACTACAGACAATGATGAGGTGCATCTTGGAAGATGCAGGACTTGGACAATCTTTCTGGTCTGAGGCCCTCCTATATTCCAATTATAGACTCAACAGATTGTGGTCTAGTGTAATAAACTCAACTCCTTACAAATTAATGTATAGGAAGAAACCTAATATAGCACATTTGCATGTATTTGGAGTCACAGCTGATGTTCACATACCAAGACACCTGAGAAAAAAGGGAGATAAAGTATCTAGAAGACTGAGATTTATGGGTTACAAATCTGGGACCAAAGGGTATAGATTCAACGATAGTCAGAACAGATTTATAATATCCAGATCAGCTGTTTTCCACGAACACGCCAACTGGTCAAAAATACATTTAAATGAGGTAATTCAAATTCCCAATGCAACACTTAACCAGCAGAGCTCAGACATTAAAGAAAACAGGGAAGATGGACTTCCGGTTGAGCCGCATTCGTCACTGACAGTCCTTTTAAGACCACCAGCCCTGCCGCCTGTAAAAGAGCCATTTCAGAGAAGAGAAACGGCTCAGAAAACTCCCAATCTTTTAGGATTTGGTGAGGAGAGCTGGCGACTTTAGGTAGAGTCCCCTGTGAGACCCCCAGGTTTCTCTGGGGAGTTAACAGGGTGGGACTCACTTTTCAAGTTGCTGAAGCTCCAGACGATGGGGAAACTCTGCTTCGAGCAGAGCCAGACAGCGCAACCAACTAAATAACCAAACACAACAGCAGGGTGGAATCGGGACTCTAAATTAAAATGCAAGTATTTTTAGCCCTGTGGATTAACTTAAAGAACTATAATTCTGAAGCCTGAGAAACTTTGAGAGGGGGGAAAAAGGAAAAAAAATGGTGATTGCTTTCAGCGGAAAGTGCAGCTGAAAGCGAAAGTGGACTGGTCTGATTATTGCAACACACTACAAAGTTACAGATTCAGCTTGAAGGGAGAAAATAAAAAAATTAAAATTAACTATAGAGATTTTTACTGAACTGATTTAATCTGGAGAAATTACTGGGAAGACTTGGATCTTGTATTGGGAACAGAAATCATATACGTGGCAAAATGTCATCAAAGCAAACAAAATCAGAGACTAAGCCAGCGGGGGAGGGGGGGCTCCCCCACTCATAAGCCAGAACAGTCTTCAGTATTGCAATTACAAAGCCAGACAAAGGGGGATGGATTCCAGGATTTAAAAGAATTTATTACCAGAGAAATTAAGAAATCTGAACAGGAGGTTAAAGGGCTTGTCCAAGAAAAGTTTGATATAGTTAATAAGGACATTCAAACAGTGGTGAAAGACCTGTCTGATGTAGTTCTGCAGATTGATAAAAAGGTGGAAAAGCTTGCATTGGAAGTAGATACTAAGCTGAAGGAAACGGATTTTAAAATTAGTGAAGTGGATGGAAGAACTCAAAGACTTGAAAATGAGATAACAATGATGCAATTTAGGCAAATGGAATTTGCCATTAGGCTTAGAGGTATGAAAGAGAACAGTAGAGAAGATTTAAGGAAAGTTTGTGCTGATGCTTTGGCTGTGTTATTAAAGGCTGATGATCCTGATGAGATTCTTTATAAAATTGACAAGGCTTACAGAGTTAATTCTCGGGTGGCAGTTTATAGACAATTGCCTAGAGATGTGGTGATATATTTCACAGACAGAAGAATAAGAAATGATATCTTGCAAAGGTCATTTACCTCTACTGTTCAAATTGATGGAACTGAAATTGGAGTTTTTAAAGAATTGCCTCCTAAAATGTTAAAGGATAGAAAGGATTTTGGATTTTTGGTGGCCGAACTGAAGAACCGACAAATACAGTTTCGATGGGATGCACCAGTTGAAATAATATTGAGGATGCAAGGAGTGAGATATCACTTAAATACTATAGCAAAAGCGGAAGATTTTTATTACAATATTTTGAAAGCAGGCTCAACAACTCCACGAACATCTTCCCCAATAAATAAGGAGGCCAAAGTACAGAGACAGTTTGAGTTGGAGACGGAAGAAAAAATAAAGCAGTCACAAAAGGAAGCAATGGAGGTTCAGGAAGCTACAGGTGGTATTGTGGCTGACCCTTTTGCACCATTTCCAGTTTTTCCTCTAGAGGATATATCGAAAACTACAAGAGAAGTGGCATTGGATCTTGAACTGATGGTATCTAAAGCGGATGATCAACGTATAACCAGAGCAGCATCCAAGCAAATGCAGGAAGCACTCCAACAGGAGAGAGTCAAGCCACAACGAGCAAAGAAGGTTAAGAATAAGGTGCAAGTTGAAGTTATGGGAGGAACAAAGCTGAAGATTACCTGTGTGGAAAGGGATCTTCAGCAAATGTTCTCAAAACTTCAGAGCAGCCCAAATGATAATTAATTTTTTGTTTTGGAATGTGAATGGACTGAATTCTTCACAAAAAAGGAAGAAAGTATTTCATTATTTGAAACAATTTAATAATGATGTTATTTGTTTGCAAGAAACTCATATCAGAATACAAGATCAGAAATATTTGACAAATTCAAAATTAGGAACGCAATTTACTGCTTCAAATGTGAAAAAGAAGAATGGAGTGGTGATATATATAAATAAAAAATTCTCAGCTAAAACCATAGAAGCAGATGAATGTGGGAGATATATTGCAATTGAACTCTTTACAGATAATGGTCCAACCCTGGTGGTTGGAATTTATGCTCCTAACCAGCAACAAGAAAGTTTTTACAAAATGCTTCATGCTAAAATTTTAGATTGGAATTTTACATCTATTTTAATTATGGGAGACTGGAACAGAGTTATTCAACCTAAAAAGGATAAAAAGAGTCCAGCTAAAACAGGTGTTAAACTACCGCATGCTTTTTTTGATATGAAAGAGGATTTGGAAATGAAAGACATATGGAGAATGCATAATCCAGATGATTTGGACTTTACTTTTTATTCAGATAGGCATAAATCCTTTTCCAGGATAGATTTTATTTTGCTAACGGTGGATTTACTTCCTAAAGTGAGGAAAACAAAGATATTTCCTAGGACATTAACAGACCATAGTCTGGTATGGATAGAAATTGAGATGGGAAGGAAAGAAAGAAAATCTTGGAGATTAAATGAAAATATATTTAGATATGAAAAAAATGTAAATGAACTTAAGAACCATATAAAGGAATTTTTCAGATGGAATTTAAACAAAGGTACCCCTATTGAAATAGTTTGGGATGCAGGTAAAGCATATATGAGAGGGGTACTGATACAAATGAATTTTAAGCATAAACAAAATAGACAGAAAAAGAGAATAGAATTGGAAAGAGAGATAAAGAAGAAGGAACAGCTTTTGATGAAAAATCCAACAGATGGGAAATTACAAGGAATTATTAAACTTTTGAAAGACCAATTTCAAATGCTTATAGCAGAACAAACAGCAACTAACTTACAATTTGCAAAACATAATACTTTTGCTAACGCTAATAAGCCGGGCAGATGGCTGGCTTATACATTGAGGAAGCAATTAACTATACGAACGATTGACACCATTGAGCATGCCGGGAAGGAAGTTTTTCAGCAAGAATTAATTAAAAAAGCTTTTTTGGATTATTATACTAAGTTATATGCCAAGGATAATATACAGAATAAACTTATAGATAAATATCTTGATGGAAAAAGGGTTACTAAGATTTCATCTGCTCATAAGGAAAGAATGGATCAACTAATAACAGCTGAGGAGATTAGTTTTGCTATAAAACAACTGAAACCAGCAAAAGCTCCAGGGACGGATGGCCTAACTGCAGTTTATTACAAAACTTTACAAGCTGAAATTGACCACCTTAAAGATTTATTTTGTAGCATACAGCAAGGTGGTAAAATACCTTTTTCATGGAAAGCAGCTTTTGTATCATTGATACCGAAAGAAGACTCAGGTCCTAAAAAACCAGAAAATTTTAGACCAATATCTCTTTTAAATACGGATTATAAAATTTTTGCAAAAGTATTAGCCAACAGGTTAATGCCAGCTATTCAAGAGGTGATTCATCATGATCAAGCAGGATTTATTGAAGGCAGATAATGAAAGAGAATGTAAGGCAAATCATAGATTTGTTGGACTATCTAGAAAAGAATAAACAGATCCCTGCAGTGCTAGCTTTTTTGGGTGCGGAGAAAGCCTTTGATCGAGTGAATTGGAATTTTATAATAAAGACTTTGGAAAAAATGGACTTTGGGGTTCATTTTATACAGGCAATTGCAGCGATATACCAAAAGCAATCTGCACAACTCATTATTAATGGAAGTTTAACTGCGAATTTTAACATACAAAAAGGCACAAGACAAGGGTGTCCATTATCCCCATTGTTATTTATTTTAACTTTAGAAGTCTTGTTGAATACAATACAGGACTCGAACTCTTTAAATGGAATAGTCATAAGGCAAGAAGATTATAGGACTAGGGCATTTGCAGATGATCTGGTGGTTACCCTAACACGGCCGATGAAATCAATAATCTAGTTGAAACTTATTATAGAAGAATATGGTATGGTATCAGGATTTAGATGGAATCAGAGAAAAACTAAGATGATAACAAAGAATTTGACAATGATTCAAAACAAGGAACTTGAAAGGATGGCAGGTTTTGAAATAGTATTGAAGGTTAAATATCTAGGGATACAAGTTGCAGATTTAAATATAAAATTGTTTCAAAATAACTACGAACCGTTGTGGCAAAAGATACAAAAAGAAATGCAAACTTGGAAAAAACTGCAACTGTCTTTACTTGGGAGAATAGCAGTAGTAAAGAGGAATGTTTTACCCAGATTTATTTTTTTGTTCCAAATGATACCAGTGCTTAAAACTGATAAACAATTGCTAGAATGGCAAAAAGGAGTGAACAAGTTTGTTTGGAATGCGAAAAAACCGAGAGTTAAACTGAAAATTATGCAAGATACTCGTGAGAGGGGTGGCCTTAAACTCCGAAACCTTCAATTGTACTATGAAGCAGCTGCATTGATACAAACTAGTGATTGGTTTGGGAAAACAAAGAATGGAATATTGAACATAGAAAGCCAGGATCTGGAATTGGGCTGGCATGCATATTTATTTTATGAGTATAAAGTGGACAAAGTATTCAACAGTCACATATTTAGAAATGCCTGGATGAGAATATGGAAAAAGCACCGATTCAAGTGGGATTATAAAATACCGCTTTGGCTGGATCATGCTGCTACCATGTGGAATACAAATATTAAGTCACTCGGGGGGGGGGGTTATATAAAGATGTACTTTTCACTGAAGGGGGCAGTTGTCAGCTGAAGACATTACAAACACTGTTGGAGGAAGGGATTACTTTAACTTGCTTACAGTATAATTAATTACAAATGAGATGGAAAGAAGATCAAAAAACTGGTATAATGTTGTATGAAGTAGAATTGGTTAGACAGATAAAAGAGAAAGGACCGATGCATATTAAGAGAGTTTATAATGTTTTGCTAGAAAGGGATTCAGAAAAAGAGCTGGTTAAGGATTGTATGATTAAATGGGCACAAAATTTTACAGAACCAGTTATGATGGATACTTGGGAAAAAATATGGGTTCAGAATGTTAAATTTACACAATCGCAGAATTTGCGGGAGAATTTCTATAAAATGTTTTATAGGTGGCATTTAGATCCTAAGAAAATGTCATGTATGTATCCTAATGTTCAACCAAAATGTTGGAGATGTGATTGTTCAGATGCTACGTATTATCATATATGGTGGACTTGTAAGAAAGTGAAGGCTTTTTGGATAAAAATTTGGTGGGTTATGCAAAACGTTCTGAAGAAAAAGCTACAATTTTCTCCACAATTGTTCCTATTGGGTATAGTTAAAGATTTTACAAGGGGGGAAATAAAATTGATATTGTATATGGTGACAGCAGCTAGATTGTTGGTGGCCCAACACTGGAAGAAAGATGTCCTGCCTACTATTCATCAATGGACTCAGAAGATGGCCAGATTTGCAGAGATGGTGAAGATTTCTGCTTTTTTAAAATATCATACACAAGAGAACTATGTCCAAGAATGGAAAAAATGGATTGACTATATACAAAACAAATATCAAACTAGAAAATATTATATAGCTTTCAGCTGAGGGAGATTAGACGAATATGATTATGCTGAGTAGAGTAAAGGGGATAGAATATGAAGGGGTTGAATAATATATATTGTGTTTGCAATTTCAATAGTTTTATATAGTGGAAGTCCGAAGGGGGGGAAGGGGTGGTTGGGTAGGGAGGGAGTGGGAAAATGTATTCTAAAGTTTATATGTTTTAAATGTATAATACGTGGGGGGAAGGGGGGGAAGGGGGAAAATTTGTATTTGAAAAACTTTTTCAATAAAAAAAAAAGAAAACAGGGAACACCAGATAGCCAAACCCAGACATCAAGAGGTAAACATTAATGAGTGGAAAGAGAATCACCCATCACTAAAACTAGATACACTCACTGAAAAGGAAGTAAGGTACTTACACGAATCAACCACTCCACCAGATAGACCAATCAGAATAAGTAGAAATAAAAGACCCAACAAATTCAATGATTTCATCATGTCCATACACACAGAAAAATCTACCCCAAACTCATATGATGACGTAGTGAAATTAACCCATGAAGAAAGAACAAAATGGGAACAGGCAATGGAGAAAGAAATGAATAGCCTCAAAGAACTGAATGTATATACACCATCCGAGGTCCCCAGTGACAAATCCCCAATTGGAACTAAGTGGATATATAAGATCAAAACACTCAATGACAACAAAACATTATATAAAGCAAGATTAGTAGCTCAGGGATTTGTACAAAGATACCCAGAGGATTATACTGACACTTACTCACCCACCGTAAGAGCAGAAAGTGTAAAATGTGCATTGGTAGTGGCCTCTGTTTTAGGATTAGATGTGCACCAGTTTGATGTACAGACCGCATATCTACATGCCAAACTGGACAAAAAGATATATGTTAAGGTTCCCCCAGGGATACAATCAAAAGAAGGTAACACATGGCTTTTAAACAAAAGCCTATACGGTTTAAAGCAATCAGGGAAAAGGTGGTACGAATGTTTAGCCGAAATTCTTAGATCAATGGGTTTCACTGCCACATCTGCAGACATGTGTTTTTTCATGAGAAAGGAGAAAGACTCCATAGAATATGTCCTCATTTACGTGGATGATATATTGTATGTAGGTAAACAGAAGCACAAATGTGACACTTTTGCCAAGGAATTAAACAAACACTTTTCTCTAAAATCACTAGGAAAAATAAACAAATACTTAGGAGTACACATCATACAGACCCAAAAAGGTTTTCGACTTTCTCAAGAAGAGAAAATATTGGAACTAATAGAGAAATGTAACATGAGTGAAGCCAAGTACTGTGATACCCCTATGCAACCCGAATTCCTGAAAAACATGCATAATGAGGACGAACCATTTTCAAACAACAAATTATATAGATCAACAATAGGGTCTCTGCTATATATAGCTAATTGGACAAGGCCAGACATAGCCCTGCCTGTTAATCTCCTCTCCAGGTATGTTAGCAAACCTACAGTTTATCATTGGGAGGCAGTAAAAAGAATTCTCAGATACTTGAAACACAGTTCAAACGCACACCTAAGATTAGAGCCAAATATTTCCAAAAAACCCATACTCTCCTGCTATGCAGATGCTGACTGGGCAGGGGACGTAAAGAGTAGAAAAAGCACATCTGGATACATCTTCTTCCTTAATGACAGTCCTGTGCACTGGTATACGACAAACAAAACTTAGTTGCCACATTCACAACTGAAGCTGAATTCGTATGCCTGTCAAAGGCCTCGAATAACCTCGTATGGTTCGATGATTTATTATCCAACATTTGGACTGAGCCTTCTTATCCCATCATCATTCATGAGGACAACAAAGCTGCAATCGAGATCTCCAGAACTGACGCAGTGGGTCAGAGGTCAAGACACATAGACATTAAACATAAACACGTGAGACAACTTTCTAACATCAGGTTCATTAAAGCTACTCATTGTGAAACAGAAGAACAGATAGCTGATATACTCACGAAACCCTTGCAGAATAAACAATACTCATACCTAAGATCTAAATTGGGCATACACCTGTGATACGTTTGTTTACTGACACCATCATTTAGGCATTTGGAAGGGGTTTTGTCATATGTAAATACCTAACATATTCATAATAATCAGTGTTATATATTGTTATGTTCCACATCTAACTCCACATGTTCATTGCCCCACCCTCTTACCTCTAGCCATGCCTCCATGGTATAAAAGGGGCGTGCGTGAGGTGTTCTGACGGTTCTGACAGTTCTGACAGTTCTTTCAGGCTAAATCCTTGTAACAGCTACTCACGCTACGAGAGGCAAACAGGAAAGCAGGCAGGAAACGACGATGGATTGGGGTCATCACAGCTGTGATTCCTGGCTTCTGTGGATGCCGTAACAGCGTGATGAGGGAAAGTACTAGAATCCGCCAAACCTCTAGTCAGCTGTGACGCACTGCCGAGGGTAGGGCACAGGGCAGCATGGTATGTTCAAAAGGCACTGAGAGGCGGAAGCTCTCAGCACCAATTTTGTAACCTCGTACTCAACTTTAACTGAGACCCATTTGTAGCAGAATAAATTATCACTGGTGAGGCAAGACTGTCTTTGATTGGTGATTCAACGTTTGTTCGCACAAACGTGGATTAGAAAGCCAAGAATCTTCACAAATACAATTCATCTTTACACTGGCGGATTGGTCAGAATCCACATTGGACAGTGGGGAGGGAATTTCTAATTTCCTTTATCTTGAACTGCATGCCCTGAGGGATCCTAGAGCCTGCTTTGAGTTTTGACTTGCTTTCATCCCTTTCAATAAAAGGCTCCTTTTGAAATACAAAGTTCTCAAGAGTTCGTACTTTCTTGGAAGGGTGGGGGAGAAGCTGAGCCTTATACTGCCTCACAAAAAAATGGGTATGGACTATCCAGGTCTGTCTATACCGCTTGATCCCAGTCTTCCATCATGCTGCCAATGGAAAGGAAAAGAAAGTGCATTTGTTTTTAAAAATAACATTAGAAGTCAAAAGTTTTCCATACAGTATCTGGAGAAGCCTGGCTTTTACATATGATTTTGACTTCATATAGATTGATTCTTGATTATGAACTCTGTAAATAAAGGAAATGGTTGGCTAAAATCTGTTCAATTCTTGACTCAGAATTATGTAATTGCTCCATTTTTTCTTCTGTTTAATCATGTCCCCTTACTAGAAACTTCCTGGTCTAGATGTTTAAATTGTAGAAAGCCATTTGGTATCTGACTTTTTCTCTTCAATGTTGTAGAGTGCTTCAAGACTTCCAACAGTGACTAAATGTTTTCTTCTTTAATAAGACATCATCAATTAAGATATATCATAATCAATTATCTGAAGAGAGGCAAAAACTGGGCATTTTCACACGTAGGGTTTAGTTTAAGAAATGTATATTTGGAGTGTTATTTAAACAGTCCCATAACATTTTTATGAAATATTAACAACTGACACCAGAGTTTTAATAAACCACACTCTTTAGTAATTCAACCCTTATTCATAGGGGAGAATAAGATTGGTTGCTTAATACTGCAGAAACTAAATTACATTAATATGTGTATTTTTCATCTACAGAGAGACAATTTTAAAATTAAAATAAAGCAGAAAACTCAAGTAGGAGTTAATGCATGTGTTGACATAACCTAGAGGCTTCCTTAACCCTAATATACATTTTTGTGTCCATATTACACTCATACTTAATACAAATATTGTTGAATGATGCTATTTTGTAAAGCAATCATACATAAAAGATCCATCGTATAATGTATCATATGTCAGGTTCCGATGTCATCTCAAATAAATTGCACTCCCAAGCAATTAGTCTTTGCTGAAATATTTCATTTATTGAGAATAAACCCATCCATCTGGTCCCAACTTCGTCGTAGCCAATACTAACCCTCTGACCCCAAAACCTTCCCCTTCTGTTCCCCCAAACCTCAACTTCTTATTGGCCATCTTCCAGCTCAATCTTCTCAGCTCCTGCCTCCAACCCCAGGAATTCCCATCCCATCTCCAAGCAACACTATCTACAAAAAGAATAAGTAGGTAAAAGTTCAAGCCTCATCTCCTCCTCTTTATGGCAGCCTTGAAAGGCTGACATCCGGCCCCTCTCCCTTCATTTCTCCAGGGAGGCCTGTTTCAAGAAAAGAAAACAAATTAAGTACCGTTATCCCATCCAAGGATGTGTTCCCCCCCTCCTGGCTTTCCCGGGTGATCTGCATGGAACTTGGCTATAAGGTGGTCAGCTTGGATGTTTGTGCATTTCACCCAGGAAGCCTCTGATAACGGGTAACCCTTCCATTTAATTAAATATTGGAGGCGGCCCCTGTGCCACCTTGAGTCAAGGATTCGCTGTACCTCATAGTGAGTTTGGCCCCCAACAACAAGGGGACCAAGGGGGGGTCATGTGGTATTGGCCTTAAGGTTGACCCCACTATCGGCTTTAAGAGGCTACTGTGGAAAACGGGGTGTATCTTCCCTAGGAGCCAGGACAACTGCAGTTGTACCATAACTGGGTTGATTATTTTTACTATAGGGAACGGTCCTATAAATTTTGGGCCCAATTTCTTGCTCGGGAGTCTAAGTCTCAAGTGTTTGGTGGAGAGATAAACCTTCTCCCCCACTCGAAATGGTCTTTGGGGAGTTCGGTGTTTGTCTGCTTGTTTCTTATACGATTGTGCTGCCTTGGCCAACACCCTCTTAACATTCTCCCAGGTTTCTCTCAACATATCCATCCAATCGGTCAAGCTGACTGAGGAAGGGGGCTCCCTTGGGTATTCTGGCATGGGGACAAAATCCATACCACTCACTATTTTAAACGGGGTTAATCCCATGCTACAATGGACAGCATTATTATACTCAACCTCCACAAATGATAGGAGGTCTGCCCAATTGGACTGTTGGTAGTTGACGTAGCATCTTAAATACTGCTCTATCATGGCATTCAGTCTCTATGCCCCCCCCCATTGGTGCTCAGGTGAAACGCTGAGCTGAGGCCTTGGGATGACCCTATGGAGCGTAGGAACTCCCTCCAGAATTTTGCTGTGAACTGGACCCCTCGGTCGGAGATGGTTCTTCTGGGGACTCCATGTAGGTGGTAGATGTGTTTCAGGAACAGTTTGGACAACTGGCGGGCTGAGGGCAGCCCACTGCAAGGAATAAAGTGTGCCTGTTTGGAGAATAAGTCTATTACAGTCCAGATCACTGTATTTCCACCACTCCTCGATAGTTCTACTATAAAGTCCATCGCAATCTCCTCCCATGGTCTTGTCGGTTCAGCTACTGGTTGCAACAGTCCAGGAGGGCATCCTGGTCGTGTCTTCATCGTGGCACAAATGGTACAACTTTTTACATAACTGTGTACGTCCTTTCTCATGTGGGGCCACCAGAACTGCCTTCGTACTAAGTGCAGAGTCTTTAGGAAACTGAAATGCCCTGCTGGTTTAACGTCATGGCTCCTCTTAAGGATCAGGGTGTGTAGAGTCTGTGGGACATAGAGCTTTGTCCCCTTCCATGCTAGGTCATCCCTTTTTGTCAGAAGATGTTGATTGTCTCGGAACCAGGGGTCTGCTGCTGTTTCAGTTTTGAGTGTTGTCGTTAAATCACTTTCAAGTTGGTCCTGCTGGTCACGCCATCTCCGTCTGGTGACCACTTGACCCACAATCTGGGTAGAAGGGATAATGGCATTCACTACCTGCTCCCGCTCACTGTTATATTGGGGCATTTGGGAGAGTGCATCGGCCAGGAAGTTCTTCCCCCCTGGGATGTGCTTGAGCTCGAAGTTCAAATGATTGAAGTATTGCGCCCAGCGGACTTGCTGGGGTGACAACTTCCGTGGGGTTCTGAGGGCCTCCAGATTCTTGTGATCAGTCCAAACTTCGAATGGCCTCTGGGCCCCCTCCAGTACGTGTCACCAGGTTAGCAGTGCCCATCTTACTGCGAACGCTTCCTTTTCCCACTCCACCCATCGCCTCTCTGTGTCGGTGAGCTTTCGGGAGGTGTAGGCTCAAGGCTGTAGGTTTCCTTGGCCATTCTTTTGGAGCAGCATGACCCCTACTGCCATGTCACTGGCATTGGCTTGGATGATGAAATCCTGTTCGGGGTCAGGATGCTTTAGGACAGGCTCTTTTGCAAACATCTCTTTTAGTGATTCGAAGGCCCGTTGGCAGTTCGGGTCCCACTGTAGGGGTTGTCCCAGGCAGGGCTTCGATGCCAGATTCCCTGTCTTCAGGAGGTCCATCAAAGGTTTGGCAATTCTTGCAAAGTAGGGGATGAATTGTCTGTAGAAGTTCGCGAACCCTAAGAAACTCTGCAGTTGTCTCCGTGTGCAAGGAGAACTGATTGTACTTTGGCTGGGTCCATCTCTATCCCCTCGTTTGATATTTGGTAACTTAAGTAGTCTAGGCGTGATTGGTGGAATTCACATTTTGACAGTTTAACATACAGGTTCGCCCCCAGCAGTTTCTCCAATACTTGGCGGACGAGGGGTACGTGTTCATTTAAGGTTTCCGTGTAAATGAGGATATCGTTTAGGTAGACGAGGACCCCTTTGTAGAGATGCTCATGTAGCACTTCATTTATCAGTTGCATGAACACCGCCGGGGCTCCCTGCAGTCCAAAAGGCATCACCTTAAATTGGAAACTTCCTAGGGGGCAGTAGAATGCTGTTTTCCACTCATCTCCTTCTTTGATGCGTATTCAGTAGTAGGCTTCTCAGAGGTCTAGTTTGGTGAAAACGTTTCCTTTGGCCAGGTGGGATAGCATGTCCTTCATGAGGGGAAGGGGATATAAGTTGTGTACGCAGACGGCGTTGATACCGCGGAAGTCCACCATCAAACACATAGAGCCGTCTTTCTTCTCTTTAAAACCACTGCGACCTGTGGTTTAGCTGGCTCAATGAAGCCCCTTTGTAGGTTCTTGTCTATGTAGTTCTGCATTTCTTGCATCTCACGGAGCATCATGGCATATAGTTTAGGTTTAGGTAGTTTGGCTCCGGGGATGATCTCAATGGCGCAGTCAGCCTCGCGGTGGGGCGGGGGGTAGAACGTCACACTCGGCCTCGCTAAACACCTCTGCAAGGTCTTGGTACTCCTCTGGGATTTGTGTTGTGGGAGCTGTCGGATGTGGCCGCCAGTTGCTCTGTCGTACCCTCGGGGAGGGGTCCTTGCATTGGCGGCTTCTTCCTTTGCTGTGGTGAGAAAGATCAGGGCTTCTGTATGGGGGCCACCCCCCCTGGTAGGAGCTGTAGGGGTTGGGGGCCCTTTGCAATCCTCAGCCTGCAGGTTCCCTCTTGCCACCAGATGATTGGGCCCCATTTGTCTAGCCATGAGAGTCCTAGTATGACTGGGCCTGTCATTTTGGGGGCTATTATGAATCGGATCTTTTCCCAGTGGTCTGCTAGCTCCAGCCTCACTGGCTCAGTCAAGTGTGTGGCGTAAGTCCCCCCCACTAGGGATCCATCGACTTCTTCAAATCGGATTGGGTGGTTGAGTTTTTTGGCACGGATCCCCAACTTTAGGACTGTGGGTAGCTTAATCAGGCACCTCGTGCAGCCTGAGTCTATTAGGGCTTGGAAAGTTCCTTGGGTCCCTGTTTTCGGGGCTGTTAGGCATATAGGGAAAAGAAAAGGATGGATGGGTCCACTCACCTTTGGGTCGTCTTCACCCTCGTCCTCACTGTCATATGACTCGGGGGATTGATTTCCCTCATCTGGGGCCCCTCTGGCTTCGGTCAGGTGGGTGAAGACTTCTGGACCCTGGGGGGCTTTCTGTGGTGCATTGGTGGTGCATTTGGGTCCTCATTCCGGGCATGCCCTGGGTGGTGGGTCTGGCCTCGGTCTTGGGGTTCCACACGCTGCTGCCAGGTGACCGATCCCCCCGCACCTGTAGCACCTCAGTGGGCTCCGTGGGATGACTGGTCTCTGGGTGGGCTGTGGTGTTGTGGTTCTTCGTCTGTCTGGTGGTCTCTGAATAGGTTGGCCTCTCTCCCTGCTACCTGGCTGCTTTGGCATGTCATTGGCCCGCAGCCCCCTGTTGACTTTTATTGCTACTCGGAACCATTTGAAGAGTCGGTTCGGGATGTCTCAATAAGCGGTCACTTGGGTAATTCGCTTATCCAGGCTTGTTCTAAAAAAGTACACCAGTAGTCACTCTGGTAAGGGGGGTAGAGTCCCAATGACTCTCCTGAACTCACGGATAAGCTCTCTGATAGGTTTCCCCTTCTGCATTAGGTTCCCGAGTTCATCTTCCACGTAGGGGTCCTCCTCTGCCTCTTCGAACTGGGTTCATAACAGTTGCAAGAACCCATCTGCGTCGTGCAGTTGGGGGGCCCTGTTCTTGTATAGGGCTGCTGACCACCTTTTTGCTTCTCCCTCCAAACCCTCTGCAATGGCAATGACAAGGGCTCTGTGGAATGGATAGAGGTGCCTAAAACGTTCGATGTAGATCTCAGCTGTGTCGAGAAATTGCGCCAGCTGGTCTGGGTCACCGTCAAACTTCCCTCTGAAGTGGGGTGGGTCCTCCCTCGCTTCTCTATATTCCCAGTGCGGGGCTCTGTAAGCCTGCTCCTTGTGCCACAGATCGTCTTCCTCTTTCCTCATTCCAGGGTAGGGAGGTGGTGTTCTGTCCCGGCGGCTCTGCCCGCTTTGCAAGGGGGGAACCCATGGATGCGGTTTTGGGCTTCCTCTCCTTTTTCCATGGGGGGAAGGGCTGTGCCTTCGCCTAGGGTGTCTCAATTTGGCAGGCTCACCTGGTGCCCCCCTCTCCTTTGGCCTGCATGATGGCTCCTCCTTCAGAAGGGTGGCATGGTCAAATTTCTCCTTCAATTCATCTATGGTGCCCTGGCGTGGCTTCCCTGAAGCTTCTTGGTGCCTGGCCTGCTGCCAGTCCAGTAGCCAGTCCACCCTCCCCAACTCGCTTAGGGGTTTTCCCTTTCCCTGAATGTTTGGGAAAGGAAATTCGGCCTCTGCAGATTTAGGCAAGAGCCCCGGGTACTTATCTCTCTTCTCCTTGGCTCACGTCCTGGCCGGAACTTGGCTGTCTTGCAGCTTCGTTGCGGGAGGGAGGAGATGAGGCCCCAAGGTATCCAAGCTGGCTGGAGTCAAGACTGGCTCTTTTCCAGTTGCTTGAAGTAAACTTTCCTGGGACAGAGCACTTTCTACCATGGCGTCCGGGTTGCTTCTCCACCCAGTCCAAATGTCTAGGAGGGAGGTGGAAGCTTTGAAGTCAGCCAGCCAGGCTTGGTAAGGAGTATTGCCTATCTGTCAGGTTCCAATGTCAACTCAAATAAATTGCACTCCCAAGCAATTAGTCTTTGCTGAAATATTTCATTTATTGAGAACGACAGATCTGGTCCCAACTTCATCATAGCCAATACTAACCCTCTGACCCCAAAACCTTCCCCTTCCGTTCCCCCAAACCTCAACTTCTTATTGGCCATCTTCCAGCTCAATCTTCTCAGCTCCTGCCTCCAACCCCAGGAATTCCCATCCCATCTCCAAGCAACACTATCTACAAAAAGAATAAGTAGGTAAAAGTTCAAGCCTCGTCTCCTCCTCTTTATGGCAGCCTTGAAAGGCTGACATCATACTGCATAGAGAATGTTAAATTTCTGGCACATTAAAATTTTGTCTGGAAGTCCAAAGATCCCTTAAGCCTTTTCTCTGGAAACACTGCCTAGCACAGTACCAGAAAGCAATGAAATGCAACTCTTATTTAAAACAAATTACTTCCCAAAGACTGTTTTTGGGGCTCAACTTAAAATATGAGGACAAATTATAATACATAGTTAGGCATGTAAACCATGAAATCATTTAGAATAAAGTATAGATTCTTCAATTCTGCAATCTAATTTATTTCAAAAGGATTTGATCTTAAGCAGATGTATGCATTATATCCTATGGACATCATTAATATTTACTTTCAAAAAAGTGTAACTTGTAGCCTATTCCATGCAGATTGTTGAAGCATGAACTATAATTCATATAGTTAAATAACCTCTTGTTTAACAGCCTAATGTTGGGCATTTTAAATTGTGACTATGTAGCAGTAGTGGGTTCCACTTACCCTTGCTACCGGTTCAGAATGGTCAGCACATGTGCGTGCTCGCTTTGCTCGTGCACGGCACTTCTGCGCATGCACAGAGCATCCATGATAATGTCCGCCGCCACCACTACCAGTTCGCCCGAACCGGGGCAAACTGCTAGAAACCCACCACTGCTACATCTCTCACTCCCTCTCCAAATCACACTATATCAGATTTTATAGGAACACAAGAGTTCAAATTTAACTTTGTGTGAACCAATTTTCTGTACCTACTGACTTCTTGGGTCAATGCATATACTTTAGCAGGCAGAGAGATTCTGCATTTTTATATTTCCTTATTTTTACTGTCTCTCCTAGAAACAGATCTCTCTGGATCCAATGCTAGTAATTTGACCTTATATTGTTTAGGGGATGGCTTCTCACATATTACTTTTCAGGTTTCTAAATTTTTTTTAAAAGCTGTAACTATTAGAGGAGAATGCTGTAATTCCTCTTAGCCAAGACTTCTGGTGGCCAACTGTTTATGATGTTATTTTTCCCACATTCTTTTGTAATTATATTTGTATTTTGGTCTGTGAACGCAAATAAATAAATAAAAATAAATAAAATAAAATATTTCCTTATTTAAATATTTACTTTCTATTGGCTAAACTAATATTCTCTGAGCTTCCTTACCTGACTCGTTTTCTCACCACAATGGAAGAGAGCTTATTACAAGCTCTTAGCTGTAAACAGACTAACAATGCACAATTTACCAATTCAAGTTTATTTTGCTTCACTCAATTCCATCTTCAAGATCAGTTTCTTACAAAAGTTACACTCCTAACTTTTAATACCTCTTTCAACATGTATTCTTTCCGCATCCTGCTGACTCACAATGACAACAACATCAAGCTGCATCATCCATAACCTCAATTCACACAAAGAATATCTGGCGACCAATGCAGGAGTTAGGGTATAAAGTATACCCATAAAGTATAATCAATTCAGCTGGATAAATAGACTGGAAGAGCACCAGAAGGCAGTTTTGAAATATTAGATTAAGCAGCGTGAAAGGAAAATCAGGCAGAAACTAAGGAGTTGCAACATACAATCTTATTGCACCCTAAATATTAACATATTTTGAAGTCTAAAGGGCACTTTATAGCAAACAGGACATATTACCCTGTGATCAGAATTAGTATGTCTTTGTTCATATGTACCAACCTGAGGATAAAGGGAAATAGTAAAAGAGGAAGTTCGAGGAAAATGAAATCGAGAAAGTGCAACAGTAATGATCACCTGCTATTATTCATCTCCAATTCTCACTAATTGCATCTCCTCTATTTCTGTTTCTTGATACCTCCTTTTAATTTCTGTGATGGAATAGATTATAGATTGTACTCTACAAAAGTTTATGTGATAATAATAAGTTAATCTTTTATGAGGCCACAACATCTTTTGTTTTTGCTGCAACAAACTGACACAAGTATTCCTTGGAAACTTAACCATGAGGCTCATTGCAGAGAAGTTAAATAAAACATATCTTCTTCCTATATGCTCTTGCCAGAATTTTTAACCTGTTTATAGAAGAGCTAAAAGCGGGAAAGGAAAATGTGTGTATGGAAACCCTGTACCAAAATTCTTAAATCCTCAGTCTGATTATTTCATATGAAACACAGAAGATAAGATGAGCTCCAGCTTGTACTTGCTAGAATTTAAATAGATGTCTTTGCATGATTGGAAAGACTGGCCTACCATTAGAGAACAAGCTGGATGCTTCAAATACTGAAAGATGTAATAAATTGGTGCAGTGAGAATGTATTTCATACCATCTATCTGGCACCACTTTAATTAGCTTGTTGCTTTCTGGTGCAAATGGAAGTGCAATTCCAAATGTATTGTTGAAGAAAGATTCAACTGAAAATCAATTTTCATGAGACTGTAAAGAATTGTTCAATTGGCCTTAGCTTGTAGGGGTGGAATGAGCAGGCTTTTAAGGAGGGATTTGCAGAAAAAATTTCTTATCCTGAGAAAGAATGGAAGTGTGACAAAGTAATCAACATAACCCCACTTGATTTTATATGTTATAAGTTGGGACAGAAAAGAAAAGTTTCACTTACCTAGTAGTTCCAATTCTATTGTGATTATTCTTGACTTGATATTTATTTATTTACCAATTTCTATGGCTGCTTATCATAATCTATTTGACTCCTATTTATTTGTAATATTTATATGGCTCTCCATATTATATAAAATTAAGCAAATAACAAAAGATGAAAATCCTTAAAAGGCACCAAACGTCATAACAAACTCAGTACAAAACCATAAATACCAGGCTCATCTCTCCTTCCAACTCAGCACCTGAAGCGTCAGGACTTAGAATCAGAATAGAGCTGGAAGGGACCTTGGAAGTCTTCTACTCCAACCTCCTGCTCAAGCAGAAGATCTTTAGCATTTCAGATAAGTGACTGTCCAGTCTCTTCTTAAAAACCACCAGTGATGAATCACCCACAACTTCTGAAGGCAAGTTGTTCCACTGGTTAAGTATCCTCACTGTTAGGAAGTTTCTCCTTAATTCCAGGTTGCTTCTCTCTTAGATTCCAATCATTGTTTCTTGTCCTGCCCTTTGGTGCTTTAGAGAATAGTTTGACCCCCTCTTCTTTGTGGCAGCCCCTCAAATACTGGAATGCTGCTATCATGTCCCCCCCCCCCAGTTCTTCTTTTCTCTAGACTAGCCAAACCCAAATCCTGCAACCATTCTTCATATGTTTTGGACTCCAGGCCTTTAATCATCTTGGTTGCTCTTCTTTGCACTTTTTCCAAAGTCCCAATATCTTTTTTATAATGTGGTGACCAAAACTGGATGCAGTATTTCAGACTTAATAAGTGTGATCTTATTAAGGCTTTATAAAGCGGTACTAATACTTCATGTGATCTTGATTCTAAGCCTCTGTTTATACAACCAAGGATTGTATTAGCTTTTTTGGCTGCTGCCACACACTGCTGGCTCATGTTTAAGTGATTGTCCACTAGGACCCAAGGTCCCTCTCACAGTTACTGTTTTTGAACCAGGTTTTGCCTAATCTGTACTTATAACTTTGATTTTTCCTGGTGTAAAACCTGGCTTTTCTCCACATTAAATGTAATGTTTTTGGATCCTGAGTTTGTCTTCTGGGGTGTTGGCTATTCCTGTCAGCTTAGTGCCATCTGCAAATTTGATGAGTCCCCCATCTATTTCCTCATCTAAGTCATTTATGAAGATATTGAAGAGTACTGGGCCTAAGACAGAACCTTGTGGTATCCCCCTGCTTACTTCCCTCCATGTAGATATAGTACCATAAGGACTACTCATTAAGTACAGTTTGTCAGCCAGATTCAAATCCATCTGGTGGTGATGCTGTCTATCCCACATTTTTCTAGCTTACCAATAAGTAGGCTTTGTTGAATGCCTTGCTGAAGTCTAAATATGTCCATAGCATTTCGCTGGTCTACTGATTTAGTCCCTTTGTCAAAGAATGAAATAAGATTGGTTTGGCATTATCTGTTTTTAACAAACACATGCTGGCTACTACTTATAACTTTATTCTTTTTAAAATTTATATTTATATGCCGCCCTTTTCCGGAGACTCAGGGAGGCTTACAATGCGTTAAGCAATAGCCTTCATACTTTTGTATATTTATACAAAGTCAGCTTATTGCCCCCATAAACCAGGTCCTCATTTTACCCACCTTAGAAAGGATGGAACGCTGAGTCAACCTTGAGCCTGGTGAGATTAGAACTCGCAGTAATTGCAGGCAGCTGGATGTTAAATGCTGCCTTAATAGGAGGCATTAGCCTGCTATGCCACTCAGACTCCTATTTGTTTCTAGATGTTCACAGATCTATTTTTTGATTATTTTTTCCCAGTATCTTCCCAGGTTTTTTTTTTAAACATACTTTATTGAGTTTTCAAAATTAAAAAGACAGAAAGAAAAGAGAGGAAAAAAAAGAAAAGAAAAGTGTTGACAAATTCTATGTGTTATTCGGAGATACAGTGTTTCTTATAAAGTGAATATCATATATCCAATCTACTTCATCTTAGGCTAAATTCCTCACTATTGTATTTATAAACTATATATACATTTCATCGAAGCTATTTATATACAAAACAAATCATTTACTTTTCTTATTATTTAACCAATTGTACCAATTTCCCCATACTTCGTTATATTTACATGTCTCATCATCCATTAACAGACTCGTTATCTTCGCCATTTCTGCACACTCTAAGATTTTATTTATTAACATTTCTTCTGATGGTTGAGTTTTGCTTTTCCAAAATTTCGCTAACACTAATCTGGCCGCGGTTATTATCTGTATTGCGAGTTGAGTTTTATTTTTATTTGGGCCATCACCTACTATGCCCAAAAGGAAGAATTCTGGGGATAATGTTACCTCCTGATCCAATATTTCACGTAACCATTGTCGTACTTTGGAGCAATATCTTTTTACCTCTGGGCAGGACCACCACATGTGGTAATAAGTACCGATTTCTTTACCACATTTCCAGCACTTGGGTGAGAGATTTGGAAACATTTTTGCTAATCTAGCTGGGGCTAGATGCCATCTATGTAGTATTTTATAATGGTTCTCTCTGTACGTTGCTGATTTTGTGATTTTAAAATTTCTGTTCCATGCTTCCTCCCAGTCAGTATAATTAATATTGTATCCAAAGTTTTTTCCCCAAATACTTAATTGATTCTTTGCAATAACCTCTGCCTTATCCTCATCCAATAAGAAGTTATATAATTTAGTTAACATTTTCTTATCTACTCCCCATATGATTTTATCAAAATTTCCATATTTCATTTCAATACCAAATTGGTCCCTGTCTTTTTGATATCTCGAATTTATCTGCAGGTAATTCCACCAATCTAACTTATAGCCTTGTTCTTTCAGAATATCAAGTGGTTTAAGATTTCCATTTTCTTCTAAGATTTCTTTATATGTACCAAATTTAATAAATTCCATTCTATTTGGGGCGGTCAAGGCCTCCATGATGGAAAGCCAATTTGGAACTTTGGTGTAGATCCTCTGTCTGATTTCTTGCCATGTTTGTGTAAGAGTTTCTCTAATTTTATGTTTGTGGAAATAGGATTTCTTCTTATTTTTCAAGTCCCAGAGGTGAGCGTGCCACCCTTCTTGTAGGTCATGGCCTTCAATCGTTAGAATTCTCTTATTCCGTAAAGTGATCCACTCTTTGATCCAGATCAGTTTCGCTGCTTTTTGGTAGGTTTCCCAATCCGGGAGTCCAAATCCGCCCATTTTTCTTTTCCCTTGTAATACTTTGAGTGAAATTCTCGATTTCTTTCCTTCCCAAATGAAATTCTTAACATATTTTTTCAGATCTTGGAAGAATTTTCTATCTAATTTTAGAGGGACATTTTGAAATAGAAATAAAATTTTAGGTAGAATGTTCATTTTAATTGCCTCTATTTTCCCTATCAAAGACAATTTTAGTTTTTCCCATCTCCTTAATTCCTCCTGTATTTTACTCAGCAGTGGGGCATAATTATCATCTTTTAGTGATGAGCATCTCGCTGTGATCCAAATTCCTAGATACTTGACTTTTTTGACTATTTGAAGGCCTAATAGGTTTTCCAATTCTTTTTTTTGTGCTTCCGTCATATTTTTCACTATTATTTTGGTTTTTTCTCTATTCAATTTAAGGCCAGCCACTTGGCCATAGTTTTGTATTTCTTGCAAGGCTTTTGGTCCCGATTCTAGTGGGTCTTCTATGATAAGAGCTACATCATCTGCGAAGGCTTGTGTTTTATAGATTTCCTTTCTGACCCTGAGTCCTTTAATTTCTTTGTTCGCTTTGATCTTTCTCAATACACCTCCAACGCCAGAATATAGAGTAAGGGGGAAAGGGGGCATCCTTGCCTTACTCCTCTGTGGATCTGGAATGTCTGGGTCTTATCTCCATTCATTAATATATTAGCTCTCTGCTTATGATAGATGTTTTGTATCATCTTTCTGAAATTTGCCCCGAATCCCATTAAGTTAACTTGATTTATCATAAAGCTCCAGTTTAAGTTGTCGAAAGCCTTTTGGGCATCGACAAACATTAATGCTAACTGTTTTTTGGGGTGTTGCTCATAGTATTCTATTGTATTTAGTACTATTCTCAGGTTATCTCTAATTTGCCTCCCCGGGAGAAATCCGTTTTGGTCACTGTGAATCCAAGGGTTTAGTATTTTTTTAACTCTCTCTGCTATTATGCTCATGAACAATTTGTAGTCCGAGTTCAGAAGGGAGATAGGTCTATAGTTTGTTATTTTTGGGGGGTCGGTTCCTTCTTTTCATATAAGCGTTAAAAATGCTTCCCTCCAAGTGTCTGGGATTTTTGAGCCAATCAAGGTCTCATTGAATAATTCTAATAACTCTGAGTTTAATGTTTCTTCCAATTTTACGTAGAATTCTCCTGGAAGTCCATCTGGGCCTGGGGATTTTTTTTTTTATTTTAGAGAGAGCTGTTTTTAGTTCTTCTACTGTGATTTTTCTATTCAACATCTCTTTTTCTTCTTCTGTAATTTGAGGTAGGTCAGCGTCTATCAAATATTGTTCTATCTTATTAGATTCGATCTTTTCGTCTTTGTATAAGTTCTCATAAAATTCCCTCACACTTTCTTGCTTGTCCTCTTCCTTTGTTAGTATATTACCTTTAGAATTTTCTAATACCAATATCTGGTTTTTCTCTTTTTGTTTTTTTAATTTATAGGCGAGCCACCTTCCTGACTTGTTGGCATTTTCAAAACAATAATGTTTGGATCTCTTTATTTTTTGCGCCATCTCCTCTTGGTCTAATATATTTATTCTATGCCTTGTCGTCAACCATTTTCGTTTGGTTGCCTCATCTCCCAGACTTTGTTGTAATTCCTTTTCAATTTCTATTAAAGTTTTAGTAAGACCCTCTCTCAATTTCCGTTCTTCTTTATTTCTAAAAGCCATGTATGAAATAACTACCCCCCTCACATAGGCTTTCATAGTGTCCCAAATAATTTCTTTGGCTGTGTCTTGTTTCCTGTTTTCTATAAAAAATTGTTTGATTTCTTTGTTTAGTTTTGCTAAAAACTCTTTTTTTTTATTGAAAAAGTTTTACCAATACAAATTTTTCCCCCTTTTTCCCCCCTCCCTAGCCCCACATTATAAGATACATATAAAAACAATATATAATTCCATCCCGTCCCCACCCTAACCCTCCCCCTCCTCCCTCTTCCCTCCCCCCCTTGACTTCCATTATATGCAATATTAATATTCCCAAACAATATATATGTTATTCAATCTTCCATATCTTTTTTCTATATTTACTAACATACTAACATAATCATCTCAGCTAAAAGCGATATAATATTTTCTAGTCTGATACTTATTCTGTACATACTCAATCCATAATTTCCATTCCTGTATATACTTCTCATGCGTCTGGTCTTTTAAAAAAGCTGAAACCTTTGCCATTTCTGCAAATCCAGCCATCTTCTGGGTCCATTGGTCAACAGTCGGTAAAACATCACTCTTCCAATGTTGGGCAATCAACAACCTAGCTGCTGTCACCATATACAAAATCAATTTAGTTTCACCCAGTGTAAAGTCTTTAACTATACCCAATAGAAAAAATTGCAGAGAAAATTGTATTTTTTTCTTTAAAACATTTTGCATAACCCACCAGATTTTTATCCAAAAAGCCCTCACTTTCCTGCAAGTCCACCAGGTGTGATAATATGTAGCATCTAAACAATCACATCTCCAACATTTTGGCTGCACATTAGGGTACATACAAGACAATTTCTTGGGGTCTAAATGCCATCTATAAAACATTTTATAAAAATTTTCTCGTAAATTTTGTGACTGTGTAAATTTAACGTTCTGAACCCATATTTTTTCCCATGTTTCCATCATAACTGGTTGAGAGAAATTTTGTGCCCATTTAATCATACAATCTTTAACTAGCTCATTTTCTGAGTCTCTTTCTAACAGAACATTATAAACTCTCTTAATATGCATTGGACCTGTCCGCTTTATCTGTTCAACCAATTCTACTTCATATTCCATTAAACCAGTTTGTTGATCTTCTTTCCATCTCATCTGTAATTGATTGTACTGCAACCAAGTCAACGATTTCCCTTCTTCCAACAGCATATCCAAAGTCTTCAATCACCACCTGCCCTCTTCAAAGTAAAGTAACTCTTTATATAAGAAACCCCCGAGTGACTTAATATTTGTATTCCACATGGTATCAGCGAGATCCAGCCAAAACGGAATCTTGTAATCCCAATTAGTTCGGTGCCTTCTCCAGATTCTCAACAAGGCATTTCTAAGTAGATGACTATTAAACACTTTATCCACTTTGTTATCATAAAATAAGTATGCATGCCAACCCCAAACCAGGTCATGACTTTCTATATTCAACAAGTCAGTCTTAGTTTTCCCAAACCAATCACTTAATTGTATCAATGCAGTTGCTTCATAATATAGTCGAAGGTTTGGGAGTTTAAGACCACCTCTCTCACGAGTATCTTGCATTATTTTCAGTTTAACTCTTGGTTTTTTATCATTCCAAATGAATTTGTTAAGTCCTTTTTGCCATTCTAGCAATGGTTTGTCTGATTTAAGCACCGGTATCATTTGAAATAAAAAGATAAGTCTAGGTAAAACATTCATCTTTACTGCTGATATTCTTCCAAGCAGTGATAACTGCAGTTTCTTCCAGTTTTGCATATCTTTTTGTATCTTTTGCCACAGAACCTCATAGTTATTTTGAAACAGTTTAGCATTGGAGTCTGTGATTTGTACTCCTAAATATTTGACCTTTGAAACAATCTCAAAACCTGCCATTCTTTCCAGTTCCTTTTTTTTGCTCTCTGTCAGATTTTTGACAATCATTTTAGTTTTCTTCTGATTCAACCTAAAACCAGATACCATGCCATAATCTTCTATGATATTTTTCATCTGGATTATTGAATTCATAGGTTGTGATAGGGTAACAACCAGGTCGTCTGCAAATGCCTTAGTTCTGTAGTCCTCTTGCCTTATAACTATTCCAGTCAAGGAGTTCGAATCCCGTATTGCGTTAAGTAAGACTTCTAAAGTTAGAATAAATAATAACGGGGATAATGGACAACCTTGTCTGGTGCCTTTTTGTATGTTGAAATTCGATGTTAAACATCCATTAATAATAAGTTGTGCATATTGTTCTTGATAGATTGCACCAATTGCTTGTATAAACCGCTCCCCAAAATCCATTTTTTCCAAAGTCTTAATTATAAAGTTCCAATTCACTCGATCAAAGGCTTTTTCCGCATCAAAAAAAAACAGCACTGCAGAGATCTGTTTATTCTTATCTAGATAGTCCATTAAGTCTATGACTTGCCTAACATTCTCCTTCATATATCTGCCTTCAATAAATCCTGCTTGATCATGGTGAATTATCTTTTGAATAACTGGCATCAATCTGTTGGCTAGTACTTTTGCAAAGATTTTATAGTCTGTGTTTAATAAAGATATTGGTCTATAATTTTCTGGTTTCTTAGGACCTGATTCTTCTTTCGGAATCAATGAAACAAAAGCTGTTTTCCATGAGGAAGGTATCTTACCTCCTAGTTGTATATTACAAAATAAATCTTTAAGATGCTGAATCATTTCTTCCTGTAAAGTTTTATAATAAATTGCAGTTAAGCCGTCCGTCCCTGGAGCTTTAGCTGTTTTTAATTGTTTTATAGCAAAACTGATCTCCTCCACTGTTATCAATTGTTCCAAGCTTTTCTTTTGAGTCGTTGAAATTTTTGAAATTCTCTTGTTTTCTAAATATTCATCTATGGTAATATTCTGTATGTCATCTTTAGCATATAACTTAGTATAATATTCCAAAAAGGCTTTTTTAATTAGATCTTGTTGATAAACTTCTTTATCAGCATATTCAGTACTATCAATAATTCGTGTCGATGCTTGTTTCCTCAAAGTATACGCCAACCACCTGCCCGGTTTGTTAGCATTGGAAAAGGTATTATGCTTTGCAAATTGTAAGTTAGTTGCCGTTTGGTCTGCTATAAGCATTTGAAATTGATCCTTCAGAAGTTTTATAGCCATTTGCAATTTTCCGTCTGTTGGTTTTTGTATCAATTGTTGTTCTTTCTTTTTTATCTCAGATTCCAATTGTAGTCTTTTCTTCTGCTGATTCTGCCTGTGTTTAGAATTCATTTGAATTAGTACTCCCCACATATATGCTTTACCTGCATCCCAAACTGTTTCAATAGGGGTACCTTTGTTCAGGTTAAATTTAAAAAACTCCTTTAAATGCTTTTTAAGTTCAATTATATTTTTTTCATATCTAAATAGATTCTCATTTACTCTCCAGGATCTTCTTTCTCTTTTGCCCATCTCGATTTCCATCCAGACCAGACTGTGGTCAGTCAAAGTCCTAGGAAATATCTTTATTTTCTTTACTTTAGAAAGTAAGTTAGAAGTTAAGAGAAAAAAGTCTATTCTGGAAAAGGATTTGTGCCTGTCTGAGTAAAAAGTAAAGTCCAATTCATTTGGGTTTCGAATTCTCCAAATATCTTTCAATTCCAAATCCTCTTTCAATTCAAAAAAAGCTTGTGGTAGTTTATTCCCTATTTTGGCCGTAGTTTTTTTATCCAATCTAGGTTGGATTACTCCATTCCAGTCGCCCATTATTATAATGTTTGAATAATCCCAATCCAGAATTTTTAAATGAAGTAACTTGTAAAAGTTTTCCTGCTGTTGATTTGGGGCATATATTCCGACCAACAAGATTGGTCCACCATCTGTAATAACTTCAATTGCAATATATCTTCCATCTTTATCTACTTCTATAGTTTTAGCTACAAGTCTCTTGTTTATATATATCACCACTCCATTCTTCTTTTCCAAATTTGAAGCAGCAAATTGCGTTCCCAATTTTGAATTTATCAAGTATTTCTGATCTTGCAATTTTACATGAGTCTCCTGTAAGCAAATAACATCATTATGAAATTGTCTCAAATAGTGAAATATCTTCCTTCTTTTTTGCGGAGAATTCAGTCCGTTAACATTCCAAGACAAAAATTTAAGTGCCATTTGACCCTGTCTGAAGTTTTGAGAGCAATTGTTGAAGATTCTCTCCTATGGTAGCAATCTTCGGTTTAGCTCCTCCCATGACTTCAGCTTGCTGCTTATCTTTGGGTCTTTTCTCACACTGTGGCTTTATATATTCTTGCTGCTGTTGCTTCATTTGTTTAGACATTGCCCTGGTTATACGTTGCTCTTCCATTTTGGATGTTGTTACTTCCAAAGCCATCGCCTTCTCTGTGATGGTTTTAGACATTTCTTCCAAAGGAGAAGCTTCAAATGGTGCAAAAGGGTCAACCACAACACCACCTACTGCTCCCATTAATTCTCTTGCCTCCCTTTGCGACTGCCTTATTTGTGCTTCTGTTTCTTGATCAATCTCAGCTTGTAGTTGAGCTTCCTTATCTATTGGTGAAGATGTGCGTGGAGGAGGAGAGCCCGCTTTCAAAACGTTATAATAAAATTCTTCTGCTTTTTCAATAGTGTTAAGGCGGTATCTCACTCCTCGCAGCCTCAATATTACACCTATTGGCGCATCCCACCTGAATTGTATGTTCTGTCTTTTCAATTCTGCCACCAAAAATCCAAAATCCTTTCTATCTCTTAACATTTTGGGTGGTAATTCTTTAAAAACTCCAATCTCACTTCCATCAACTTGAACTGTTGTAACAAAAGAATTTTGCAAGATTTCATTTCTCATTCTTCTGTCTGTAAAGTATATAACCACATCTCTAGGCAGTTGTCTTTGTACCGCCACACGAGAATTAACTCTGTAGACCTTGTCCATCTTGCACAAAACCACGTCTGGTTCCACTTTCAACATAACTGCCAAAGCCTCTGCACAAATTTTCCTAAGATCTTCCCTGGTGTTCTCTTTTACACCTCTCAGTCTGATAGCATATTCCATTGATCGAAATTGCATCATAGTAATCTCATTTTGCATTTTTTGTGTAACTTCTTCAATTTCTATAATTCTTGAATCAGAAGCTCTAAACTTGGTCTCCATCTCTGAGGCAAGATTCTCCACTTTTTTATCAATCTGCAACACTACCTCAGACAGGCCTTTAACCACTGTTTGAATATCTTGTTTAACTGCATCATATTTCTCTTGAACCATTCCTTTAACCTCCTTCTCTGATCTTTGAATTTCTTTAATAATAAGGTCATATTGACTTTCTTCCTTTGTCTGAGATTGCAACTGCGCTGTTTGAGGCTGTTTCTGTTTATGTGTGGGGGAGCCCCCCCCCCTGGTTGCTTTGTTGCCATTTTACCTCTTAAGGATCTTCCTTTTCCACAAACTCTAGCAACTTTTCCCAAAAAGTTCTCCAGATTCAATCAGGTCTATAAAAGTCAATTGGTATTTTTATTTTATTTTATTTTATTTTTTGGATACTTTTCTGCCTCTTCCAGCCGGATTTGTTACTTTAAAATGTAGCCGGATACACTGATCAGATTACTTTCGCTTTCAGCTTTCTCCACTGAAAGCAAGCGCCATTTTTCCCCCCTTTCTCAGAGCCAAATTACTTTCACTTTAAGAACTCTTTAAAATAGTCCAAAAAGCTTCCAATACTCGCTGTTTAGTGAGAAGTTTGAAATCTTCCTTATTTTTCGTTGTTGTTGGTAATGCTGCCACGCTGTCTTGCTCTGCTTTGAAGCAGAGTTTCCCAGTCGTCCGGAGCTTCAGTGGGGTGGATAGGGAGTCCCACCCTGTTAACTCCCCAGAAGCAGAAAAGGCTTTCTGGGGGTCTCACAGGGGACTCTACCTGCAGCCGCCGGCTCTCCTCACAAGCACCTCGAGTCTCGGAGTTTTTCGAGCCGTTTCAGTTGCCGAAACGGCTCTTTTACGGGCGATCGGGCTGGCGGTCTTCAAAAGACCGTCAGCGATGGCTAACGGCAACAGCGGAAGTCCGAATGGGCCAGTTTTGCTAAAAACTCTTTATCATTTAACAGGTTTGTCTTTAAGGTCCATCTCGATTGTTTCTTCTTATTCCTATAATGCCAATTAATTTCCAAATGTTTGTGGTCCGCCCAAGTATTTGTGCATATATCGACTTTTTAAATTTCCAATCCTAGTTTCCTAGTGGCCCAAATCATGTCTATTCTGGACCAAGAGTTCTGCGGAATCGAGTAAAATGTATATTGTCTTTTATTGGGAAGGAGTGTACGCCACATATCCATTAAATTTATTTCGTCGGGGGACTTCCGCTTCCGGTTCCGCTGGCGACAGACTCTGATCGGGCTAGCTCTGGCCCCAGAGTCTGATCCCCCCCATCTGGAGGCCCTTTGGGCCAAGCGCCCCATTATTGGGGCGTTTGCCATTTGAGGGCGGCTCGCCAGGGGTCCCCTGCCTCACTTCCAGGGGCCGGGAGGCTGATGCTGGCGCGCCCGAGGCTCCAGAGGGGGTGGGAGGCGATCGGCGGCTTTTTTTCGAGGCCGCGGAGGCGCCACAGCGCCTAAGGGGACCGGTGCTACCTAAGAAGGCACAACGGACTGTACTGACTGATTGGAGAGTGGAGCAGGCATCCTGGAGGCGAGAGGGGGGGGTTGGAGTTCCCCCCCCCTTGTAGCTGGAAAGGTGCCGTGGCAGAGAACTAGGGGGAAGGAGATGGGGTGAAACCCCTTACCTTTCTGACTTTTCCTTGGAGGATGGCTGTGGCAGAGTTTCTTAGATAGGTCTGGTGGCCCCTCTCCCCGGCAGGCAATGGCGGCGGTCTGACTTCCTGCTTCTTTATTTATGATTGAAGACAACATTCTCCTCTGGCTTCCTGTTTGACCTACTCTATACTTCGGACTCGTTGCTCCTGTGAGCGCCCACTGGTGGACAGTTGAAAAATTACTTTGATTGCTAATCCCTCTTTCTTCTCTGGAGGTTTGCCCTTTGATTTCTCATCTTCTATTGATCTAAGATGGCTAAGGGCCACAAATCAGCAGCAACTGACATGGGGAAAATTTTGGAAAGACTGGCGATATTGGACCAGAAGTTGGACAAATTAGATGACGTCCAAAAAGGATTATCTGAAATTAAATCTGAAATGACACTTATGAAAAAAGATTTAAATGATGTTCAACAGCTGGCAGAGCAAAACAAGAAGAAGATGGGGGGTCTGGAGGGGGAGGTACGGGCACTCCAGAAGGTGGAGGATGGGAGAGGAAATGCAATGTTAACCTTACAATTGGATAAGATGTCTTATTTTCTCAGGTTCCAAAACGTGGAACAACTTGACCAGGAAAATTTGAGAGAAGTGATGGTTAAAATGTTGGGTGAATTTTTAGAAAGAGATTTGGAGTCTATTGGAAGGGATGTGGACTTGGTGTACAGAGTAAACTCACAATTTGCAATTTTACATAATTTACCAAGAGAGATTCATATTAAATTTGTGAGAAGGGAACTGAGAGATGAGATATTGAGAAAACAAAGACTGGGGGCGCTGGTGTACAGGGGCAAGGAGATCACCATCCTGAAGCAGATTCCCAGACAGGTACGAGAATTAAGAAGAAAATATTATTTTTTATCAAATAAGCTGTACCTCAAGGGAGTAGGTTTTAGGTGGTTGATTCCGGAGGGTTTGATGATTTTTTGGGAGGACAGTAAGAAGAAAATTAATAATGTAACGGAAGCTAAGGCTTTTTTTGACCAACATAAATCCTTCCTAGGTGGAGAAGATACAGGAGCCGAAGAGGGGGAAGTATTAGATGATCAAGGAGCGGAGGCGGACGGGGCTGTTGCGGCCCGGGAGGGGGAGGGAGGCCAGACCATGGTTTTAAGAGCCGGAACTAGGAAATGAAGAAAGGAGGGGAATCTATTGTTTAAGGTTTTTTTTAATTGACATTTTTTTTCTCTCTCTTCTTTTATCGTATTTTGTATAACACTCTTTTTTTTTGTTTATATAATTTTTATATAACCTGGTTGTTTGTTTTGATTTAAGATAATAATGTCTGTTGTGTGAGAAATTTAAAAAAAGAAAATAATAACTGAAATATCTTTATATAAAGATATTGAAAATTCAACATATTGTAAACTATAATATTGTATATTCTTAACCAATAAAAACTTTTTATTAAAAAAAAAATTTATTTCGTCAATTAAATCAAAAAAACTTTTGGGTAAGGGAGATCTTTTGTTTTTCCTGATTTTCTCGCTTTTATAATCTTTGTTCGGGTCTATAATTCCGTTCATATCTCCTAATAAACAAATTTCATTTTGTGGCCATTTTGCGAGCTGTTCATGTAATTTGTCAAAGAATTTCCCTTGTTTTTTGTTTGGGGCATATATCTCTACTAACAACATTTTAGAGGTACCTCTTGTTATTTCGACTATAAGTATTCTCCCTTTTTCATCTTTGTATTTGCATTCAGCTTCTATCCCTTTCTTAACATATATAGCTACTCCCCTTTTCTTTTTTACGGCTAACGACATGAATACTTTGCCAAATTTGGGGTAATCTAAACGAAATGCTTCATCTTTTTTTATATGGACTTCCTGTATACAAATTATATCGGGGTTTTGTTTCGCTAATTTTGTCAATATTAGTTTCCTCTTTTTAGGTTCATTTAGACCGTTTACGTTTAACGATAGAATTTTCATATTGTCCATTTCCGCTGTTGGTGTCTAGTTCTTAGTTTTTGTTTGCCTTTAAAGTTACTGCCCTTATAAGACCTTACTGGTCTTATTTTCTTCCCCTTCTCTTCTATATCTTCTTTTTTCTTTTCATCTTCTATGTCTTCCCTTGTGCTCTGTTCTTGGGGTGTATCTTCCTCTGTGTTCGTCGCTTCTATATCCTCCTTGCTAGTTTGTTCCTCTTCACCTCCTCTTAGCTGGTCAAGGAATTCTTGGGCCATACTTATACTGTCGATTTTAATTTTTCTCCCCATCCATGATATTAGCATTCCTTCTGGCAAAAGCCAGCGGAATGTTATATTTCTCTTGTTTAGCTGAGACGTCAAGAATCTGTAGTTTGTCCTCCTTTCCCTCACTCTTCTTGGAATCTGCTTGAGGACATTTATCTCTTTTCCTTCATAAATAATTTGTTCTTCCCTTGCTATATTGTAGAGGATATCTCTCACCCGTTTCCTTGCGAATCGCACATGGACCTCTCTTGGTAGCCTATTTCTTCTCACATAATTGGTCTGTACTCTGTAGACCTCGTCAATCTCTTTAATTATTTCTTGTTTTTCCTGTTGGAGAGCCTCCGCAATCAGTTCAGCCATCTTGTCTCCCAGGTTCTCTTCTTTTTCTTTTATGATATTCTGGAATTGAAGATAAAACGCAGCCCTATCCATCTCGAGTTGAATCAGGGAGTCCTCCATTTCCTTATTCTGTGCCGAGAGAGTTTGATCTACTATATCCAGTTTTTTCTCATTCTTTTCGATCCTTTGTTCTACTTTTTGTATTCTATTTTCATTTTTGGCGATGGAAGTTTGAATCTCATTCATTTTTGCATCCAATGCATGAATGTCCGTTTTTAGTTCCGAATGGCTGTTTAATAGCTTTTCCTGCATTGCTAGCATGGTTTCTTGGATTGATAACAAGGAGGACTGTACTGTTTGCAAAGTTGGAGTGGCTGGGGGTTTATCCATTTTTTGTAGGCCTTCTAATGATTTCTGGGTTGCTGGGGATGACATTGACAGCGTTGGGTTGGATGGGGTCTTTTTCCCTGTTTTTGCAATTGTGGAAGTCAAACTTGCCATTTCTTTTAAGGTCAGCTTTTGTTTCCTTAGTATCCTCTCGATATTCCTCCAGATAACCATCCAGTGGCACTTGCCACAGTATATTCAAGGACTCGTCCTTAGATCTTGTCTTTAATCTCTTTTAGTTTGTTTTTCTCTGAATCTTATTCAGTAATAAAGGATCAGACTATTAAATATTTTATCAAGATAGCTAAGCAGATTTTTATATTCAATATAGTTTCAGTGCTATTTAGTATCCACTATAGAGTTTTCTGGATATATATATATATATATATATATATATATATATATATATATAATAATCAATTAATTTTCTTAAATAACTTCAATAATTTAGGCAACTTAACTTCTTAGATAGCTCTTAATTAGTTCTTAATTAATTTCTAACTTAATTCCAAATGGGCTAATCTTATATTAAATCAAAACAATCAAAACAATTAATTATTGTTAGAGTAAGTACCGTTATCTCTTTTAGAAATATCAAACAACTATAGATATACTATAAGTTAGATAAAAAGAAGAATGGAAGAAGTAAATTAAGGGAATAATAAGTAATAATAAGTGATAGATCCAATATAATATATGTGCTAATATAAAATACTAAGTAGGATAAATATATAATAGATAATAGATAATAAGTTAATAGATATACAAATATAATACTGTGTTTAGATATAATTATCAGGAAAGAGTCTCATTTACTAGGGTAGTTTGACAGGGAATGAGTGGCAGTTTACTGGTTAATATCTTCTTTGGTGTTTCTCCGTACTGCACTGTCCATGGAGCAGTGAGTCAGCTATTCCCATTCTTCTTCAAGGAAGAAAAAAGACTCTGTGATGGCTGCACATCCGGTCTCTAAGTTTATCCAAAGAAACTCTTAGTCCTCTATCTGCTCCGCTTCAAACCACTTTGTTTCTAGTGCTCTCAGCCTCAAGATCTCAGTTTCTCTTATCGCTATTCCGTTTGCGCGTATCTCTCCGTCCCCTCGTCTCTTACTTTTCCTTTGCCGGCTCGTCGGCTGCTCCGCTCCCCAATCGGCTCTTTATTTCAGGACGCCGCCTTTTCCTTCTCCGAGTGCCTCTCCTCCAACTCCTCCGGCACCTTCGATTGACAGCAATTTTACAATGATAGGGGAAAAGGTATTCTACGTGCTGGCACTGCAGTCTCCGATCTCCGTTGCTTCCTCTCTCATTGTCGGCTACCGCGGCTTCGGATCGGCCATCAACTGGTCGACTCGCTTGTGCTGGGTCAACAGAGCCGCCCGGTCGTTGCGCTCGGCATTGCGATCCGCTTTCATGCTCCCCCGGCTTGCTCTCTTGTCCACGGGGCTCTCCAGGCTCCGCGCCCCCAAAAGGATCCCCAAAACACAGTGCTTAAAGGAGTTGAGGAGCAGCTGTCACTCTCCCAATGCCATGACACCGCGGGTCACCAACCGGAAGTCTCCTTCCCAGGTTTTGATGTTAGGCTGATTGGTCTGTAGCTTCCCGGATCTGTTTTTGTTTGTTTGTTTGTTTGCTTGTTTTTGAAGATGGGAATCACATCAGCTCTTTTCCAATCCTTTGGTAGTTCTCCAGGCTCCAAGATTTTTTAAAGATATGATATAATGGCTCTGGGATATAATTCATCAGGTCCTGGTGATTTATATTCAGCAAGGTCAGACAGGTGTACCATTTTCTTGCTTATTTTAATTTTTATTTCTAGTGTCTCTTTTACAGTTATGTTTTGGTAGGTTGTGCTATAGTTTCTTTTTGTGTGAAGACTGATGCAAAGAATGAGTTAAGCAGCTCTGTTTTCTCTCTACTGCTTGTTACTTTGTTGCCATCTTCTCTCTTTAGTAGACTGACTGTTTCCTTGACTTTTTTTCTTATTATTTATATGTTGAAATAAACTTTTTTATTATTATCTTTGAATTTTGTTGCAAGCCTTTGCTCAATCTGAGCCTTTGTTTTCCTGACTTCATCTTTGCAGATCCTGGATATTTGCTGATATTCTGCCTTGGTTATGTGTCCCTCTTTCCATTTTTTGTACTTATCTTCTTTTTTGTCTTTCAGTTGATCAGGTAGATTTTTGTACAACCTTGCTGTTTTCTTCTTCTGGAAGACAAGGAGGTAGGTATGGAATTGACTGGCTGAGAGTTAAGAACTTTTGAGCAGAACTTTATTCAACTCCTCCGCATCCAATTATGTGACATTTTTGCTTCAAGAGGAGCCCAGAATGATATAACTTGAGGCTCCTTTCCAACACTCTCAGATGTCTTCCCAACCTTAACATATGGTTGTAGAAGTTCTATCTCTATCTAAAAGCGTCTTGGCAACATATTAAAATTGCCAAGATCTAGCATCTTACTTTAGATTTTCTGTATGAACTGTCTAATGAGAATCAGTTAACAATTTTTTGTAACAAAGTATACTTACACATTTTTAGAAACTAAAAATTGAGGTATATTTAACATATAGAGTTAAAACATGAAAAAAGCAGTGATTACTTCCTATTTGGGTCCATATGGTATCATTAAGAGTAGCTTTCATATTTCTCAATGTTTCATTCCAATTAAACTTTAACCACAAAGTATATCTGAAATATTATAATCAACATGAGATGAGGTCATTTTGCCAAGTGAGCACCACATGTCTACCTCCTCACAACTTCCCACTTAAAAATGGAAACTGGAATCAGACTATCAGTGTAAAATATTGTAAATTTCAACTTGCTGATATTCATGAACTGACATTTGTTTCTCTACATATTTACACAACTCATTCCCATCTGTTCAATAGAAACAAATTTTTTTCTAACATAAAGTGGTAGCCTGTTTTACTGGCCTATGGCTCATATAGTCATGAGATTTCTTCTGATACCTAGACTTTTACTCTGGATTTCATCCTGACTTCTACTCCCTTTTCTGTGTGACATCCCTTCAGATTTTTTGACAACTGCTATATTTCCCTTTTGTTTCATTTGTATAGGTCTAAAGATATCCAGGTGCCTTTACCATTCTGATATCCCTCTTTTGAACATGCTCCAATTTATCAATGTCCTTTTGAATTGTGGTGCTATACCTGAATACAATACTCTAAATGAGTCTCTATTCAGTTGCAGTCATCATTTATTCTAAAGAGAAAATAAGAAGAAATGGAACTGGGGCTATCCTTATTATACCTACCTTGCGAGCAATGAAACATATCCCACACCTGAGACAGCTTCTTTTCAGAAATCTGGAGGACCTCTATCCCTTGGTGTTCCAGAAGGCCATGAAGACTTGCATATTTCCACAAGCACTGGGCCAGAATAAGATTTGAGCCCATCATATATATTTTTGGAATGAGACTATCGCACTTTGGCTGCATGTGAAATTTTAACCTCATGGAAGTTATGTTACGCAGTCATGCAGGCTAACTCTACCATTCGATCCTACCGCCTTAACATTGACTCTGCCTTCCATCCTCCTGAGATCAGTAAAATGAGGAGCCAGATTGTTGGGGACAATATGCTGACTCTGTAAACTGCTTAGAGGGCTGTATGTCAGGGTTCCAAGTAATAGATCCATTGCAAGCAAAACCTCTGAGGCAGGTGAGTTCCTCAAAGAATAGCTTTATTAGAAATATCATATTGGCATATATCTTTCTTTTTTTTTTTGACAAGTTGTATTGGTTCCTCCCTCCCCAATACTCACCCACATATTTTTTTGAAACAGAGTATTAACCATATCATATCATATACAATTTATCATATCCAAGTATATTTTACTTAATTACAGTTTCTGCCAAAGTGTTCTTTTTCCATATTTGAATCCAATCTTAATTTTTCTATTCTTATTTCTATAAACAGTATCTTTTTTCACCCTCAAGTTCTATTTTTTCCATTCTTAATCATATACATTCCCCTTTAATTTTTTAATAATTCATTCTTTATCTTAATATATTTAAACATGTCCGGGGATACCTTTCTTCCATTTCATCTTTTTTTGTTTTACAGCAATCTTTCTTCTCTTTCTTTTCCTCTCCCTCCCTTCTTTTATCCTTTCTACCTTCTTCTTCCCTTCTCTCCTATTCCTTTTCTACTTCCCCTTCCCTTCTCCCCCTCCTCCTTTCCTCACCCCTATCTAATCTTCTCTCCTACTCTTATTCCTCTTACCTTTTTTCCTCTCCTCTTCCCTTTCTTCTGTTCCTCTCTCTCTTTCTCCCTTCCTTCAATCTCCCCACTCTTTCTTCTGTCTCTCTCTATTGCTCTATTTTTACATATAAACCATTCTGTATCTGCTGGTCTACTTACAACATTTTCTTATATCATTTATTTAACATTTCAATTTCATTTCTTACTTTCAATTTCCTTTGTTTTTTTCAATCTTTAGCATACATTTCTTTACTTTCATTTCAATTTTATGTCTTAATTTCAATTAAATATTCCCTTTTACAGTAATCTATATATTTTTCAGTTTATTTCTTACATACAACTTTTACTACTAATGCCATCCTCTTAAATCAATATATTACTGCTTTGATTCCTTTCTACTACATTTTTTCTTTTCCCTTTTAACCATTTTCGTTTAATCTCTCCTGAATTCCACTTCTTAATATTTTCTCCCCTTTCTCCCATTCACTTATTTCTTTCTTCCTCTTCTTCTTTTTGTGTTTATTGTATCCTCCTTCCTGCATCTTTTCTCTAATTTTTAACTTTATTACCCTTTTAGTTCTCCCCCTTACCCTTTTTACCCTTACCCATTTCCTTCTCCTTTCTTCTTTTTTGAGAGATATTCCCCCATCTATTTTTATTTTATCACTGTTAATCTCAGTGTGATCATTTATATTTTTTCCTTCAATTATTTTCTTTCCAACATTATATTCTTGCTTCTCATTTATCTTTTCTTTTCCTTTCTTTTTATATTCTATCCAATCTTCCGCTTCTTTGTTTTCCTTAAATGCTTCTTGCACCTTTTGCAACATCTCCCTCAACTCCTCATACTCATGCTCCCAATTTTCCATATTTTCAATTTAAGAAGAAATAGTTTTTATTTTAACTTATTATATAGTTCGAATTCAAGTCCATTTGATGTCTCTTTTTTCTTTTCTTCCTTCTTTCCAAATAATATCCAATTCAGATAGTCCTTTAAGCCTTCCCAGTTTGAGATTTTATTCTTTCAACTTCTTTTTGTAATCTTACTGCAGCTGTTTAAACAAATACTCCTCATGCAGCTTCTCACGCTGATTTAAGTGCAATATTTCTTTTCCACCAGCAGATGATTCTCTCCAATCCACAAATCCCCAGGCAAAAGTATCAATTGTAAAACCACAAAAGGAATGCTTCCTGTTCTTCAATTAGTTCCTTTTGTTGTTAAATAAATGCTTTCTCTCAATTTCCTTTTCTTTATATTATTTTTAATTTCTTCCAAGTCCAATTTAAATCCAGGTGGTTTAAGGTCCAAGTCCTTTTAGGGCTTTCATTTTTAAAGTTCCTCTTTAATTTTTTCCCCCTTTGCTTTAAATTCCTGGATGCCAATTAGCCACTTATTTCAGGTTGGGACCTCTTTTAAAGTTTAAAAAAATTTTCTTCTTACCTATGAGTTGGCCAATCACTCATTTGGTAACAATACTCTGTTTCATCACCTCTCCTGCTCAATTCTTAATCCGGTTGCCCCAGCTTGTGGTGGCCATTTCAATGGCCGCTGCCACTGCCGAGTCAAAGAGTTGCCTTCGACCTTTCGAGGAAACTTGCTGTTCCTCTTGGTCTTCCAAGGTACTTCTCTCTCTCCCCCATCCCTACAAGACGGATCCGGTCAGAAGACCCCCTGACAGAGGTTTGTCAGTTTGAGTTTTTGTGAAGCTTGAGGAGCTTCGCTAGTCCCCAACCATATCGCTGCAATGCTTCCGGTTTCTCCATATTGGCATATATCTGATGAAAACCAACTCTGAGAGGCCCCTTGGTTTTCACCTAATTAAAAGTAAAAGTTTCTCCCTCAACCCCAAACATTCAGTCACATGCCCTAATCAAGGCAATGTCTGCTGGTCTGGCGACATCACTTCTTCTTCTGGCCAGGTGTGAGAACGTCCTTGGTTCCCAAGAGAAAGTATTTTATTTTGGCTATACAACCCCAGCTACCTCTAATCTTCCCCTTCCCTATCCCTCACTCCAGTGTGGCAGCACTGAAACTTCAAGATGGCTTTAGCAAGGTCAGCTTCAGGGTTGACACTGTAAAGCACTATGAAGTGGTATATAAGTCCAAGTCTATTGCTATTGCTATTGCTATTGCTATTGCTATTGCTATTGCTATTGCTATTGCTAATGCTAATGCTAATGCTAATGCTAATGCTAATGCTAATGCTAATGCTATGTTATTGTTGTTAGCTGTTCAGGATTATACTATATATGATAAGTGGATGTATAAACAAAATAAAATATACAGAAGCTAAAGGCCTTAAGGAAACACTGATGACATATGTAATCTCTTCCCTCTTCTTACTTTGCCATATGTGATTCTGAAGAAACCCGTTACCACCACATTCAATTTAATTTCTGTTTATCTTCACATGTTGTATAGGTAGTCCTCGATTTACAACAGTTCATTTAGTAACCATTCTAAGTTATAATGGCACTGAAAAAAGTGACATGACTGTTTTTCATACTTACAACAATTGCAGCATCCCCATAGTCATGTGATCAAAAATTGGATGCTTGGCAACTGGTTCGTATTTATGACAGTTGCAGTATCCTGGGATCATGTGATCCCCTTTTGTGATCTTCTGACAAGCAAGGTCAATGGGGAAACCAGATTCACTTAGCAACCAAATTAGTAACTTAACAACTGTAATGATTCACTTAACAACTGTGGCAAGAAAGGTCATAAAATGGGACAAAACTCACTTAACAAATTTTCCCTTAGCAACATAAATTTTGCACTCAATTATGAGGACTACCTGTACCTAATTCTCATATTCAGGTGGTTTATATACATTCAACTCTCATCCAGCAGTTAAGCATATTCTTATACACAGTTGTTTTCACTTCTTTTGACAAACATTCATTCCTTATAGTAGACTATGTAATAACCACTACCCTTCTACCAGCTTTTGCACAACATTTCTAACATTTGCTGCATTTTTTTTTACTTTTCAGCTAAGAACATGGTATGGCGGTGGGCAAAAATGCATATCTGTACATAATTCCAACCAATGTACCTTTAACATTACTATAAGCATACTATAAGCATCCATAAATACTCTGTATCGGAAAACCAAGGAGGCATTGCTTATGTTTCCTGCTTAGAGCTGAACTATTTACTAAGAATTTCCAGGTGTGCTTTATTTCTATTATACATTATCTTATTACATTCAGCATCCAACCTTCATTCCATATTCAAGCAAAATGTTTCATAATTCAAGCTTAGTCATATTATTTCTCTAAATCACTGTGTAATAAACTTTCTTGCATTCATACAAGGTAAAAGTATTCAGCAGCAACAATGCTTTTTTTCCCCCCAAATCTTTATTTCCTTGTATAAATTTTATTTAAATATTAACAACTCTTTTGTAAAGTAGATGCAAATCTAGCCACTATTGATATTTTTAAGAGAATATACAATCTAGTAATATTCTTCCTGGGAAAGAGGACTAAGTAGGTGGCAGTGATTGATTATGACCACTTATGACTGCACATTCACTACAGACAAGAGCTAAAATACTCTGTGGCATACTTTCAACAATTATACTGAAAATTCTTAACTAAGGCAAATTCCAACTTTATCCTTTTTTCACATTTATATAATAATACATCTGTGTACTCATCTACACACAATTCAAGTAAACTTCCACTGATTCTAGCTCCTTTTCCCTTAATAGAATTTATCCAAAATTTATGTACCATATTTTTCAGAATATAAGACACACCTTTTCCCCTGAAAAAAGAGGGTGAAAATTTGGGTGCATCTTATACTCTGAATGTAGCCCCCACCCCCAGCCTTGCAAACGGAGATTTCAGAGGCTGAAAGAAGCCTCTGAAAGAAGCTTCAGAAAAAAAGCCTCTGAAAGGCTTTTATCTAAAATAAAATGGCAAGCAACAAAAGAATTAGTAAAGGTTCTAACCAAACTATGCTAACAAATCTGGAGAATGACACAATAACCAACCGATCAGAAGAGGTTAATCTATTTATCAATATCGAAGAAAGGAGATTGAACAGAGTACAGATAGTCCTTCAGAATAAAAGCCTCTGAAAGAAGCTTCAGAAAAAAAGCATCCAAACAGAGCTTCAGAAAAAAAGCCTTTTTTTCTGAAGCTCTGTTTCAGAGGCTTTCAGAGGCAGAAAAATAAACCAAGGCACAGAGCTCACAACCAATGAATCTGTTGCTAAAATGCACCTCTGGGAACAGCTAATTAGGGGTATTCCAGGAGGCCCATCCACCCACCAATCAGCTTTTTTCTTATTTCCCCCCCCCAAAAAAACCCCCTAAGGTTATACTCCGAAAAATATGGTATATCTAAAAACTGATGTTGAAATGCAATTATCATCAATCTTAACCTGTTTGGATAATGGTGGGGGATGCTGGAAATTATAACTCAGCAACTTTTGGAAGGCACAGTTTTACCAGTCCTAATTTGGAGAAGCAATATAATTTCAATAATGTTTGGACAGTTCAGTATTCTTTTTTTTTAATTTGATTTATATGCTGCCCTTCTCCGGAAACTCAGGGCAGCTTACAATGCGCTAAGCAATAGCCTTCATACTTTTTGTATATATTTATACAAAGTCAGCTTATTGCCCCCACAAACTGGGTCCTCAATTTACCTACCTTAGAAAGGATGGAAGGCTGAGTCAACCTTGAGCCTTGGTGAGATTCGAACCTGCAATAATTGCAGGCAGCTGATGTTAATAACAGGGCTTTAGACCACTGTACTATCCAAGGCTCTTTTTTGAACTGTTCTTGAACTGTTCTTGTATTCTTGAACTGTTATGTATTCCCATCTTTGGTTTTGCTTTAATCCTGCTTTTGGCTTATGGCTTGACTATGATTGTTAATGCTGACTTGCCTTTTGATTCCAATGACTATGCAGTCTGATGACATCTCATCTGCTTATTACTTACTTTGACTGGTTTCCACTCACTAGCATTAGATCTTGAAATTCAGACATGAAGAAACAAATAAAAAGCTAAAATGTTGTGATACTCCAGAAGATATAGCACAAGAATACTCAGCTTTCCAATAAAACAAATAAAGTTTATGAAAAACTTTTGTGTAAAGTTTTCAGGCTGAGGATCATACCAGACTGCTGCCTGACTACTACATTCTAACAGATAGAGCCCAGATAGGTATTTGTTTGCTTATTTTTTCATACCTAGCATCATTCATTATGCAATATAAGAATCAGATGTGGCTGATACAGGGGAAACAATTTGTGCAGCCAGGTTTTGAGTGGCACATTAGAAGCAATCCCAGGGTAGAGGAGCTGGGTTGGAAGCTGTATAGGAGAAGAACCCCACAATTGGGAATAACTTTTTCTATGGGTAGTTGAGGGTCAGATTGTATTTATGAGATTGAGCAAGAGAGATAAATTGTAATACTATTACTGTACCATCCTCCCAGATTCATAGCCTGAGCTATTTAATCTCATTGTGGGCATGATTAATAGATTTGCTGGAATCCAAGGTAATTTTAAATTTTCTCTTTGGACTCAAGAATGTATTTGTCATTACAACAATGGGCTTGCCACATGTCATCATGGGTCAAAGCACACAGTCAGCAATACATTAGACTTGGATCTCAGAGCAATGGTTGTCTTTCCAGGGGACATTTCTACCAGTGTCTTGTCATGAACAGAAAACTTTCTTGTCATTTTGTGTTGCCTTGAGTCACCAGCCTCCATAGCAAAGATCGGCTGGTATTGATATTCCAGTCCAGACACCTAATAGATACGAATGGCTTCTAGATAGTGTTTATAAGACAGTTGGGTTGAATGAGTTGTTAGCTTGTGGAATTCAGAGGCAACCAGGGAACAAAATAGGATTGCTTCTCAGCGGTTTCTCCACAACTGTTAATCTTAGGGAGCTTCATGGTTCTTTGAGAAGAAACGGTTGAAGGCATGGCTAAAGTGATTGTGGCAAAGGGTGAGTAGAGAATATGACCGGATACAAATATAAATATATTCAAACCTACCCTGGAACAAAAACAGCAATGAGGAATAACCACTTCTTGCATCTGTGGAATGTCACTCAGTTGACATTTAGAGTTACTGGCTTCCTAACTTGAAATGATAAAGTAAAAAATTTAGTGCATATGACTGTGACTATCCATCTTTCATTGTAATAAAAGCAGTTCTATTATCTATGAGTTGGAAACCAGTTCATGAGAAGCTAAGGTAACATGAGAAGCTAAGGAGCCTGAGTGGCATAGGAGGCTAATGCCTCCTACTAAGGCAGCATTTAACATCCAGCTGCCTGCAATTACTGCGAGTTCAAATCTCACCAGGCTCAAGGTTGACTCAGCCTTCCATCCTTTCTAAGGTGGGTAAAATGAGGACCCAGATTGTGGTTTATACAAAGCTGACTTTGTATAAAATATACAAAAGTATGAAGGCTATTGCTTAACTCATTGTAAGCCTCCCTGAGTCTCCGGAGAAGGGCGACATATAAATATAAATAAATTAAAAAAAACATCTCATTTAACTTAGATATTTTTGTGTCTGTGGACTCTGAGAAGATACACCTTGTTGTTCTTTTTTTAAAAAAATAGATCTTTATTAATTATTTACAGATACAAAAACATATAGTGTAATTTTTAAACAAATGTAAGGTATATATGGGTGTACAACACAACACATAAAGAGAACTACAGAGGACTAACCGGAGGTCATATCGAACCCCTAAATACTTATTCATAGTTACATCCCGGCAAATTCTTTTGTTCAATTAACATTGATTATTTTAATTACTAAATGCTATCTCATTATAATTAAGTATATATTTAATACTATGTTATTTATTCTATTTTTGTCCTCTTCTTTAACCATAAATACCAGCGTTCCCAATTGCTGTAATAGATGGATTCTTTTTTGTCTCTTAGGATATACGTTAATTTGTCCAATTCGGCACAATTCAATATCTTGTTTATTATAAGTTGATCTGATAGTGTATTTACATTTTTCCAATGTTGGGCAAATGCCATTCTCGCAGCTGTTGTAATATGGATGAATAAATGTCAGTCTTGTTTGCCCACATCTTTTAGTTTGATTCCAAGTAAGTAAGAATCTGGAGTTAGGGGGAACCTTGCACCTGTTATCTCGTTCAACCATTTTTGAATCTTTTCCCAAAATTTCCTGATCTGAGGGCAGGTCCACCACTGGTGAAAGAAAGTACCCCTGGCCGAATTGCACTTTCAACATTTATCCGAGAATCCAGGGAACATTTTAGCTATCCTATCTGGTGGGAGGTACCACCTATAGATCATTTTATAAAAGTTCTCCTTAAATGCTGCTGATAATGTCAGTTTCATTGATCTATTCCATATTCCTTGCCATTCTTCAAGTTACATTGGTCTTCCTAAGTTTCTTCCCCAAGCAATCATCATATCTTTTACTATCTCCTCAGCTGTATAGCTTGATAACAAAAGATTATAGGTCTTAGATATAAATTTTGTTTCAACGCCCAGAAGGAGTCTATCTAACGGTTGTGTTGTTTGGTAAATACCATACTCTTGTTTGTCTTTTCTGAATCTAGCTTGAATTTGGGCATATAACCACCAATCTATATCTATTCTTTTTACTTGAAATTCCTTTCTTGATATTAAGTTCCTTCCTCCATCCATCAGGATGTTGTAGATCCAATTTCTTTTTATATTATAAACCATTGGGTAGGTTGTCATCTCCAATGGGACCACCCATTTAGGCACTTGGGTATAAGTTTGTTTCTTCACCTTTTCCCATATTTTTATTAAAATTCTTCTAATATAGTGGTTAGTAAAATATTTAGATTGTTTTCCTTGTTGTGCCCACAAAACTGAGTGCCAGCCTTGGTGAAGATCAAATCCCTCAATTGTTAATATGCATTTTCTCGAAAGGGATACCCAGTCTCTAATCCAAAGAAGGGACGAGACTTGGTAATTTAACTCCCAATTTGGGAGCCCCAAGCCCCCCCTCGTTTTGTGTTCCCGTAACATTTTTCTCTTAATTCGTGGTTTTTTCCCTTGCCAGATAAATTTGCTTATTGCCTGTTCCAATTTCCTAAAGAAATTTTTATCCAAATTTACAGGAGCCATTTGAAATAGAAAAATCCACCGTGGGAGGATATGGGCTTTGATTGCAGCAACTACCTTTGATGGGAAAAGAGAGGGGAAAGGGGGTATCAAAAGAACTACAAAGAAATGAAAAAAAAAGTGGAAAGAAGAAGAGCAAGGGACTGCATTAGTCACCCTCCTGGATTACTTGAGGAAGAAACATGGTCATCCTAATTTTGCTGTACCTCTCAGTTGCCTTTGATATCATCAACCAGCATCTGGAACATCTGGGAAATTTGGGAATTGGAGGCAATGCATTACAATGATTTTGTTCCTTCCTATATGGGTAGGTCCAGCCAGTTGTTACATAGAGGAGATATATCTGGCCTTTTGCATTCAATCATGGAGTCCCCCAGCAGTCAGTCTTCTGTTCCATCTTATCTAACATAAATTGAACTGGCTTAAAAATAAATGAATAAGTTTTTTAAAAAGAGGATTTAGCTCTCAATGGCTAAATTTTGAAAACTATCCCCAAAGCTACAATAATAAAGCATTAATATAAATTCCAAACATTCTGGGTCTCTTTGCCAATGATTCTTAGAAACTTGGAGTAGTATTAAGAAACTGATATGCTTTTTTTGTAGCAAAAGATTATTTTGTACAAGAATTTAATTTTAATATCAAAGATAGGAAGAATGAAGACGTACCAAACTATATTTGGCTGCTGCTCTGCATAAATAGGATTTATAGGTTGAAGTACAAGATTGCCCCCTAGTGAGCACCCTTTTTCTTTTGGAAACTTTAATATCATTCTCTCTATCTAATGAATTGGTGAATTATTCAAGATACCTGCTAATGGTAGATGTATTCTTTAAAAAAAAAACACTACTGAAAAATTTTGTATGTGCTTACTGAAAGGCATACAGTTAAATATGAGTTATAATTTCATTTCACAGAAGATTACATTTTTACCCAAGGGATTAAAATTATCACTTAACACTATAGAATGCTAGCAGAAATGTGAATACATGGTGAATCAGCACTACTACTTAGTGGTTATCTTTAGGACTTGATTCAGTGCCTCAACAATATTATATGAGACCCAGATTGTTGGGGGCAATATGCTGACTCTGTAAACTGCTTAGAGAGGGATGCAAAGCACTGTGAAGTGGTATATAAGTCTAAGTGCTATTGCTATTGCTATATAAATGGAAATATCTCACAAGCATTCAGATTGTTCACTGACAGATGGGACCACTTTCTTCATTCATATAACAGATTTCAGGCAAATCTTCCTGAGTGCTCAAAAATATATCAAAGATTTTAGCAGGCCATGCAATTTAGCTTCTTTTTTAGCATAGCCAGCAGAAAAGTTGTGGCTATCCTAACATACCAAGATAAAAGTGAGAAGTTTCCACATTGGAAAGACAATTTATAATTGATTAAGGTCCTCTGTTGTTATCATGGTAAAAGAATAAACTGAGCACCTAAATATGCTAGAGTGAGCTCAAGTAGGATCATATAGTTCGTAGTTCCATATGTTCTGGGCATTCAGTAATTGCCTTGGCATGTTGCATAAATCATCATGTCAAAGAAGCTATAGTGTGATATGATTAGAGAAATAATTTTAATTCAGGTTTAGGATTGATTGTGTTGTATGAATTCAACCATAACATTGTCAAAATGTATAATTGTAATCTATTTTAACCCTTTGCCAATACAGAATATCTACAACCAAAACATCCATGAAAGATGTTCCTGCTTAAAAACTTCCAGCGACGGATTGTCTGCTGTCTTCAGATAGAGGCTATTCAGCTGCATACAGCTTTACTTGTTCTGAGGTACTTCCTAATGTTTAGACTAATTCTTCTTTTTTTATGTGAATTTAGACCCCATTGGCCTGAAACCTAGTTTTCAAAATAACAAATATATATATATAATGCATTATAAGTATACATAAATAAAGCCTCCTAATATGCAATAAAAATATCACCAATGGATAAAAGGCAGACATGTGCAGGACAAACAATTATTGTTCCACTTAGATGTTCCTGTGAACAGCCTTGCAGAACAACTACAATTTGAAATCTCGATACATTTATTTTATTTATTTTATTTTATTTATTTGTCAAGAACATATTAGGTAATATATATAAGCATGAACTGAATACATAAAATAGATACAAATAGAGGAAACATTAGGACAGGGATGGTAGGCATGCTGATGCTCTTATTCACTCCTCTTACAGACCTCTTAGGAATGGGGTGAGGTCAACAGTAGGCAGGTTAAAATTTTGGGGGTTTGGGGATGAAACCACAGAGTCAGGTAGTGCATTCCAGGCATTGACCACTCTGTTGCTGAAGTCATATTTTCTGCAATCAAGTTTGGAGCGGTTCACTTTAAGTTTGTATCTATTGTGTGCTCGTGTATTATTTTGGTTGAAGCTGAAGTAGTCGTTGACAGGTAGGACATTGTAGCAGATAATTTTATGAGCTACGCTTAGGTCATACTGAAGACAGCATAGGACTAAGTTTTCTAGGCCCAGAATTTCAGGTCTGGTGGCATAAGGTATTTTGTTGTGAGCAGAGGAGTAGAGGACTCTTCTTGTGAAATATTTCTGGACACGTTTGATTGTATTAATGTCCGATATGCAGTGCAGGTTCCAGATAGATGAGCTGTATTCGAGAATTGGTCTAGCAAATGTTTTGTATGCTCTAGTTAGTAGTGTGATATTACCAGAGAAGAAGCTACACAAGATTAGCCCAGGCTTATAACACAGGCTTATTCTCAGCTGTTCAGGTAGCAAATCCAAAAAGTTAATTCCTGGGACATTGTCCCAGGAAGAAGCGAAAACAGCTCTGAGTGTCCCACACAAAAGCCCACACAGTTAAACTTAATTTTCCACTTTGGCCTTCCCCCTCAGTTCATTGTGTTATCCAATTGAATCTGCTCTTGAACGGATTTTGAGTGTTCAAAACACCTGTGCAACATGACTTTGGAGGGGCAGCAGATTGTCACAATCTGCAGATGGAGTCTTGGCATTCGACTCAACCCTTCCAAGACCGAGTGGCTGTGGCTTCTGGCGTCCTGATATAGCCAGCTGGTGCCATCGCTGGCTATTGGGGGCGAGTTATTGGCCCCCACGGAGGGGGCTCACAACTTGAGTGTCCTCCTGGATGCACAGCTGTCTTTAGAAGAGCATATGACGGCTGTGGCCAGGGGGGCTTTTCATCAGGTTCGCCTGATTCACCAGTTGCGTCCCTTCCTGGATCAGGACTCCTTACCCATGGTCACTCAGGCACTCATCACTTCCTGCCTGGACTACTGCAATGCTCTCTACATGGGGCTCCCCTTGAGGTGCACCCGGAGGCTCCAACTGGTGCAGAATGCAGCCGCGTGGGGGATTATAGGAATGATGGGGCGCTCCCATGTGACACCTCTCCTGCGTGAGCTGCATTGGCTCCTGGTGGACTTCCGGGTGCGCTTCAAGGTGTTGGTTACCACCTTTAAAGCGCTCCATGGCATTGGACCTGGGTATTTGCGGGACCGCCTTCTGCCACCAATAGCCTCCCACCGGCCAGTACGCTCCCACAGAGAGGGACTCCTCAGGGTGCCGTCAGCCAGGCAGTGTTGGCTGGTGACCCCCAGGGGGAGGGCCTTCTCTGTGGCAGCACAGAATGATTTGCCTCCGGAGATACGAAGGATATCAGATCTCCGGGCTTTTCGCCGTGCCCTAAAAACTTTTCTTTTCCAACAAGCAGGGCTGGCGTAACCCCCCCCCCCCTTTTTTTGAGATATTAGATTTTTAATTGTATAATGGGTTTTAGTTGGAAGGTTTTTAAATTTTCAGCCAAAGTGTATAATTCTTTTAAATTTCTTTTAAATTTTGTATTGGAATGCTTTTACTTGGCTGTGCACCGCCCTGAGTCCAGCAGGAGAAGGGCGGTATACAAATTTAATAAATAATAATAATAATAATAATAATAATAATAATAATAATAATAATTCCATTCCCACCCCAGACATTCTAATCACACACACCCCTCCTGATTTTTGTCAAGCTGAGAGTGAAGAAGTAACTAGGTGAAAGAGTGAATCACCCTTGACACTTATAAATGTGTTGTTCACCTGATTATTTATTCAGATTCCTATAAATATACCAGTTGTTGCATTCAGAAATATCATTGTCTCTTTGTCCCTATACTCATAATGTTCATAGGTTTATGCAGAGACTTATGTTATTTGAAAAGTCTTAAAGCTGCAAGTCTCTAGTTTGCTATGGCTTAATTGGGAAATTACAGCTTAAATAACAAAAACTCTTTAATGCAGGGTTATCAAACTCATTTTGGGCCAGATGCAGTGGTGGTATTCAGCCGGTTCTAGCCGGTTCGGGTGAACCAGTAATGGCGGCTGTGGGAGGCTCCACCCGCCCACCCAGAAGTCATCACATTCTGTTGTTGATGCTCTGTGCATGTGCACAAGGTCCTGCATATGCGTGGAGGTGGTGCGCATGAGCAAATGCTTGTGCACGCGTGCTCACATTTGTGAACCAGTAGCAAAGGTAAGTGAATACCACCCCTGGCTGGATGTGTCATGTGCTGACCATGCCCATGCCCGGTTTAGTGAAGGGAGGGGGGAAAAGACCTGATACATCATGTGATGCCGCCGTGACGACATGAATTTGACACCCCTGCTTTAATGCATTAGAATTGTAAACATGCCAAACTCTGTGCCAAAAACAAAGTTTAATTGTTTCAAATACAAAAAGAGATGTTCAACTTCCCTTCTAAATTTAGAGATAACCCTTTTAAAAGGTAAGGAGAGGAATGCTCATGTTATAAATAATTTTGGAATAATAGAAGTATCTTCTATCACATTCTGATTTTTATTCATTATGGCTGGTCAATATATCACTCATCTTGCCATGTAAGGAAGAGCCATTTGGTCTGAAAAACAAGCTCCATATCCTACTTTTTGTGTTGCCAATGCTGGTAAATAAGGACAGAGGAATTTGAGATCTTTGGAATACTAGCAGCTAGAGATTTCTATAAACCATTACAATACATGTGGTCTATTAATTCTTGTTTTAGTATAAATTCAATATGAACATGCAGAAATACTTCATATTTTATATGCAAAATATATCTAAATCTTCCAAACATCTTTCACCATGTCCTGTTTAATGCAATCACTGAGTTGAATTCTTATATTCCAAGAATTTTTCTGCAATCCTCATTTCTCCAAAAATGCTTTAGTTGACGTTGTCTTCACAACAATTTTTGTTCTAAACACCATTTAGAGCAGCTTGACAATATAACTAATCTGAAATATCTAATTTCTAAATAGCTTCCAGATAATTCATTGCTTAATATACCTAAGTGTAGGGATTGTCTAATTATTGGTAATTGGATTGAAACTTAACAGATACACCTGTAACACAGATTACTCTCCTTTCTATCAATTAATCCCTTCTTGCATGTTGTTTTAAAAAGTTGAGCTTCAGATGTTTTTCTGTTTCTGTGATAGGTGGAAAATAGAATGGTTATTTTTCTTATTAAAAATTCCTTAATTTAATTCCTTTAATACAACTGAGGATTCCTTTCCCAATACATCTAGAATGTGCTACATTAAAGAAGGTTGTCTCATAAATTCTGCCTCAGGTCAGATGTCTCCATGAACATGATTGAGCACATACATTGGGAGTTATGCTAGATATAATCTTAAATGTATATTTTATTTGAATAAGTAATTTTTTCAAAGTCAAATGCGATTAGATGGATGGGGGATTGGCAGATCAATAACAAACATCATCATCAGGAAATTAACACCAGCTGAATAAGTAGAGACATAAAAAATTAAAAATAAACAAGAAGCCAATCTTAGGACCATACTGTATTTTTCGGAATATAAGATGCACCAGACTATAAGACGCACCTACCTTTTTTGGTGAGGAAAAGAAGAAAAAGAAATCTGTCTCTGCCTCTGAGCAATTTTGCCTCATTGCAGCAAACAGCAAATAGCCTGCTTTACTTTCATTTTCGTTTTCAGCATAGCTTGATTAGCACAAGGGGGAAAAAAATCTGCTCCAGCAATTTTCTTCCTTGCAGCAAGCAGCAGAAGCCCCGCAAAACAGCTGAGAGCAAATCAGCCAATCCAATCAACTTGTTCTAATTAGGCTGTGCTGAAGCTGAAAGGAGCTGTTTTTTCTTGCTGTTTGCTTGCAAGGAGGTAACTGCTGTGAGGCAGTGGCCAAAGGGTGGGGGCCAGTGGGTGAGCAGGGCTACATTCGGTGTATAAGACGCACCTAAATTTTCACCCACTTTTAGGGGGGGGGGAAGATGTGTCTTATACTCTGAAAAATACACTATATGTCTAATTATATGCACATATTCAAATTTAAAATAATTGCCTCTATTTTCATGGAAATGCAATATGTTTTGTATAGGGAAGAAAATTACTAAAAGATTTAGTCACTTGCTCTCTTGGTGCGAAACAGTGGTGAGGAAATTTAAAGCCATGCCCCATCTTTTCAGGTTAACCAGACTGTCCTTTAAATGTCAAGAAACTTCAAAAGAAGACTACCCCCAAAAACTTTTCAAAAAGAGGACTTCTGTTAGTAAAGTAGGGCATAAAGCCTACTTTATGTCCTAAAAATAGGACATAAAGAAAGGCAGATTTTGTATAAGGGAGTCATCCTGGTGCTAGAACCGCATGATAATGAAACCTTAAATAGTCTACCACCAATGATCCCCAAAAATGTAAAAGAGGGTAAATTCATTGAATACTTGAGAAAGCTTCTCTGTTGTTCTTCTCATTCCTTTTTAGATCTCTGCTAACCTGACATTTTTATGATGCTGGGATGCAATTAGCGGGGGCGGGTGTGTGTGTTATGCACATGTATAATGAAAATACAGAAGCCTTTTCCAGTTACAATACTATCAAAGGAAGTCATATTATTTTGGCCAACAGCATAAAGCATAATCAAAATGAAATTCTCCTCCGAGCTTTGTGGTGCTATATTATTTGGCATAACTCACATCTGGTATGGCTTCTTCTCCAATTCTCCAATTCTTGGATAGCATTCTTCCTTCCACAAGGGACTTTCTTTTGTTTTATTTTGTTTCTTCCTCATTATGAGTATATTGTAGGATTTCTTCTGGTGGAATTTGTCAACTACCTTTTTGTACGTTGGTGAAAGATATTGTTTTTGAAAGGGAATTTCATCATGAAATTTTACTGAAGAATTAACTGAGTTGTGTCAGGCCAAGAAAGCTATAATTAGAAAACTCCTACTAGGATAATGGCTGAGAAACAGTCATAAATGATTATTGATTATTTTAATGGGTTTCAATATATGTTTAAACTATATATTTATACATTTATACATTTATATATTTTATGTATGTATACTTATGTATTTTATGCCTTTTATTGGCTTTGTTTTTACTTGTTGTGAGCTGCCCTGAGTCCTATGGAGATAGGGCGGCATATAAATTATATTAAATAAATAAATTATATTAAATAAAATCAGGATTGCCAGTTCACTCTGTCCATTTAATTCAATTATAAGTGGACACTTCAGTAATTGAATGGTAGTAATACAAGACTTATGGAGAATAATGATTTTAGAAAACCAGGAAAAAATATTTAGAAGCTGACAGGAATTAGCTAAAAACTATTGAAAAGGTTCTGATCAAATAATTTTTTAGAAAAGTTTTTGAATTCAAAAGCTCTTTGCCTTGTCACTGTACAATCATTTTCCATTTATTGTGAACCATTCATTTGAACAAAAGAGGAGGTCCTGATCTGCCTTGTTTGTCACAACCAAGACGATAGCAGTCATATCTATATTCCATCCAGTTTTCAGTATCAATTATTTTGACTTTAAAATGCTTTCCAAATGTGGGAATTTGGAAATGCTTTCCAAATTGTTTCCTTGAAGAAAAAAAAATGACTCTTTTAAAAAGAGACCAATTGGTCTTGTTTTTCTTCAGCCTCAGCAGTAGAGTTTGTAATTGAAAAAGTTGTGAACAATGAAACTCAGAATTTGCTCATCTTTTCTGGGGAGACAAAAAATGACTTTGAAAGACCAACTTGGCTATATAAACTATTATATCGTAGTGAAATCATTAGATATTCTCCCTTCTGCTTTTATTCTTTTTCTTTTCTTTTTTTTAAATACATCTCTTCTCTCGCGGCTAGCTTATCATGATTATTGATCATGGGATTTAATTGCTCTGTTCTTTTTGCATGGCAGGATGGATTCACTAAGGATTCCTTTCTATGTTACTTTTAAAATACATTTATAAGAACTATGGAGGTTGAGAGCCAAAATTTAAACGCTGCTGAAACCACCAAGTATAAATGGATAATACTGTACCTTTCTCAGAAGAAAACGGTATATCTGGTAAAGCTGTTGATGTCAGTCTTCCCAGCCAAGCAATAAACTGACCATCCCTGAAATGAACAAGCATAGGTTTTTTTGCTTACAGGCCAAGGGTAATCTAGATCCCACTGCAAGCCTACTTCCTTCATAAGCAATGTGGAAACTGGTATGTTGTCTAAGGTAGGGCAGACTGATCAATAATTCACATAATAACCCAAAATATGGTTCAGGCCAATGAGACATCAAACCACATCAGAATCTAAAACCTGCCTTTAAAGCTAAGATTTCAGTTAACAAATATTCTGAGGAATAGCTGGGTCAGTAGTTTATAATTAGACTTAAGGTGAAAGGTAAAGGAGTCCCTGTGGGTGTTACTCTGCTAGTTCTAGCCAACTTTAGGGGGCGGTGCTCTTCTTTAAGCTGTTTCTTTAAGCTATTGAGCCAGTGGTGTCCAAAGACATTTTTGTAGTCATGTGTTGCAGTACCAGCATTCAGTGAAACACAGAACACTGTTACCTTCCCACCAAAGTAGTACCTATTTATCTACTTGCATTTACATGCTTTCAAACTACTAGGTTGGGCAGGAGCTGAGGCAAGTGATGGGAGCTCACTCAAACCACCAGGGTATAGACATTCTCTGGCATCTTTATTAAGTCACTGGGCCTCTATAATTAAGCTGGTTTTAAATATTGCAGAAGCAATAAAACTTTTCTTCTTTTAATTTTCACATAGCATATTGCGTTAATCCAGCCAATTGAAGTCTATTCAAGAAACCAAGAAAACAAGGCATTATATAGCACAATATGTTAAGGTCTCTTCTTTAGATGTACCTTCAGGCTTTGCCTTGAACCAAGAAATGCTTGCATCCTTTAAGGTGTAGAGAACACCTTCTTTTCTTTCCTCTATTTCACTTGCATTTCTTTCTAAACTGAATAGTAGAAATTATGGGCATTGAAATCCAGCACATTTGGGGCTATAAAATTGTGGAAAGCTGATGCAAGTCATTAGTGGTTGAGATAATATGTTTGGATAATAAAATTTCTCTACTGGTAACTCCAGAGGTAGGTGAAAGCATATTAGCAAAGCAGAATAGCTGCATGTCTCTCAAGGCTATGAATAAAGTTTTTAAAGATTGTTTTCAGCTAAATGACAAGCTGGAGAATTTAAATGAGAAGGAAGCTAGTCAAAAATGCTTCCTTTCGTTTCTCTGGCTGATGCTAACAGTTGTAGCATAACTCAGCTATGAGAGTTAAGGGATTTGTGCTGGAAAGTAGGTGAAGAGGAGTGAGATTAATCCTTCCCCCAACATATTTTGTCTTCTATATTATTTAAGAGCAAGCATACTAAATATGGTAAGCCAAAGATTCAGGTGCTCATGTCCAATGTGACAAGAGTACAACTCTACACTTTACACACAATTAGTGGAAAACCAAGGCAATGGAGAGGATTTCTAGAAGATTTACTTTACCAAAAGCTGTGTACTCCTGCCTGACTAAAATATGATTATTTTAAAAAGCACTGTAATTACATAATTTAATCAGATACTCTTGTTTGCCTCTCCAGGTTTTCAAAAGTCTCTCATTTGATCCTTAAAGTCTAATCCTAAAAGTACCACCCTATTTTCCTTCAGTTTTTAAGGTGGAATTACATGACTCAGTTCTGTAGGTTCCAACAAGAGATGTCAAAAAGTCAAAATGTGCTTTGAAATAAGCAAAATGGTATACTGCCACTGAATTATGGTCCCTCTTTGAGGAAGAGCAATCATGTTGTGTATCTAATTACAAAAAGCTATGCGATGTTCTTTCTTTATAAATAAACAAACTTGTTTGTCACATTTTTAAGGCTGTCCAACCCCATAGCAATTCTGGGTGATGTATAATTTTTAAAATTGTTGGAAATATTATAACCCACAGAAAAGAATGATGGGAAGGAGATGGAAAATCTCAACACTACATATTTCCAAAAGGGGACCGTCATGTAGCTCAAGCCCTAGAAAATTATGCATAAAATGCAAATATATATTTGTATAATGAATAATTAATTAATTAACTATTAGCTAATAATTAAGAAAAAGAAGTTATGGGACATCTATCTAGAATATGCAACCAACATTTAGTAGAAAATGGTATTTTTATCTGATTGTGAGAATATCAGGATCTGTGATCTTTGCTTTTTTTTCTTCCATAGAGAAATGTCACATCTGAGCAGTCCTTTTAAAGAACATGAATAACAGAATGTGTAGACTGGCTGTTTGCTGCTGTCTCCTGCAGTAATGCTGAATTAAGTTTCCCCAAAAACAGAAAAGATTATTTTCTGCAGGGTTTCATACATTTTTATATTAGAAAATGTTTATATTAATGTATCTTAAAGGTAATTTAAGGATAAAGGGAAAATGACTTTTTTTCCTATCTGCAAAGAGAAGAGATGTTCTTCATATAATCAGTCCAGAATTAATAGGCATTTTCTGAAAATTGGTCTTCAATCCCATTTCTTGCATTGTCTGTCCTAATAACCTGCATCTTGGAAATAAATGAATGCATTAACTGCTCTTTGATGCACTGCAAATGGACATGGTAGAAGGGCAATATTTGAACAGCAATGATTTGTAAGCTGATGACAAAGGCTCTGAGACCACAGAGTAAATAGCTAAAGAGGTCATGAATCTTAATAGCTTCTAAATCAGAAAGGTTTGCAACTTATAGGCTTTGACCAGGATGTGTATGGAGTGTATAAATATTAGTAGAGTCAGTAAGGACTTGCCATCCAAGAGCTGTCTAAAATTTCACAGTGGGAAAATTGAAACTGTAGTGTGTGGAGAAAAGATGTTCTCACCTGAAAATGAACTGCCAGCATATGTGTAAATAGTGAAATACCTTTTTCCCTGAAACAATATTTAACATTTGGAGCCTTCCTGGTATCCTGTGACATTAGTTTTCACTATATGTTACCAAGATGTCAGTCATTATAATGATTCTTAGAACATTCCACTTTCTAAATGCAAAGCTCAAAGAGGTATAGATCTGTACGTTACTCTCATCCTAATTTCCAAAACCTTATGCAAGGGATTAATTCAGTTTAGAAAGAGCAGTTTTTACTAACTCTGTAGTAGCCTAATGTTTGGAAGAAATGAAAACTAAGAGAAAAAGCTAAGAAGGTTCTTAGAAATAAAAGAAAGGATTATCAGAGAACAGAAAACAGATACTTTGGGCTCTGTTATAAGTTCATCTACTCTACAGCTTTCAAGTGATTAACCGTAGAGAAATGCAACTCTTGACAAAGAAAGAGGTTCCTACCATGCTATATACCTCAGAAACACATAAATATTAATAGAGTAGCTTTATTAATATTTACACTTGTTCTCCCTCCACATTCAGGGTCTCCTGAGGCTTCTTTGGTAATCAAACAATTCTTTCTTTCTAATGCAAATGCATTTTTCTTCTTTTGCGTGCCTCCCTTTGGTCTCCTTGATCCAGATGTTATTTACTATTGGCTTTTATTACAGCTGGCTTGTATGTTCAGTTGTTCATTAGCACTTTAATATAAATCCAACAATATTTAAATTAATACATGAATCCATACTCATTTCATGCCTGAAGTTTCACAATTCTCAATTTTGTAATGCTCCTATCCAATTTTTTAAAAAGTCTATGAATCTGTATTTCTGTTTGGAAAATTAGCATAACACACAGACACACATATGGGAAAATTTGATATCAGTAATATGCTATAAAAGAATATATTCATGGCATACAAAACAATTATTAGGCAAAAAAATGTGAACAATAATGAGTAATTAAAAGTGTAAATTTGAAAACTAATCCCAACTAAGGTAAAAATGGAATGAACACAATTTAAATTTAGAAAAAGTAAGATAAACTATGAAAAATGATCTTGCTAATAAAAGCAGAAGCTGTAGTTTTAATTTTTAACATTCTATTATTTAATAACCAGAGATAGCCAGCTTTGTTTATTTCCATTTTGAATGCATTTTGAATTGTGTATTTATGGCAAAATTTTTAAAAGCTATTAGATGCAAATTGGAAATTTGAAAAAAAAAGGGTTTTTTTGCCATCATTTGCTGAATTTCATTCCAGTTGTGCAAAAAAAAAAAAGCATCAGCTGGCTATGACATTCTGTGGCTACTTAAAAGTTTCACACTCACCATAACAGGAGGCAACACAACATATAAAATGGGATTACATTAAGTGGGAACCAATTCAAGTAATGTTACTGCAGCATTAGAAAGATTTTATGTTAATATAAAACACAATTGGAAACTATATTTTGATCAAGCTGTTAAAATACTTTAATATTAAAAAGCAAATAATGTAGTCACCTGAAAAAGAGATCATTGGGTTTTCCCCCCAAATAATTTATATTTGACATGAGTGGGCTGTTTGAGTTTTATCATAGGATATGGTAATGGAGTCAGGTAAGGGATTTTCAGTTTAATTTTCCTTTTCAGAAAGGAGTGTGTCATGATTTCCCTTTTGAATAATAAACATGATCAACGCTGACTCCATAAATCTTTCCTTTTTTAAAAAAAATTGTAGTTCACTGACAAACATTACACTTCTCCACTCCAGACTTGACAATCACATATAAATAGAACTTCTTCCTGTAAGAACCATCAGCTTCAGCTTGGCACCTTGCTGGCATTCTGTCATCAGAGGGAGAGGGAACAAATGGGCAATTTGCTTATACTTTTATGGCAGGAAATTAGGATGGGGGGGGGTGGCAGTTGAGGGAAAACAAAAGCGATTGGAATCCGTTCACAGATGGCATCTTCAAGGCTGTTTGCCCTGAGCATGGAATTTCACCAGCCCAAACATCTCAGAGTTTCTCATAACATCTTGGCAGTGATGGACTGGCTACACATGGATGAACCACAGGAGAGGGCTTGGGGAAACCAGGGGTTTAGTTCTGTATTAGTACATGGGAATTTTAGATTCCTCTTGACTCTCCTGCAATCAGCATCTCTTTATAAAAGTGCCTTTTCACTTCAAATAGAGTCAAGAGTTTTACTTCCTTGAGGGATCAGACTGGGGAAGGTCTGACATTTGCTTAGTTGTTGTATTGTGTGTGTATATGTGCTTGTGTATCATTAGGGCCGGGGTATTTACGGGACCGCCTTCTGCCACCAATCGCCTCCCACCAACCAGTCCACTCCCACAGAGAGGGCCTCCTCAGGATGCCGTCGCCAAATAATGTCAGCTGGCGACCCCCAGGGGGAGAGCCTTCTCTGTGGTTGCGCCTACTCTTTGGAACGACCTTCCCCCGGAGATACGAGTGATCCCAGATCTCCGGGCATTTCGTCGGGCCCTTAAAACCCATTTCTTCCGGTTAGCTGGGCTGGCTTGACCCCATACTTGGTTTTTAAAGTTTTTATATGGATTTTAATTTGAATTGTTTTAAATCATGGGCCAAATTCTATTTAAATTATTTTAAAGAGTCTTAACTTTTGTATTCAATGGTTTTTAGTTGGCTGTACAACGCCCTGAGTCCGGAAGGAGAAGGGCGGTATAAAAAGCTAAGCAAATAAATAAATAAAATAAATAAAACTGCCCAGAATATCATCGGACTCCAGCTACCAGCCCTGGATGACATCTTCAAATCTCGCTGTTTGAGAAAGTTGCATAACATTCTCAGAGACTCTTCCCATCCTGCTTACAATCTTTTTGGACTGTTGCCTTCTGGCAGAAGATACAGAACAATTAAAACTCGGACCACATGTTTTCTAAATAGTTTTTATCCCAGAGCTACAGTTGCACTCAATAATGAACTAAAGGGCCACCATCAGTAGCTGTTGGACAATATTACTTGGTCTGTTGTGTGGATGTTTGGGTGGTTTAGGGGTGGAGAATTGTGGTGGGTGGGAGTGTGTTTGGGGATTGTTATGTGTGTTGGACCTGGTCTTTGGGTGTTACGTGAATTTCGTTGTATGGATATACTGTGTATACATGTACAATCACAATAAAGTTATTTATTTATTTATTTATGAAAATGAAATAGGGCTATATATCAGGTGTCCATTGGACAAGGCCAAAAAAGTTCAGATGGTGATTTCAGTGGTGAGATTAAAGATCTGTTTTTTATGTTTTTGTCATTGTGACTTTTTTGATCATGCCCTGTGGCCACTCCTACATAAGCAGGGATAAATATCTGTTAAATACCATCTCTTTATTCTAAAATCTGTTATTTTCTATGTACCGTATTTTTTGGAGTATATGATGCACCTGAGTATAAGATGAAGATTAGTTTTGGGGGAAGAAAATGGGGGGGGGGGGAAATCTGCCTACTAGGTATTCATCTGGCTAGCATCCTTAGTCTGGTCAGCTTCACCACATTAGTTTGCTGATTTTTATTCCCTGCTTGGGGATAAAAAACAGCTTCTAAAGCACAACTGATCTTTGGAGAGAGAAGCAATGAGAAAAGCAGACAAACCACGGAGATCACTTTACTTGCTAGTGCCTCGTTAGGGCTGAAAAAAAGCTTCACAGCTGAGAGTTGGAGGGAGCAGGCAAAGCATGGAAAATCGCTTCACTAAAAAAAAGCTTCTAAAGCACAGCTTAGAATCGGAGGTAGATCGTTTTATGCTAGCGCCTCGTTAGGACTGAAAAAAATCTGAAAAAGGCAAAAAAGCTACATTTGGAGTATAAGACGCACCCAAATTTTCAGCCTCTTTTAGGAGGGAAAAAAGTGTGTCTTGTACTCCGAAAAATATGGTATTTGTGAAAATGTGTATATGTGTTCACACTTGTGCATGCACATGCACATTAGTTTTGATTCCTGCAATTGCCTGGACAAATCCCTACATTTTTTGGCAAGATTTCAGAAGTGATTTGCTATTGTTTGCTTCCTAGGACTGAGAATGAATGACTGGCCCAAGGTCACCCAGCTAGCTTTGTCCTTAAGGAAGAACTAGAACTCACAGTGTCCTAGTTTCTTGCCTGGTACCAGGGGCGGGTTTCAAAACTCAACACTACTGGTTTGCTTATGGGTGCATGCACACTTGTGCATGCATGCGATGTTTCTGCGCATGCACAGAAGCATCTGGGCAGGTGGGTGGAGCCTCCCACCACCACCACCGCTGCTCTCGCCTAATCCGGGATGAACCAATAGCAACCCACCCAATTAATTAACCAAATTGGCTGTAATATCTGTAATTATACCTCTTAAATATGTATTTATTCTATTTATATCTGTCCATTCTCAATCCTGAAAAAATAACATAAGACAAGTTGCCAGCAAGCAGATATGTCCTTATTCCAAAGAGTTTAGAGAGGAAATAGATTGTAAAGAAATCAGAAGAATGAAATAAACATGATTAAATGATAGTTATTTTAGGATTAATTTATATGGTAAGTTAAAACAGGACATAAAAACTTGTCCTTACATTAACCATGCAGGAATTCTCTCCATTTTGTGCTATTAGGGCAGATCAAGGATTTCAGTATGTAGATGCAATAGTTCTGTACACAATTTTGCTCTCATTACTGATTTATGTATTATTTCTATCCAGCAATCTGTATTTTGCTTCAAACTCATTGCGTTTGACTTAAATATCGAAACAATTACTAAGGAACATAATTTCTGGTTCCACAGTGAAACTGAAGTAAGTTATGCTATTTCAGATCTATTTTCAGCTGTTCTTGCAAAGTCAAAACATACACAATGACATTTGTATTGCTTTGTCCAGAGCCTGCCAAAAAGATCAACAAAAGCATTCTCATTATTGCAGTAATTAAAGAAAATTGGCATGACTTGTTCAAACGGTGACTAGAATACAAATATGTGGTGCTAGAAATCTCCCTAAAAGATACAAGCCAGCTTCTTCATCTTCTTGCCTGCATCCCAAGTGTGGAAAGAATGGACAAGTCAGAATTGCCATTAGTATACAAAAGAGAGAGAGAGGGGGAGAGGAAAAGAGCAGTATACTGCAGAATCAGCATCTCAATAAGCAAAGCAATGAGCAAAACCTTACAATGGTGCCCATGTAAACTTTCTGAAGGTTTTCTGACACCATACAGGGTTTCAGTTATTCACTGCTATGTTTAAATTATACATTACAAAGACGGTGGGAAGGAGAGGAAGAAGTTTCACAGAGCAGAGTACTTACCCAGAACTCTGCTCTTTAGTCTGTGTTTTTCCTTTGACGGAGATGTTTCCAATTTTAGTAAAAGAGAAAGAGGATTTATTTTTTGTACTCTTGTTATACTAAAGGATGGTCAATTCAATGATAATTTAATTGCATATTGTTGAGTTCCTGGAATAGCAATAGTTCCAATCCCAAACTACCCTTCTCTAGACTCAAAAGCTAAGTAGAGGTGGTGGGAGAATGGGACACCAGGGAAATACAGGAGTATGGGAAGTTGAACAAACATTCTGAATAAAAGCAGTGGCAAATCACTTTCATTCTACTACTAAGAAAACCATATTGACATGAATGTGAATCCCTAGTGAGGTTGTGTATTTATCAAGGATCAAATGGAAGACATGATATTGATTTTCAAGTTACCCCTGTGTTTGTTCACCTTACTTCATGGGGCAACATAAGACTGCAAAAGGTCCATGGAGACAGGAATTCAATTTAATTGGGATGCAAAGATATGGACACCATCTTGATTCATGGATCCTCACTTAGAATTACTACCATCCTGCCTTCCATTGAGGACCTGTATACTGCACGAGTCAAAAATAGGGCTGTAAAAATATTTACATACCCCTCGCATCCTGGACATAAATTGGTTCAACTCCTACCCTCAAAATGATGCTATAGAGCACTGCACATCAAGACCACTAGATACCAGAACAGTTTTTCCCCCGAACACCATCACTCTGCTAAACAAATAATTCCCTCAACACTGTCAAACTATTCACATTAGGCTGCATTACTATTGCTATTGGTCTTCTCATCGTTCCTGTCACCCATCTCCTCCCACTTGTGACTGCATGACTGTAACTTCGTTGCTTGTATCCTTGCAATTTATGTTGAAATTCATTGTTTCCTAGTATGATTTGATTGCTTATTGTACCGTATGACTGTCACTGAGTGTTGTGCCCTGTGATTCTTGATGAGTGTATCTTGTCTTTTTATGTACACTGAGAGCATATGCACCAAAGACAATTACACTTGGTGTAATACAAGTGTGTCCAATTACACTTGGCCAATAAAAAAATTCTATTCTATTCTATTCTATTCTATTCTATTCTATTCTATTCTATTCTATTCTATTCTATTCTATTCTATTCTATTCTATTCTATTCTATTCTATTCT
>WNWU01013765.1:7525320-7594747 GCA_012654045.1 Ptyas mucosa | reverse complement strand
CTATTCTATTCTATTCTATTCTATTCTATTCTATTCTATTCTATTCTTAGGAACTCTTAACCTAATGAGTTCAGATTTCAGGAATACTCATTACAAAACATTGGATTTTAGTATCTCTGTCTCCAGTATTGCTGATGAAATTGATTTGACCAATTATTTGCATTTGAGTTGGAGTAAGAAGTCATGCTTCTTATTACTGGAGTTCTTGATCTCTGTCAGACCTGCCCCAATCTGATCCCTTAGCCCTTAGGGAAGAAAAACTCTAGACTCCATTCGGTTGAAGCGAAAGATACTTTTACTAAGAGATTGTACTAAGAGCTGATTGTAGTAGGATCAGGCAGGATCTAAAATTCCCGTGCATCAATACAGAACTAACCTCTTGATTCCCCCAGCCCTCCCCCAACATGGTCCATCCATGTGTAGTTAATCTGGCATTGCCAACATCTTTTGAGAAATACTGAGGTTTTTGGGCTGGTGAAATTCTACTCTCAGATTAAATGGCCTTGAAGATGCCAGGCATGAGCCAGATTCAAAAATGCTCTGTTCTCATTCATTCATTCATAAAATTTATATTGCTGTCTACTCACACATGGCAACTCAAGGAAGTTTACAGGACAGAACAGAACAGAATACTTTATTGCGGTCATAGACAAAAAAACCCCCAAAACATCCAAGATACATAGCTGGCACACGACCAGACTGAAGTGCAAAACGACAACTAGATCAGTAGTGGAAATCACTCTGTCAAACTCACAGTTCATGTATTTTAATTTTTTAGTTCCAATCTATATGGACTATGGTCGATTAAAATTGTACTTAGGTAGAAAATACTATATTGCAATTTGCATAAAGTCCACATATCGGCACTTTATACAGCCACCAGCTAACTCGACCGCTGGCGATCAATAAGCTGACCTCAGTCAATGGGTCTAGCCCATCCCTTCCCCTGGCTCTTATATCCCAAGACTGAAGCAAAAAGTTTTGCTACCTTTAGTGTAATCTTAGAATCAGTATCTTGGAGTAAGAAGCAAAGACTAAGATTTTCAAATAATCCAGGAAATCTTTGGCAAATGGGAGACATAAGTTTTGACCATGCCTCCCAATAATGGAGGCATGTAAATATGATGTGAGCCAACGATTCCAGAGATCGGCCATCACATGAACAGTGGGTGGATTTCACACACCCTGAGCACCTGCTATCTAGGACATTCTAGGGGATCATGTTAAAACGTGCCTTTAGGATCATGATCTGTGGGGATCATGTTAAAACGTGCCTATATTTAACAAAGGATAACGTAGAGATATTTAGGGGGGTGCATTCAGGGAGTAATACCGAGAGAAAACGGAGAACATACTCCCGCACCAAGTGCCAGATTCTGTTGTCTTTCAATATCGTCCAATCACTGAAATATCAGTGATTTGGCTGCATCTGGGCCAAGCATAAGGGTTTCAATAGGAGAAATACCTATCTTCATAAGTTTGGTGTGAATATTGCAGACCCAAGGACTGTGGAAATTGTTCCGCCATAAGCACTGCCCTAAATAGTAGTCTGGAAGTCTGACCCACAGGGTTAGCCAGTAGCCAATAGCACACCTCCACAGAACAGTAGCGAGAGATGGTGTGCCTAGTTCCAAGCGGATTGCAACATTAATCACACGGGGGGAACTCCCATTAGGCAGCGTAAGAACTGGCTTTGGACTGACTCGAGGAGGGAAATATTTGTTTGAACCCAAAGGGGGGCGCTGTATGTAATGGCAGCTGTCACCTTTGCCCTATATACTTTTAATACTGAGGGAATATGTTGGGCTCCCTCCATGTAAAAGAATTGCAGAAGGGCATGCATAATGGCCTTGGCCTTGATGTGGAGGGACTTGACCTGCACAAACCACATGGCATTAGATTGGAAAAGAATGCCTAAATATTGGAATCTATGGACCTGTTCCACTGGTATGCCATCGAACTTCCATTGATAGTTTTTCCTGCTTCTTGAGAAAATCATAATCTTAGACTTAGAATGGTTGATAAACGGTTGGTGCAACAATAGTTGGAAAGGATTTTAAGGGCTCTAAGCAGACCCACCCGAGAGAATGAAAAAATCGCAGCATCGTCCGCATAAAGCAGGGCAGGCATCTGTAGTCAGCTAACCTGGGGGCATGGATATAATCCAGTTGGACCATTAAGGCCCTTCTCCAGTCGCTAATATATAAGTTAAAAAGAAGGGGTGGCAATATACATCCCTGTCTGACCCCGTTATTAACAGGGATGGCATTGGAAAGGTCCCCGGGGGGGGGGGGTAAGGCGCACTTTTGCCCCGTTCCCTCATGCAGTTGGGAGATGAGCCAGAGAAGTCTTTTATCAATGCCCCAGGAAAGGAGTTTGCCCCACAGTTTATATCTGGGAATACTGTCAAAGGCAGCCTTTAAGTCTATAAAGGCAACACAGAGATGGCCTTTCCTAGGGGTAGAGTATTTTAAGGCTAGATAGTATAGGATCAGAGCATGGTCAACAGTGGAATGATCTGCTCTGAACCCCTCCTGCTCATGACTGAGCAGACCGGTCTCCTCAACCCAGCACTCCAGCCTGGACAGGAGGAACCAGGCATAGAGTTTCCGCAATACTGACAATAAACTGATATTTTGAAAATTGCCTGGATTGGAGGGGGAACCTTTCTTATGACTTGGCACGATGATGGCATCCTTCCAGATCTTAGGGATAATGCCTGTTTGATTAATCACATTAAATACCTCAGTAAGGACAATAATCTACCAGTCCTTATGGGCTTGAATGGCTTCAGCGGGGATAAGGTCAGGGCCGGGGGCTTTTCCTGATTTGAGTTGTCGAATTAGCTTCGAGATGGTGGAGGGGTTCACAGGGAACCATCTACGGAGTTGTTCAGGGGGGGAGATCTAACACTGTAAAGGATGGCGAGTCTGCGTCATAAAAGACTTGGCGTAGGAAAAGTTCCCATGTGGGGGCAGATATAGAGTAAATAAACCTACTAGTTGGCCTTCTATTCAGCAAACTCCAAAAATCAGGATTGCACGGCATCCAATAAGGTATTCCACCTTAGTCGTTGCCAATTTTGTTTGGCTCTTAAAAGAGCAGACTTATATGCCTTCTTAGCCATAAAGTAAGCGGGAGGGAGGAGCTCTCGACGAATCAGAATTTTTACAAAGGATATATATGGATCTCAATTGGTTCCTGGCTTGTTTGCACTGAGGTTTACAGGACATCAAACACAATATAAAAGAAATAAGAATAATAAAATAACTCCCCACCTTGGCAACAACAGCAACAACATTTGTAGCATATCAGCACTCTGCAGCCGGAGACCCTCATAGAGGGTTTTGAATTAGTACAGCATAAGCTAGTCCCATTTTCTCTGAAATGAAGACTTAACAGCATCATTGCTTTTTTAAATCATTTTCTCTAAACTGATAGTCATAATGTGAATAAAACTTCTGTTCCTGAGAATGTATTATCCAAACTGCAAGCCAATATACTTGTTAATTATTATGATTTAATTATGGCATTTTTCTTATTGCAGGCCTATTTAGAAATCATTCTTCTGTGTAACCACAAGGAGCATTATTAGTACATATCAAAGAATACAATAAAACTCTGAATGAATGTTAATGACCCATGCAAACCCAAGTAAAACATGAAATTACATGAAGAAGTAGATTTACTCATTAATCCCATTTAGTGCATGATTATATCTGGCTATGATTATTCTCTCAACCATGCTGGGTTGAACTTCATAACTTAATAGAGAAATTATGAAACTGAGTGCATGAGTGTAAAAATTACAGAACTTGGGGGCATGTCGGAGTACAATAGGATTAGAAGAATGAGTTCCTTGAGACAATCCAGAAGTGGAGATTTACACAGTCAGTAAGCAAATGGAATCTAAATTTCATCAGCAGTTCAATTAATTAATTTGTTCTAGTCCATGAGAGACTTAGTGAGTGATTGGGGTGTTGTGTTTTTTTTTTTGGATCAAGGTTCCCTTCATGTTGTTTTTCTGTAGAAAAAGAATCTCCCTGCTAACATTAAAATATGTATTCAAGAGAAATGTTGTTGACACCTATAATTCTAAAAATTCTGATTATTAGACTAATGCTAAATAAAAGCAGGAAATGTACAAAGAATAATTATAGAATTTATGGACAAATTCTCAGACTAAAGAAGAACATTTTTTTTCTTCAAACTTTCCTTACATGGAAGATGTCTGTATGGGAGAAAGGAAGGGTATAATTTTGTGACTCAAACTCTAATTATATTGGAAACCCGCCCACCCCGACTTATTGCAGAATTTTGAAGGAGTGGTGTTGTAGTTATATATCAAAAGAATATAATATGGAAACAGAAAAGGTGGATGAGGAGCTAATTATGATGCAATGCAGATCAATGGAGTTTGCTTTGAGGTTGAGAGGGCTGAAAGAAAACACTGGAGAGAATTTAAGAGATATTTGCGCTGAAGCCCTATCTGTGATAATTGAAGAAAGACCAGACCACATTGCAATTCAGATTGACAAGATTTACAGGGTTAATTCCTGGGTGGCAAGACAAAGACAATTACCAAGAGATGTTGTGATTTACTTCACATCTAGGAGGATTAGAAATGACATTTTACAAGCCTCATACAAAAATAAGCTTCAAGCAGATGGAAAAGAAATAATTGTTTTGAAAGAAATTCCCTCAAAGATGCTGAGAGATAGAAAAGACTTTGGATTTTTGGTCAATGAGTTGAGAAATCAACAAATTCAGTATAGATGGGATGTTCCAATTGGTTTAATAGTGAATTATGGAGGTGAGAGATATCATTTGAATTCACCTTGGAAGGCAAAGGACTTTTATGCTAATGTTTTAAAGGCTGGACACCCACCCTCGTCTGGAGAAGGTAGAAAGGGGGGAAAAAAGAAGGAGATTTCTCAACAAGAGATAGAAGGAAAGCAGGTTCAAACTTATGCAGAAGTTGTGGCTGGAGGATGTGGTCTGGAGGAGGATTTAACCCAAGCTGGGCAAGCAGGTTCACTTAAACTACTGGAGGATCCAGGAGATCAGCGACTGACATGAGCAACTTATAGACTTCAAGAAAAACTGAAGGAACAACAGTCTCAAGTAGTAGCCCAAAGGGTTCAAAAAACAGAAGCAGTGGGAGGAGCAAGGCCTAAGAGTAAGATTGAAAAAGAACTTCAGGGCATGCTCACTAAGCTCCGAGGGGCCAAAGATGGCAACTAAATTTTTATCTTGGAATGTTAATGGCTTAAACTCACCACAAAAAAGAAAAAAGATATTTCATTACTTGAAACAATTTAAGAATGATGTTATCTGCTTGCAAGAAACGCGTATTAGAACTTTAGATCAAAAATATTTGATAAATTCAAGATTAGGTTCTCATTTTATTGCTTCAACAACTGAAAAGAAAAATGGCCTTGTTATATATGTCAAGAAGGGCATATACCAGTTAGTTTAATTGAAGCAGATACTCAAGGTAGATATATTGCAATTGAACTTTTGACTCAGAATGGAAAAATGCTTTTAGTTGGAATATATGCCCCTAATCAACAACAGGACAAATTTTATAAATTTTTGCACAACAAGATATTACAATGGGACTATAGATCTTTTTTAATGATGGGAGATTGGAATGGCGTGATTGATATTAGGAAAGATAAAAGAAGTCTGTCTACAATATCAGCACGCTCTAAATTACCCAAATCCTTTTTTGAAATGATGGAAGATATGGAACTAAGAGATATTTGGAGAATACGGAATGTGGATGATGCAGATTTTACTTTTTTTTCTGACAGATATCAATCTTTTTCTAGAATCGATTTTATATTAACTACAAATGATTTCCTTTCTAGGGTGAAGAAGGTGAAGATATGTCCAAGAACCTTAACGGACCATAGTCCAGTTTGGGTGGAATTAGAACAGGAAAGGGGAGAAAGGAGGTCTTGGAGATTAAATGAAAATTTATTTAGATATGAAGAGAATGTGAATGAACTTAGAAAACAAATGAAGGAATTTATTACTAATAATATGTATAAAGGTACATCTATGGAAATGGTATGGGATGCTAGTAAGGCCTATATGAGGGGAGTTTTAATACATATGAACAATAAATATAGAGTGAAACAACAACAGAAACGGAAGGAGATAGAGGAGGAAATTAAAAAGAAAGAGCAATTACTTGTGGTTACTCCAGGAGATAGTAAAATTAGGGAGACAATTAATATATTGCGACAGCAATTTAATATGCTTATGGCTGACCAAGTGGCGACTAGCTTACAATATGCTAAATATAACACATTTTGCAATGTTAATAAACCAGGTAGATGGTTGCTTATACTTTATGAAAAAAACAAAGATCAAGAGTTATTGAAAAGATTGAATTTAGAGGTAAGGAAGTATATCAACAGGATATGATTAAAAATGCTTTTTTAGAATTTTACTCAAAGTTATATTCAGGGGATCTAATTCAAGACATAGATATAGATAAGTACCTAAAAGACAAGAATATTCCTGATTTAACAACGGAACAGAGAGAAGGGTTGAATTGTCCAATATCGTCTGAGGAGATTGCTGCAGCTATTAAACAGTTAAAATTAGGTAAAACTCCAGGGACAGATGGATTAACAGCTGTTTATTACAAGAAGCTACAAGATGAAATGGTAGAACTGCTTAGAATTTTATTTAGTAAAATTCAATTGGGGGGGGAGTTCCACCATTTTGGAGAACGACCTTTGTCTCATTGATTCCAAAAGAAGATCAAAATTGTGTTAGACCAGAAAATTTTAGGCCAATATCACTCTTGAATACTGATTATAAAATTTTTGCGAAGATACTAGCAAATAGATTAATGCCAGTGATGCAACAATTAATTCATACTGATCAGTCAGGGTTTATACAAGGGAGACAAATGAAATATAATGTTAGGCAAGTTGTAAATTTATTGGAATATTTGGGAAAAAAACCATCAAATTCCTGCAGCATTTGTGTTTTTGGATGCAGAGAAGGCATTTGATCGATTGAATTGGCAGTTTTTGTTTAAGATAATAGAAAAAATGCATTTTGGAGATTATTTTATACAATCAATTAGGGCAATATATCAGGAACAAACTGCACAAATAGTTATTAACGGAGGTTTGACAAAGTCTTTTAAAATTGAGAAAGGAACGAGACAGGGTTGTCCCCTGTCTCCATTGTTGTTTATTTTGACTTTAGAAGTTCTGTTGAATAGGATACGTGATTTGAATAAGCTAAAGGGAATTGTAATTAGACAACAAGATTATAGATTAAGGGCATTTGCAGATGATTTGGTAGTTACTTTATCTCAACCAATTGAATCAATTACATCTATGTTGGATATTTTGTCTCAATATGGTAAGGTATCTGATTTTAAGGTAAATCAGCATAAAACAAAAGTGATAACTAAAAATATGTCTGTATCTCAATGTGAGGAATTAGGAAGAATAACGGGGTTCGAAGTAGTTTAAAAAGTTAAATATCTTGGAATTTATATTGCAGCTTCAAATACGAAACTTTTCAAAAATAATTATGAGGTGCTCTGGCAAAAAATCCAGAGAGAAATGGAAACTTGGAAAAAATTTCAGTTGTCTTTGCTGGGTAGGATAGCAGCAATAAAGATGAATGCACTACCTAGGTTTTTATTTTTGTTTCAAATGATACCAGTGCTTAAGAAAGATGGAAACCTGAGGGAGTGGCAAAAAGGGGTTAACACGTTTATTTGGGATGGGAAAAAGCCAAGAATAAAAATGAAAATTATACAGGATGTACGTGAGAGAGGAGGTCTTAAGATGCCAAATTTAAGATTGTATTATGAAGCAGCTGTTTTAACACTAATTAGTGATTGGTTTAATTTAACTGAAGAGAGAACTTTAAATATAGAAGGTTATGATTTATTATATGGATGGCACGCTTATTTGTTATATGAAAAAAAGGTGGACAAGGCTTTCAAAGGTCATATACTTAGAAATGCTTTATTGAGGGTATGGAAAAAGTATCAATATAAGTTAAATTATAAAATTCCAATTTGGGCAAATCCTAGACCTGCAATAGAGAATATAAGTACAGAGCAGAAACAGGAGGTGATTACTTATAAAGAGCTCCTGTTTATGGAAAGGGGTAAACTGCAGTTGAAATCTTTAAATGTATTGAAAGAAGAAGGTATAATTTATACATGGTTTCAATATGGTCAATTACAAGCTAGATGGAGGGAAGATCAAAAAGTTGGTTTAATGCAATATGAGGAAAATTTGGTAAAACAGATTAGAGACCAAAGTCAAATGCATATTAAAAGGTTATATAATGTTTTGTTGGAAATAGATTCGGAAATGGAATTGGTAAGACTGTATGATAAAATGGGCACAAAATTTTCAAGAACCGGTAAAGTTGGAAACTTGGAAAAAGATTTGGGTTAGAAATGTTAAATTTACACAAGCACAAAATCTGAGGGAAAATTTTTACAAAATGTTTTATAGATGGCATTTAGATCCTAAAAAATTATCATGTATGTACCCAAATGTGCAACCTAAATGTTGGAGATGTGATTGTGATGATGCTACTTATTTTCATATTTGGTGGTCTTGTAAGAAAATTAAAGCTTTTTGGATAAAAATATGGTGGGTGACACAGAATGTTTTTAAAAAAAGGTTGAAATTTACTCAATTATTTTTGTTGGGTATTACAACAGGTTGTACTACAATAGAGACTAAATTGATCTTAAACTTAATATCGGCAGCTAGACTGTTGGTGGCGCAATATTGGAAGAAGGACTTTTTGCCTACTATTGGTGAATGGATACTGAAAGTAACGAACTTGGCGGAAATGGCGAAGATTTCAGCTTATTTGAAGGATAATACTCAAGAAAGATATATAGCGGAGTGGACAAAATGGATTGAATATATTCAGAACAAATACCAGACAAAGAAATACCAAATTGCTTATGGATGAATGTAAAGTTTAGATGTATGTTATCTTTAGCGGAGTTATGGTTCTATGGGGGATTTGTTATTATAATTGAAGTTAGATTAATTTAGTTTTTGATTGTTATATGCAATACTCTGTATTCTGCTCTAGGAAGTTGGGGTGGGTGGGAGGAGGGGGGGTTAGGGAGGGTGGGGGGAAGGGAGGGGTGGGAGGGTGATAATAATTGTTGTAAAACTTTTTCAATAAAAAAAAGAATATAATATGGAAAGACTTGGCTTGGTAGTAATAGTATGAAAAAGAAGTGTGTATTTTAGTAAATCTCAAGCTGAACATAAACCAACCATGTAATGCAGCTAATAAAAAGGCCAAATGCTACTTTGGGATGCATGAATATTGCAGCATTGGGTTCACTTCTCCTGAGCTGCAGGCGGAAGGTGTGAAACTGCATTAAAATATTTAACATGGCAAAACTTGAAGTAGGGTAGTCTCACTGAAGCCATCCAGACCATACAAATCCCGAACTGATACTGTGTCTCAGGATTATTGGCATCATAGATTGAATCTTTTTCATGTTAAGGCAGCCATGATATCAAGGCCTTTGTATTTCTACATTGTTTCTGAAAAGACTCAGGAAACATTACATTTAGGTTTGAAAGACACAAATAGAAATATTTGGTGGAAGATGGGATATTTATGAATGATGTGTCACCATATACCAGTCTTGTTAAGGAGAGACATTTTCTGCTTCATTACCCAAAGACAGCTATTTCACTCAGCTGTGAAATGACTTTAAAATTTCTCTAATGAATAGAAATAGGATTTTTATAATCAAAAGAATGCTGATAAAATATATCAAAAAGAGAAAGAAAACAGTCTAACATATTATTTGGGGGATGGGGGAAGGAGAAAGGAGACCATATATTAGTTGTATCTCATATTTAAACTTAAACTTTTAGTTGGGGAAAACAAATGCATGCTTGGGTATTGCTATCATTTTACTCAACCTGAAACAAGGGGAAAGTTTAAAATCATTACATTGAAGATTGTTTCCATCTGTAAGTTTTTTCAATGTGCTTTTACATTTCTTTCAATGTTCTTTGAGTCTATTTCATTAGTTCAAGAGGGAAAAAGAATGTATCATTGTCATAATTGATAAATGCACTTTAACTACTCAGGCTGTATAGACAGAATAACAGACCAATGTTGGTCACCTATGACTCAGAGCTTAAGCCATTCAAATGTATCATTAATAAGCTGCTCCTGGTGACTTCCGGTGGGATCGCGACATCGCCGGATGCTTCTTTTTGAAGCGCCAACCCAGGGCTCCGTAGAACCGCAAGAACAGTGACTATCAGCTGTCTTACGGTTTGGAAACTTTCCTCCTGGTAAGAGGGGGGAAAGTGAGTAGACGGGTGGGGTAGAGCTCCCTAAGAGTGCCAGATTTTACCCATAATCTGGCGCTCGACGATGAGAGCTCCCCGTTAAGCCTGTCAGTACTCCGGACCCTGGATGTCTCTGCTTTGCAGAGCTAGATGTCATGACCATCCCAGCAACCAACTTTAAATAAATATTTTTGAATCAAGCTGGCGGAGCACAAGCAGCAAGAATAAAACAGCAAGTATTTTCTTTTTTTTTTAACTCCAAAGATTTACCTTCTTTAAAAGATTTTCTTTATGCAGAGTAAGTGAAAGCAAGATGGCGTTTGAGTTTCAACGGGGCGTGAAGAAGTGAAAGTTAAAAGCAATTATTGATAAGCCCCTGTTTGAAACGTAAAACTCTATTCTGAAAAGTGGATTAACCAAGAAAGGAACTAATTACAATAATTGAAGCAGTAATATAAATTACAGATTGCAAAGGGCTTTTTTTTTTCTTTTTGATAACTTTTTTTTTCCTGTCCTTTTGGAAGGGAAAGAAGAAGGGGGGCAAGATGGCTGGTCTTTTTGAAAGCAAAGAAAGCAAAGAAGGGTTAATTTACCCTTATATAAGGTCTGATCTTGAGGAAGCTTTGAGCTCAATTACCTCTGCTTTATTGGAAAAAAATGATACTATATTTCAAGCTTTTCAAGCTGGAAACAGTGAAATACATGGAAATACTGAGTTGCAATCTGGCAGTGGGGGATTGATTGAAGAGCTGGGAGAAGGAAAAGAACAACAACAACAGCCTACAGTATTTTTGAAGAGTAAGATGGATGCTTTGCAGAATAAGGACAAAGTCCAACTTTCACTTAAAGAGCTGCTTTCAGAAGAAGTTATACTTTTGCAAAAATTTTATAATATGCAATCCCAAAAAATGCAAGATTATATTGGAGCTAAACAAGCCAGAGGAATCAGAGTGAAGAAAAGAGTTTGCAAAAAGGAGAAGAAGAGAGACTGGAGACAAGGAAAATAACCCTGCTTGATGAGATGATGGTCCTTAAAAAGTATTGTTTAAGTGTTTAAAGATTTTGAACTTTTGGAAGAAAACATCCAACAGCTTAATGCCAGTTAACTAAGTGATGAGCGACGATGAGGAGATAACCTACAGCAGTATTGGAATATTTTGAGAAGAATAAACAGATCACTGCAATGGTGGTGTGTGGTTGTGAAATAAGCCTTGACCTGAGTGATTTGGAATATTTTATTAAGGACTGCAATAAATTTGGACTTAATTGTAATTGCAGAAGTTTTATTGAATATAGTAAATTGGAGTTTTTTGTTTGAAGGTAATAAATATAAGGCAAAAGGACTATGGGTCTAGGGCAATTGCAGCTGATCTGGTGGTTTCCCTAATACGTCTGATGAACTTATTAATCTAATTTTTGGCTGGATTTGATGGATACTATTTGATATACAATTACAAAGTCACTCGGGGGGGGTTTATATAAAGAAGCAATTTTTATTTAGGTGGGCAGACGCAAATGAAGACATTCTACGTGCTGTTGGAAGATGTGAACATAAGAAGATTAACAATTGGTTTAATCTAGTATGAAGAATTCAAATGTTTGATATAGCTATTAAATGATGTTTTTAGTTGATTTGTTAATATGTACTGATAAATTAATAAGAGTTTGATTACTACTTTTTAGTTAGAAAATGTTTTTTTTAAGTGTTTTAACTATAATTGGACCTTAATGGTTTAAAAGTGGAGGACAGAAGAGTTTATATAATATTTTACTTTAAATTTGGGGTTTTTGAATGAGGTTTTTTTTTTGTTTTCAATGAAAGAAGTTATAAAATATCTTGTTAAACTGTATAAATTTAATAATCTGCTAAGTATGTATTAGTTAAATTGAGTAATGATAGGTTTGATTAGGTAATATTTAACTGTTTTATTAACTGCTGCAATTATAAATGGATACTAATTCTGTTAAACTAGATGGAATAAGAAGAAAGAAGACTTGCTTTCTTTTTATTTATTTGTTTAATGATTATGATAAGTGAGAGATGGAGTTGAATTTAGGGGATTTAAGCTGTATTTTGTATTTGCTCTGGGAAGTTGGGGGGGTGGTTGGGGAGGGGGGGTAAATGTATGTAAAACTTTTAAAACTTTTTCAATTAAAAAAAATAATAAGCTGCTCCCTATTCTGGGCAATGGCCCTGAACTTTCCTAGCCATTTGGTAGGAGGCCTATGCTTGTACATAGAAAATCACCAACAAGAAAGAACAGGATGGTACCAATATGGAAATCAGATCCTGACATAAGCCCAGATGTCTATATGCCCCCACATTGACACCAACAGTACCATCAAAGTTCAACAGTTTTATACAAAGTTAGTTAACTTTAAATGAAGGCAAATATACATGTCCCAAGATAATGTTGCAGGATCCAATCTGGGTTGGTCACCGGGACTAGAGGTTTAGTTTTTCAAGCTTTCGGACTCATGCTGGAGCACATCCTCAGAGAACATCTCTTTCACCAGAACTTCTCTTTCTCATTCTAGTGAGAGAGAAGTTCCCTGAGGATTGGCTCCAGTATGAGTTCAAAAGCTTGGAAGACTAAACCTCTGATCCTGATTTCAACCCAGATTGGATACTTAGCTAACTTTACACTAAGTTAGAAATGTCTTTAGATATTTTTCTCTAATGAGATATATGTCATCATCTGCCAGCATTGCTTTCTGGACTCTATATGATAAACAGGCAATTGGGGAAAGGAATCAATGGACAGAAATCTGACATCAGGACTCAAAATAGGGTCAAAGTAATTGATCTTTCTGGACATTTCAATTCTCAAATACAGCAGTTTTGAAACAAAGAGCTTTACCAGAACACCTGTATGAATGCAGCTGAGTTTACATGCACTTTCAGGTATACTTAAAGCAGGGCTGTCAAACTTGCAGTCTGTGAGCTGGATGTGTCACACATTGGCCAGGCCCACACCCGATTTAGTGAAGGGGGGGAAAGTTGCAATACGTCACGTGATGCTGCTGTGACGACAGAGTTTGACACCCCTATTCTAAAGGATTTAACAAACACAATAGGTTCTAAATACTTCACAACTGTTAAAGTACAGCTGCTTGTAATCTACCTCCCAATATAGCCGTCTCTGAATAATTATCTTATCTATCTCTTCCCTCCTTCTCCACTGCCTTATCCTGATGTAACCCACATCAGTCAAGCCACTCCATATATTAGATGAAGAATGCTGCAGGCCACAAAGAGTTAAGACTTAAACAAAATTGCTAAGGTCTGAAGGGGCTGATAGAGTCTTTCTGCATTCTCATTGGCCTCTCCATTATTCTTCATTCTCCTGGCTGCTTGTGTTTCTTCATCTGAAAATCAATGTTTTTCATGTTGTTATTGTCATAACACTGACAATGCATGAGAATGATGCATTTATGGAATTGCAGGGAGGGTGCTTGTATAGGGAGATGCCATAACCATCTTATAATATGTCATTTTGAGACCTGTCAGAGCAACATATATAGGGAGAAGGCTGTTGTATTATAAGAAACTCCAGAGAATCTTGTGCAAGAGGCTTGTCTACATATTTGGCTGAAATATCAAGGGAGTTTGTCCTCAATAAACAACCTATCCTAGTCTGCCATTTAAAAAGACTTGCTCATATCAACTAAAGTTATACAGCCCAATTGGTTTATTGATACTTTACATAGCACCTCATGTACTGTTCTATCATTCCATTAGTGCATTCTACTGCCCCATTAGTAGTCAAATGAAAAGATGAACTAAGCCCCTAGGAAGACCCAATTGATTTTACAAACTCCCTCCAGAATTTGGCCATAAACTGGACTCCCCAGTCAGATATTATTCTCTTTGGGACTCCATGCAGTCAGTAAATGTGCTTCAGGAACAGATTCACCAGTTTATGAGCTGAAGGAAGGCTGGAACAAGCAGTGAAGTGGCCTTGTTTGGAAAAAAGGTTAATCACTGTCCAGCTTACGATATTTCCTTCACTTTCTGGGAGTTAGACAATAAAGTGCTATTTCCTCCCAGGCTCATGACGGCTTGGCCACTTGTTGTAACAATCGGGGGGAGGGGCTGTTCCCTGGTTTTCTTTCTTTCTTTTTTTTTAAGTTTTTTTTTTAAATTTTATTTCTCATAAACATATTTACATGTACAGTCATTTCCATCATTTTTCATTTATCTTTTCTTTTCTTTTAACTTTCATTTTTAATTTTTACTTTTTGGGGGCTGCTCTTTTACCCTTTACCTTTACTCCAACCGTTCTTCTTTTCCTCCCCTTCTCTTCCTTCCTCTCTCTCCTCCTACTTCCTTCGTTCTTTCTCTCCTTCTCTTCCTCCACTCCTCTCTTCTTCTCCCCTTCTAACTTTCTCCTCTATTCCTCTTTCCCCTCCCTTTTCTTCTTCTCCTTTTCCCTTTCTTCTTTCTCCTCTCCTCTCCTCTCTTCTCCCTTCCTCTCTCTCTACTCCTTCCCCTCTCTCCTGTTGTTTCCCTTTTCAGTTCAATCTAAAGTGGTATTCGAACAGCCCCGGTTTTCTAATTATCTTTATTCTATTTATCTTTCAATTTCTTATTCAATTATTATTTATTTTTATTTCATCATTTGCGTACATTTTTATAATATCTCACTTTTTTTCCCTTTTACCCCCCTCCCCTTTCTCCTTTTACTTGACATTGTCTGGGTATCTATTTTTCTAATTGTTTTCTCCTATCTATTCTCTATCTATTTTATTTCTATATCCTTATTCATATTTCTTTTCTAACCAATCATAAAATTTATCCCATGTCTTGAAAAGATCGACTCATCTTTATCTTTTATTCTCAATGTTAATCTATTCATTTCTGTACATACTAAAATTTTCTTTATAATTTCTCCTTCCAACAGGATTTTATCTGCTTTCCAGTTTTACAAATTGGAATTGTGCAAATACAATTCTAGCCACTGTTATTATATGAATAATAAAATATGTATCTTCTTTACTATATTTCTCTTTTAAAATTCCCAATAAGAATATCTCTGGTTTTAACGCTATATGTTGCTGCAACAATCCCTCTAACCATGTTTGTATTTTCACCCAATATTGTTTTGCTTTTTTACACAACCACCACATATGATAGTATGATCCTGGCAACTGGTGACATTTCCAACACTTAGCTGATTTATCTTTAAACATCTTAGCTAATCTTTCTGGTGGCATATGCCATCTATTAAACATCTTATACAAGTTTTCTTTATAGGCTGTTGCCATTGTTAATTTCTTTCCCAAAGTTGTTGCCATTTCTCCAATTCTATGGTGTATCCAAAATTCTTTGCCCATACTATCATTGTTTCTTTTACGTCTTCATCCTCTAGTCTAATATGCAATAAATAATTATATAATTTCTTAATCATTTTCTCATCTGTTCCTGTCAATATTTCATCCAGTTCTGATTTCCCTAAGTTAAAGCCATATTGTCTATGATCTGCTTCATATCTTGATTGTATTTTCAGTCTTATATACCAATCTATCTCAATCCCTTGACTCTCTAGTTCTTGTTTTTGTTTCAGTTCTCCCTGATCTGTCAAAATGTCTTTATATCTAACAATATTCTCCATGTTCACAATATTTGGGTATGTCACCACTTCTATTGTAGAAAGCCACATTAGGAATATTAAAATAATGTTTTTCTTTCACTCTCTCCCACACTGATAACAAACCATTTCTTACATAATGTCTTGACAAATATCCGTTTATCCTTTGTTTCCCGTACCATAAAAAGGCATGCCAACCCAGTTGTAAATCATGACCCTTCAATGTCAATAGTCTTGTATTCCTTAATAAAATCCATTCTTTAATCCATGTTAATCTGCCGCTTGATAATACAATTCCCAATTCGGAAGGCCAAACCCACCTCTAATTCTTGCATCTTGTAGCATTTTTATGTTGATCCTTGCTCTCTTTGCTTGCCACACATATTTCCACATTATTTTCTTCAACTCTTCAAAATATTTTTTCTCCAGTTTTATTGGTATAATTTGAAACAAAATTAATATTTTTGGTAATACATTCATTTTTATTAATGCTATTCTTTCCATTAGTGATAATTGCAAGTTTTTCCATTTCTCCAGGTCTATTTCAATTTGGTTTTTCAGTTTATGATAATTATCTTCCTTAAGCTTTGCACATCTTGATGTCAGATAGATGCCCAAATATTTTACTTTCTTCACAATTTGGATGTCCAGTTTCTCCATCATCTCCTTCTTTTGCTTTTCTCTCATATTTTTAACTAATATTTTTGTATTATCTTTATTGATTTTCAGACCTGCTTCTTTCCCATATTCTTCTATTTGTTCTAATAGTTTTGGCATTGTCTCTATTGGGTCTTCCATGATAAACACCAAATCATCTGCAAATGCTTGTAGTTTGTATTCTTCTTTTTTAATTCTCATACCTTTTATTTCCTTTTCCTGCCTCACTTTTCTTTTCTTTTTTTATTTTTTTTAAATTTATATACCGCCCTTCTCCTGCTGGACTCAGGGTGGTGCACAGCCAGAAATAAAAAACATTCCAATACAAAATTTAAAAATGTAAAAGAATTATAAACTTTGGCCGAAAATTTAAAAACCTCCCAACTAAAACCCATTAGACAATTTAAAATCTCTAATGTCAATATAAATAATAATGGAGATAAAGGGCATCCTTGTCTTGTTCCTTTTCTAATATCTATTTTCTCTGTTATTTCACGATTTACCATCACCTTTGCCTTAGTCTCTATATATAGTTTGGATCATGTTTATAAATCTGTCTCCAAAATCCATCATTTTCAACTGTTTTATCATAAATTGCCAATTCACATTGTCAAATGCCTTTTATACATCTAAAAATAATAACACTATTTGTTCCTCTGAGTGTACTTTATAATATTCTCATATATTTAATATAGTTTGCATATTATCTCTAATTTGTCTTTTTGGTAAGAAGCCATTTTGGTCCAAACGTATAAACTCATTTAATAATTTTTTAAATCTTTCAGCCATGATTGATGTACAAATCTTATAATCTGCATTTAATAAAGATATCGGTCTATAATTCTTTATCTGCTGCAGATCTGCCTCTTCTTTTGGTATCAAAGTTATATATGCCTCCATCCATGAGTCCGGAATTTTAGCTTTAAGTAATAATTCATTGAATACTTGCAGCATCACATTGCTTAGTACATCTTGTAGAGTTTTATATACCTAGGCTGGTAATCCATCTGGGCCTGGTGTCTTCCCATTTTTCTGTCTTTTAATTCCCTCCATTAATTCAGTCATAGATATTCTTTCTTCTAATAATTTTTTGAACTTTTCCGGGATTCTAGGCAGTTCCATTTTCTTCAAATATTGTTCTATCTCATCTTCTTCTATTATTTCTTGTTGATACAATCCATTGTAGTATTTCTCAATTATCCTCTTCTTTTCCACACTTCTATAACATACCTTTCCATCTTGATCTATTAATTGACTTATTAATTTCTTTTCTTTCTCTTTTTTCATTTTATATGCTAACCATAGTCCTAGTTTATTTGCATTTTCAAAAAAGTTTTGCTTTGTAGCTTTTATTCTATTCACCAGTTCTTCATTTTCCATTAAATTCATCTTATGTTTTTTCAAATCCAACAAATTTTTAAGCTTTTTGTCGTGTGGGATTTTTTGTAGTTCCATCTCTAATCTCTTATATTCTTCCTCAAAGTTCTTTTGCATTTGTCTGTTTTGTTTATTTCATTTTCCTAAATATGTCATTACCAATCCTCTAATGTATGCTTTACTGGTATCCCACATGTTTTGTAAAGACGTATCTTCTTTCTTATTCTCTTTAAAAAAGAAAGTCAATTCTTTTTCCATATATTGTTGGAAATTTTTTTCATTTAGTAATTTTTGATTTAATGTCCATCTCATTTTTCTTTTTTTCCCTTTCCATGTCATTATTATTGGATTGTGGTCTGCCCACATTTATTCCAATATCAATTTCTTGTATTTTAGCTATTAATTCTGTTGACATCCACATCATGTCTATTCTTGACCATGATAGATGTCTATTTGGGTAAAATGTGTACTGCTTTTCTTTTGGATGGCTTCACCTCCAAGCATCTTGTAGACTTAATTCATCTATCATTGTGGAAAAAGTTTTTGGCAATGTTTTTCTTATCTTCCTATTTAATTTTGTAGGTTTATATTGCAACTCAATATCTATTATTGCACTGAAATCCTCTAATATACATATCTCTTCATATTCATATTCTATTATTTTTTATGTAATTTCCCATAATATTCTTCTTGATTATCATTTGGAGCATATATTGCCACTAATAATGCTTTTTATTATTATTATTATTATTCATAGTTATTTCAACCATTAAAATCCTTCCTTCCTCATCTTCAAAAATCTGTTTGGATTGAATTGTTTTTTTTTAATATATAATGCTCCCCCTCTTTTACTTTGACTGGCAAGTGTTGTATATAGTATTCCCAATTTCTTTTGCTACAATAGATACTTATGTTGTTTCTTAATATGAACTTCTTGTAGACATATAATCTCTAATTTTAATTTTTCTAATTTGTTGAAAATTCTTTTTCTTTTTATTACTGAATTTAGTCCATTTATATTCACTGATATTACTTTTACTTCTTCTTCCATTTTTACTTGGTTATTTGTTTAGTAGATCTAATCACTCTAGTTTCTCTTTGTTCTTTTATCTCTTTTGCTTTTGCCCCCTTTCTCAATGCTCTTTCCTCTTCTTCCTTGGTTGTCTCCATTAGTTGTTCTCTTTTCTCTTCCCGGCAGCTTGCCCCTTCTTCTTCTCTCACTTTTGCTTCTTCTTGTTGTTCTATATATTGCAGATAAAATAGCTCTGCCTTTTCTACTATATCCAATCTGTGCCTTTGTTCTTGTAAATTCACCAAGATTCCTTCTGGTATCAACCATCTAAAACTCCTTTTTTAATCAAATGTTTCATCAAAAATTGGTATTCTTTTCTTAAATCTCTCACTGTTCTTGGAACTTGTTTCAATGCCACTATATCTCTACCTTTATATTGTATCATTGTGTTCCTCATAAGTTGCAAGATCTCTGTTCTCAACATTTTTTTGGTAAATCTAACATGTATTTCTCTCGGTAAATTATTCCTCATCGCATATCTTGTATATACTCTGTAAGTTTCGTCTATCTTGTTAATTATCTTTTCTGGAATTTCTTTCATTACTTCCGCTAATATTTCAGCATTTTTTTCTAGTAGATTCTCTCCTTTTTCTTCTTCTATATTTTGGAATCTTAAGTAAAAGTCTGCCTTGTCTACCTCAAGTTGTATAATTGTCTTTTCCTGGCTTTTATCTGTAGTTGTGAGCCTATAATCCATCTCCTCCACTTTTTTCTCTGTTGCTTCTGTTTTCTCTTCCACTGCTATCAATCTTTGTTCATTTCTTCCCATCATTTCTTTCATTTCCTTAAGGTCATCGTGCATTGCCTGTATCATGCTTTTTAATTCCATGTTGGTTTTGTCTTGTTGTCTTGTTGTTTCTGCTGCTTTTTGTGCTGCGGAGCTTGGTGTTGCTGTTATTGATGGTGATGATAAATGTTGTGGTTGCTTCTTCATTTTAATCTTTACTTTCAAATCACCCAATTTATAATCCAAATTTCATAAATCAATATTTATAATTCACATTTATTGTCCTGGTCACCACAGATCTTCAGGTTCTTGATACCCTAATCCATACATTTAAAAAATGATATTAACAAAACGAAACACTAATGTTCCCCCTAAAGGGAAACTGAAATAAGAAAAAAGAAGAAAAAAGAAGAAAAAGAAAAGAAAAAGAAAATCCAGGCAGTGGGAGAAAAGAAAAAAGAAAAAGAAAAAACACCAACTGCCAAAAAAAAAAAATTAGTAACCAAGAAACAAAAGCAAGAAGTCCAAAGGTCAGCCAAAAAATATAAAAAACTCAACTATAAAAAAGAGAGTAAAGACAAATTTTTTTTCAGCCAGGGTTTTTTTCATTGCTGCACATGTTGCACAGCTTTTTACATAGCTCTCAGTGTCATTTTTCATAATTGGCCACCAAAACTGCCTTCGCACCAGATGCCATCTTTTTAGAAATCCCAAATGGCCGGCTTGCTTGGTGTCGTAGCTTCTTTGCAGAACCTGGATCTGGAGAGTGCTGGGGATATACAATTTTGGACCTTTCCATGCCAACCCATCAAGAGCTTTGAGCTCTTCAGTTAGCTCTTCTCCTGGCTTGCTCAATCATCTCTGAGTTGTTGCCTCATGGTGACTTGCACTGCTTTCTGGGAGATGGGAATGATGGCAGTGACCACTTCTTCATGCTTACTCTTGTATTGGGGCACATGGGACAGGGCATCAGCTAGGAAATTCTCTCCACCAGGAATGTATTTCAGTGTGAAGTCAAACTGGTTGAAGTACTATGCCCATTGAATTTGTTTGGGAGGTGGTTTCCAAGGGGTCTTAAGGGCTACAGATTTTTGTGATCAGTTCACACTTCAAATGGCACTTGGCTCCCTTCTGGGAAGTGCTCCCAGGTTAATAGTGTTCAATGGAATGCAAAGGCCTCTTTCTCCCACATGGCCCACCTTCGTTCAGGGTTGGTGAGTTTTCTGGAGGTGTAGGTACATGGTTGGAGGTTTCTCTTCCTTGTTCTTCTGGAGGAGGACTGTCCATACAGCTACATCAGTGGCTTCTACCTGAATGACAAATAGCTCCTTGGGGTTTGGTTTCCTCTGTGTATAGCCATTTGAGTTTCTCAAATGCCCCCTGGCACTCCATGGTCCATTCTAGCAGCTGGCTAGACTGGACTCCTTTCTCTGTCTTTAGCAGTTTGGTGATGGGCAGCGATGTTTTGGCAAAAGAGGGGATGAACTGCCAGTAGAAGTCTGCAAATCCCAAAAACCTCTGCAGTTGCTTGTGGGTTTGAGGGGGTTGCCAGTATGACTTTTACTTTTCCTGGGTCCATTTCTACCCCCTCACTCAACACTCAATAGTCTAGGTAGTCAAGATAGCTTGTCATATGGGTTCGTGGTCAGGAGCATTTGGATAGTTTGTCATATAGGTTTGTGGTCAGGAGTTGCTTTAGTACCTAAACTGGCAGATCAGTTTGATATGCTCTTCCATCGTTTCAGTGAAGATGAGAATGTCATCTAAGTATACTAGGACCCCCTTATACAGATACTCATGCAGCACCTCACTGATGAGTTGCATGAAGACCATAGGGGCCCCTTGAAGCCCAAATGACATTACTTTGAATTGGAAGCTGCCCAGTGGGCAGTTGAAAGCAGTCTTCCATTTGTCTCCCTCTCTGATTCTCACTCTGTAGTATGTCTCCCTCAGGTCTGGCTTGGTGAAGATTTTCCCCTTTGCTAGATGGGCCAGCATGTCCTTCATTAGGGGGAAGGGGGGCATGTTTCCCACACATAAACTATTGATTCTCCTAAAGTCCACACATAGTCTCATTGTCCCATCTTTTTTCTCTTTGAATTTCATGGGAGCAGCTACCCAGGATTTTGCCTCTGGCTAGGTTTTTGGTGATGTATTCCCTCAGCTCTTTCATTTCCTTTGGGATCATGGACTACCACTTGGGCTTAGGGAGTTTTGCTCCTGGCAGTATCTCAATTGTGCAGTTGGTGGGGCAATGGGGCAGTAGCATGTCACATTCTTTCTCACTGAACATCCCAGGTAGGTCTTGGTATTCTTTGGAGATTAGCTGGGTCCCTGGTGGTTGCTTTGATGCAGCTTTCAGGAGCATGTTTTGTTTATGTTTCCGCCGGTGCTGGACAGCTCCTCCCTCCCAGCTGTTCTGAGGGGGGAGAGGGCCTCTTCCTAGCCTCATTTTTCTCTCTTCCCCTCTTGTCCTCTTCCCCATCAGGACAAGGTCTAGCCAGGACAATTCTAGAATTACTGCCTGTCATTTTTGGGACTGTTATACATTGGATGATCTCCCAATGTTGGCCCATCTCTAGCCACACTGGCTCAGTGAGGTGCATTGCAGGGGAGCCTCCTATCAGTGATCCATCAACCTGCTTGAACCTCATGGCTTGGGGCAGTTTCCTTGCTCAGATCCCTAATTTCAGCACCATTGGTAGGCTGATTAAACATCTGGTGCAGCCTGAGTCTATTAGGGCATCCACCTCTCCCTGAATTCCTGACTTTGGCACCATGATTTTTGTGGGGATGGAAAAGGGGTGGAGGGCTTCACAAATTCATGTTTTAAATTTGGTCAATGATTGAATTATTTTAATTAGTTTTTAATTTTTGTTGTATATTGTTTTTACCATGGCTGTTCACCGCCCTGAGTCCCTCGGGAGAAGGGCGGTATATAAATACAATAAACTAAACTAACTAACTAAACTACCATTGGGTGACTTCTGCCCTTATCATCGCTATCATAGAAGGCAGGGTTCCGGTCCCTCTTGTTAAGAAATTTAGGAGGTTCCTTCTGGATCGTGACCCTTACTCACTTGCAAACACATCAAACAAACAAACAAGCCAGAGAGGAGTTTTAGAAAGCTAAAACTAGTTTAATAGAAATGAATAAACCAATAAAACAAAGCCTATAAAAATACCAATAGTCATCTCTCTTCTTAGCAAAGGTCCATTCAACTCTCTTGGAGTCTCTCCATACCGTTTGAGCCCAGCTCTTCCTTCCTTCCTCAGAAGTAGTCCGGAGTGACTTCAGGTCAAGTGTGTGTGTGTGTGTGCTCAGCTCAGCTTGCATCTCAGTAAGGTGAGTAGGTCAGAGGCCTGCTCTGCTGTGCTCTGCTCTGCTCTGAATGACCATATGTGCTGTTAATGAGCAGCTGATTAAATCCTGAGTCATGGTCAGTTAGAAAAGGTCTGGGAAGACTCAGAGCCAAAAGCTGCGATCTGATTGGTTCATTCAAATGTTCAAGCCAGGATCCAATCAATAGATCACAGCAAACCTTGAGAGGAATTTACTCTCACAATCCCCTTCTCTGTGGCTATTGATTATAAATACATATACATACAATTCAATGGATACATACATCACAATGGTAAATGGTACACTTTCATATAACCATAGATATCTTATCTAGGAGATATTGATGTTGATCCCGGGGTAGTGGTTTTGTGAATATGTCTGCTACCTGTTCCTTGGTCTCGCAGAAAACTGTCCTAATGAAACCTGTCCTTGACAATTGCCTGACATGCTTATACTTAATGTCAATGTGACGTGACCTTTTCCCCACAGCATCAGCCTGTGATATGTTGATAGCAGCCATGTTGTCCTCATGAATGTCTATGGGATATACTGGTTCTTTCCACAAGTTCGTTAAGAGATCATCAAACCATATCAGATTATTAGATGCTTTAGATAAGCATACATATTCTGCCTCGGCAGTGGAAGTAGCAATTAACTTCTGTTTACCTGAGTACTAATGAATGGGACTTCCATTCAAAAAAATGACATAACCTGAGGTACTCTTTCTGGACTTAACGTCTCCTGCCCAGTCTGCATCTGAATAGCAGTATAAACTCTGTTTGTCTGATATGTCTGGTTCTAACAAAAGGGAATGTATAAAGGTATAAAAGTTCAATAAATAAATAAATAAATAAATAAAATGGTTTACAGTGTTCTTTAAATACCCCAGAACCCTTTTAATTCCATTCCAGTGATATTGAGTGGGATTCTCAGAATGTCTGGCCAAAACATTTACGGCCAGGCTAATATCTGGCCTTGTCCAGCTGCAATATACAACAACGACCCTATCACTGATTTATAAAGTGTCTTTTGTTCAAAAGCTGCACTCTCAAGGTACATATTCTTGAGAAAATCTGTTTGCATAGGGGTGTCACAAGATTTGGCCTCTGTCATATTACATCTTTCAATCAATTCCATGATCTTATCCTGCTGAGAATGTTCAAACCCCTTCTCAGTTTTTACAAATTGGACTCCTAAGAACTTATCAATTTGACCCAGAGGCTTTAGGGCAAAATTCATACTTAACTCATTAGAGAATGCCTTGCATCTGTTCTCAGACTTGCAGATATACAAGATATCATCCACGTAAACCAAGACTGTTTCCTTAGTACACTGCTGGTTTCTAATGAACACACATTCATCAGCCGATGAAGCTATAAAACCCATTTGTTTTAAACTTTTGGTAAGACATTCATACCTCCTGCCAGATTGTTTAAGACCATATAAACTTTTGTTCAAAAGCTGAACATCACCTTCCTGATGATTTACACCTTGAGGAACCCTGACATATAGTTTCTTATCTAACTTAGTGTGCAAGTAAGCAGTCTGTATTTCAAATTGATACACGTTCTCTACTTGGAAAGCGGCTATGGTGAGTGCTGTCTTCACACTCTCTGGGCGCACTGTGGGCGAGAAGGTGTCAACGTAATCATCAGGGAACCTTTGTGAAAAGCCCTATGCGACCAATCTCACCTTATAAATGAACTTCCCATTATCAATAGGTTTCTTCTTAAAGACCCATCTAGTGCCAATTATCTTCTTGACCTTTGGTAATTCCCTTGGTGTGAATACCTCTAGCTTTTTCAAACTTACCAATTCGGTATCCATTGCAGCATGCCAATTTTGTTGTTCTCTGTCAGATAGCATTAACTTATCTTCATACCTCTGGGGTATGACTGAAACCTGGTCAACAGAAGTGACAAAACCTTCATACTTCTTTGGCTTCTTGCCCCTAGTGGACCGAACTGGCCTACTTACTGGTTCTTCATCTACATCAGAACTGTCTGATGAGTTGCCCTCCTCATTGCTATCGTTTTGAACTTTTAAAGTGGAATGCCCTTCTTTCCTCCTGCTCTCTGTTTTAATATACCCTTTAAAGGTGTGGGGGATACATGTTCCTCATCATCCTCAAAACCAGATGTGTCACTATCGCTAGATAGATTTCCTGGCACATCTTCTACCTGCTGGTCCAGATCACGAGGAGGGGTTTGAGTCAGGATCTCATTAGCGTGGATCCTGCTCCAATTCGTGCTTTCATAAAAGGTGGCTGACCTAGATATTACTATTCTCCTGTTTGAGTCCACAAACCTAAAGGCCTTAGAACCTGTCTCATAGCCAACGAACCTCAGTTGGACTGAGACTCTGTCCCTCTTCTTTCTAAGTTCTTTTGGGATGTGGACATCGGCCATCACTCCAAATACATGAAGATGTGTCAGTCTTGGCTTATGGCCATACACTATCTCATATGGGGTCTTTTGCACCACCCTGGACCATACCCGATTGAGAGTGTAATTTGTGTACAGAGCTGCTTCCACCCAATATGAATAGTCTAGGTCAGCATCTTCAAGAGCGCACCTCATCATTAACTGCAGTACACTGTTCCTCCTTTCAACCACTCCATTCCGAAATGCAAAATAGGGTGCAGACCATAAATGGACTATACCCTTTTCCTTCAGCCAGTCAGAGAACCGAGCTGAATTAAACTCAGTTCCTCTGTCGGTCAAGATCTTCTGGATATTGACCTTGTGCTGATTCTCAATTAGACTGCAGAATTCCTTAAACTTAGATAAGGCCTGATCCTTGGATTTGAGAGGGTAAACAAATCCAAACCTGCTATGGTCATCAACAATTGTCAAGAAGTAACGATTCTTATCAATGGAGGGTTTCAAAGGACCTACCAAGTCCATATGTACTAACTGGAATATGTGTTCAGAATACCTCTGAGAATTTCTGGGTGCGAGTCTCATCTTGGATTTTGCGCTTCTGCATATAAAACAATCTAGGTGTTACAATCCTTAATCCTAACTCCATTTGAGCATTCAGACATCTTTTGTACTATAGGGAAACTCATATGGCCCATTCTACGATGCATAAGGTGAGCACACACTCATCATGTAATGGTTTGCCAATAGAAATTGAATTGGCATTGTCAGGCTCCTCACCATTTTGTTCAAGATTAAAACGTACTGTACATACTTTTTACATTTTAAAACATTCCTATAGTTATCATTAAAACTCTTCTTTTCTTGAGTACCTTTGAAATCACCATCTGATTCCAACTCGGATTCATCATTGCTGTCAAAAGTGGTGACATGGTTACTAACATCAAATTCCTCAGCCCTTATAATGGGGGAATAATAGGGTAAACTATTAATCTTCAACACTTCCCCAACCACACATTTATCGTTGGTAACAACAGCAGTTCCCCCTGTAAACAACACTTCTATTTTGGTATCCTCACTTATCTTCATAGTGCTGAGCAAATTATGATCAATCTCAGGTACATATAAAACACCACCAACCTCCCCAAGCCCGGGGATAAAAACCTTCCCAATACCAGTAACCCTTGCCTTTTTACCGTTGGCAACTTTGACCATAGACTTATGTTCTTCCAACTCAGTAAACAATTTCTGATCGCTTACAATATGTCTACTTGCCCCACTATCCAAAAGCCACAGTTGCTCTCGTTGCTTCCTTGAGAGTCTTGATTCAACAGTCTCAACCACAGCAGCAAAATTAGTAGTAAAGTTAAACTTATCCCTTTTGTTACCTTCCTCTGGCCATTTACCCCTTCTCTTGCTCTTGTGGCTTTCTATGTGGGGTAGGTGATCTACTTCTATACCTATCACCTGAAGATGCCCTCTGGCATGCCCTCATGTTAGAATTATGCAGGAAATCCCTTTTGTAATGATCCCTGGATCCACAATTAAAACATTCCCCAACAGTATATACCTTATCAGGGCTATTGGACCTTCTTGTTGGTCTCTCCCTCTTATGGAAGGCCGCTCTGTCCTTCCTTAAGTTATCCTCTGCAATAGGTTTACCAGACAGGACTTCCAGGGACATATTCTCATAGCTGGTATTATCCAATTGGGAAATAAAATTATCCCAGCTAGAGCCTAAAGAATTGATAATAATGCTAATTAAACTCTGTTCAGATACAGGTTCCCCCCTCAAGATCAATTCTTCTCTCATCACATTAAGCTCACAAAGATGTTCATTCATATCCACCCCTTCTCTCAATTTAGCAGAGTGGAACTCCCTGGAAATCCTGCTATTTGCATTTTAATTTTTGCAGCAAAAAAGATTAAACAGTTTTTCCCAAACCTCACATATGCTTAAGTCACGGGGAATACTCAGGTACAGTGCTGGATCAATTGACAATAACAATATACAAAAGGCCTTATGATGCAACAAGTCAATCTCCAGAGTCCAAGGTTTAGGAGGAGGCTCTAATAACAATGATAACACATTTTCTTTCATTAATATCACCTGTATGCCTTTTACCCATTCCTTTAAATTTTTACCATTAATATTCAGAGTTTTAAAACCAGGTGGCATGATGCTGGCATTGGTTGACATGGAGGCAGAAAGCTGTTGCTGTCCATGATGTTGCAAACTCCAAAATGGACAATACAGCATTGGTATTGAAGCAGCTGGCTTGAAACCTATTTTCCGGCTGTTCAACAATTGCTCCTCCTAATGGGAAGGGTCGGAGCACAAAGCTGGGCATGCTCACAACTCATTTTTGCCTGGACACCAAAATGCGAAGATCTCCTTGGTCGTTCCTCAACAGGAGGCCTCTGATCGGCCTCTGGGACCTCAACCTCAGTTGGTGCAGCCCTGGAAATGGCCGCAAAGGCTGGAGACGCCGCAGAAAAATCTGCTGTGCCTAAAATAGGCAAGGAGTGAGTCGCAATCATCAAGGGGTGTCAATACGGGCCGTTGTCACACGCTGGGTAAAAGGTGGCTGGAAATTAGCCCCAAAAGCCGCTGTTAAAACTTCTACTACATTTGCGATTTCCAGTTCGGTGGGTGAACTTCTTAAACCATCAATAGTTGGTCGGGCAATAGGTGGCACCATATTAAATTGGTCACCCTGAATTGGGGTTTGACCAGGCACTGTACCGTTTTGCGGGAAATTAAAAATGGACAGTCTATTATTTCCCACCCTTGGTTTAGAGTCAGTAAAAGGGGTTGCAGGACAGGATTGGGTATCTCTTACCAGTCTAGCACCATCCTGGGTTTCTCTCCTGTCCCTTGCCACTGTTTCCATGGCCACAAACTGCAATAAGGCACTAATATCAGCAATTGGGTCTTCTTTGGCAAGCCGAAGAACTGAAGCATCGCTATTTTAATTTGCTCTCTTCCTCCCAAAGCTGCGTCTGGAACCAGAAGGGGCGTCCCTCTGTTCTCACTCTTTGCAGATAGAGGACTTTTAGCAGCAAATGATTCAAGAGCTAGGGCACTTGCTTCCAAAGCCATTACCCCCACCCCACTCTTTGATGCTTGAAACTCCTCAGTTGAAATCTTCCTGGTTTCATCTTTCATTGCGTTGCTCTGTTGTGCCTTGCTTTTAGTGGAGGCTTGAGTCACAATCTTCCCTTCTCGAGTTGGCTTAATCGTGGACATTCTTGTCATGGTCAGTTAGAAAAGGTCCAGGAAGACTCAGAGCCAAAAGCTGCAATCTGATTGGCTCATTCAAATGTTCAAGCCAGGATCCAATCAATAGATCACAGCAAACCTTGAGAGGAATTTCTCTCGCACCTCTTGACCAGAGTTCCCTCTCCCTCACTTGAAGAAGGGGAGACCTCAATGGCCTGGCACACCAAGATGGACTTTCCCCAGCCCTTCTGTAGTGGTTTTTTGGTTTGGACGATGTGGCCAGGCTCGCTTTCAGCTGCGGTGTGGGTGCCAAGTACTCAATGGCTCAATGGCCCTGCTGGCCACACCTGAAGCACTTGATGGGGGCTCGAACCAGGGCAGGAGGAGGTTCAGTGGGTGGAGCAACAACAGGCAAGCGACCAAACCAATGGCCTTGCATCTGCTGGGGCTTTGGGTCTGCTTGGGCTTTGGGTTTGGGTCCACTGTGCTTCTTGCACTGCTTAAGCTCAGGTCCATCACTATGGCCATCTATTACCAGTAATGAATCTGCTCGGGGGCTCCCTGGTAAATAAAGGCCTACAGCAACTCTCGATCCAGTCCCGCCTTAAAATAATAGATCAGCAGCTGGTCCAGTCACTCTCTCAGCTTGCCAGCCACACTGCAGAATTCCGGAACATACCCCTTCACAGGTTGGCTCCTCTGTCTTAGGTCTCAAATTTTGGCTTCAGTCTGCAGGGCTTGGAATTCATCGTCGAATCTGGCTCTCAGCTCCCCATGAAGGCTTCAACATTCCCCAGTTCTGGCATGTCCTCATCATGGAGTTTTATCATCCACTCCACGGCTTCCCCCTCCAGGTTGGCGGCCATGGCATTCACATGGGTAGGCTGGGGCATAGCAGTATAGGTGGGTCCACACCTTGCTCAGGAAGAACAACAATTTCTCTGGGTCTCTGTCAGATATGGCCTTCATTGGTGGTGGGTCTACTGGCAATGGAGGAGGGGAGTGCCCACAGTCTGGGGAACCAGATGGGCCCCAGATAGTAAGGCCATGACACATACCTGTGCCATCCAGGTGGGGACTGAGGTTGCCTCACTGGACTTGCTACTTGTTGCTGGTGGAGGGTTCTGCCTTCAGCCTGGACTCACTGCCCCAGCTGGCTGGCCACTCGAGCTGCTGAGGTTGGGCTCAGGTTCCAGCAGGTTAGAAGTGGCTGAACCGACCAAGCCACTGCTGCCACAAATGACCTGGCCTGGCACATTGGTTCCACTCCTTAGATCTCCATGCAGCCATACCTCTCCCTCAGCCACTCTACCGATGGGCTGTGAAGGGCAGTCAGGTACTTGCATTCCCTTTTGTGGCTCTCTTTGCTTTTTTTTTTTTTACAAATACTTTATTAGTTTTCAAAGTTAAAAAACTAAAAATTTACAAAGTCTCTTTGTTATCCGGAGGTACAGTGTTCTTATAGGTTAAATATCATATATCTAATCTACTTCATCCTAAACTATCTTTTTTCCCATCATTATATTTACATTCTATAAGTACATAGTCATGTTTCACAGTATCTATTCACAAAAAAAACAGGTCATCGTCTTTTTCTATTATTTAGCCAGTTATACCAATTTTCCCATACTTCATAGTATTTAGATATCTCATCATCCATTAACAGACTCGTTAACTTTGCCATTTCTGCACACTCTAATATTTTGTTAATTAAAGTTTCTTCTGGGGGTTGAGTTTTACTTTTTCAGAATTTCGCAAATACCAATCTAGCCGCAGTTAATACTTGGGTTATAAGCTGAATTTTGTTATTTTTTAGGCTATCACCCACTATACCTAAAAGGAAAAGTTCTGGGGATAAGGTTACATCTTGCTCTAACATTTCTCAAAGCCATTGTCGTATTTTTGTCCAAAACCTTTTAGCTACTGGGCAGGACCACCACATATGGTAATATGTGCCGACCTCTTTATCGCATTTCCAACACGTGGGTGAGAGATTTGGAAACATTTTTGCTAACCTAGCAGGCGCTAGGTGCCATCTTGTAGCATTTTATAGTGGTTCTCTCGGAATGTTGCTGCTTTTGTCATTTTAAAATTTCTGTTCCACGCCTCCTCCCAATCATTAAAATTAACACAATATCCAAAAAAATTTTCCCAGATACTCAATTGGTTTTTTGCTATGGCCTCTGCCTTATCCTCATCTAATATGAAATTGTAAATTTTTGTTAACATTTTCTTATCTGCTCCCCATATGATTTTATCAAAGTCTCCAAATTTCCTTTCAATACCGAATTGGTCCCTATCCTTTTGGAATCTTGAATTCAACTGCCAATATTTCCACCAATCCAACTTGAATCCGTGTTCTCTCAAGGTTTCTAGAGGTTTGATCCTTCCATTTTCATCCAAAATATCTTTATATGTTCCAAATTTTTCACTTTCCATCTTGTTTGGGGTGGTCAAAGCTTCCATAATGGAAAGCCAATTTGGGGCCTTGACGTAGATTTTCTGTCTGATTTCCTCCCAGGTTTGTATAAGTGTTTCTCTAATTTTATGATTATGGAAATAGGTTTTCTTCCTTTTTTTGAAATCCCAAAGGTGGGCATGCCAACCTTTTTGCAGGTCGTGTCCTTCTATCGTCAATATTCTCTTATTACGTAGTGTTACCCATTCCTTGATCCAAATTAATTTTGCTGCTTTTTGATATACTTCCCAGTCCGGGAGTCCGAATCCGCCCATTTTTCTCTTGCTCTGTAATATTTTGAATGATATTCTCGATTTTTTTCCCTCCCATATAAAGTTCCTAATATATCTATTCAGGTCTAAGAAGAAATTTTTGTCCAAGCTTAGTGGAATATTTTGGAATAAAAATAAAATTTTGGGTAAAATGCTCATTTTAATTGCGGCTATTTTCCCTGAGAGACAATTTTAATTTTTCCCATCTTTTAAGTTCCTGATGTATTTTATGTAACAATGGAGTGAAGTTATCCTCTTTCAGAGATGAATATCTTGCAGCAATCCAAATTCCTAGGTATTTAATTTTTTTAACTATCTGAAAACCTAATAGAGCTTCCAATTCCTTTTTTTGTATGTCTGTCATGTTTTTAGCTATTATTTTAGTTTTTTCCTTGTTAAGTTTAAGGCCCGCCACTTGGCCATATTTTTGTATTTCTAATAAAACTCTTGGTCCAGTTTCTAGTGGGTCTTCCATAATAAGGGCTACGTCATCTGCGAAGGCTTGTATCTTATAGATTTCCTTCCTCACCTTAGGTCCTTTAATTTCTTTAGTGGCTCTAATCTTTATCAGCAACACCTCTAGTGCAAGAATGTAGAGTAGGGGGGATAGAGGGCATCCCTGCCTTACTCCTTTTTGTATCTGGAATATTTGGGTCTTATCCCCGTTTATCAATATAATGGCCCTCTGATTGTAATAAATATTTTGGATCATTTTCCTAAAGTTTGTCCCAAATTCCATTAAATTTATTTGATTTATCATAAAACTCCAATTTAAATTATCAAAGGCCTTTTGGGCGTCAACAAACATCAGTGCGAGCTGTTTTTCAGGGTGCTGTTCGTAATATTCTATGGTATTTAATACTATTCTTAGGTTGTCTCTGATTTGCCTTCCCGGGAGGAATCCGTTTTGATCTTTGTGTATCCAGGAGTTTAGGATTTTTTTAACTCTCTCGGCCATTATATTCATAAACAGTTTATAGTCGGAGTTTAAGAGAGAAATGGGCCTGTAATTTACTATTCTTTTTGGGTTGGCACCGTCTTTCAAAATGAGCGTTAGGTATGCTTCCCTCCAGGTATCCGGGATTGTTGAACCTACTAGGGCCTCATTAAATATTTCTAATAATTCTAGGCTTAATGCTTCTTCCAATTTTACATAGAATTCCCCAGGGAGGCCGTCTGGACCTGGAGATTTGTTTTTTTTTATTTTAGAGAGAGCTACTTTTAGTTCTTCTATTTTAATTTTCCTGTTCAACATTTCTCTTTCTTCTTCCGTAATTTGGGGTAGGCTGGCATCCATCAGATATTTTTCTACCTTATTTGGTTCTATTTTCCATCTTGATATAGATTTTCATAAAATTCCCTCACATACTCTAATTTATCCTCTTCCTTTGTTAAGAAATTTCCTTTAGAATCTTCCAGTACCAATATCTGATTCTTTTCCTTTTCTTTCTTTAGTTTATAGGCGAGCCATCTTCCTGACTTGTTGGCATTTTCGAAACAGTAGTGTTTAGATCTCTTTATTTTTTATGCCATCTCGTCCTGATCTAACAAATTAATTCTATGTCTCGCCATCAACCACCTTTGTTTGGCCACCTCATCTCCCGGATTTTGTTGTAATTCTTTTTCGGATTCAATTAAGGTTTTAGTATAACCCTCCCTGGCCTTTCGTTCTGTTTTGTTTTTAAATGCCATGTGCGAGATGACTATCCCCCTCACGTAAGCTTTCATAGTGTCCCAGACGATTTCTCTTGCCGTGCCTTGTTTCCCGTTTTCTACAAAGAATTGTTTAATTTCTTTATTTAGTTTTAATAAGAGCTCTTTATCATTTAACAGACTTGTCCTAAGGCTCCATCTTGGTTGTTTCCTCTTATTCCTATATTGCCAATTGATTTCAAGCAGCTTGTGGTCTGTCCAGGTATTTGTACATATTTCCACTTTTTTAATTTCTAAGCCTAGTTTCCTAGTGACCCATACCATGTCTATTCTGGACCAAGAGTTCTGTGGAATTGAATAAAATGTATATTGTTTTTCTTGGGGATGCAGTGTACGCCACATGTCAATTAGGTTGATTTCCTCAATTAAGTCGAAAAAACTTTTAGGTAGGGGAAGTCTTTTATTTTTCCTGATTTTGCCACTTTTATAATCTTTACTCGGGTCTACTATTCCATTCATATCCCCTAACAAACATATTTCATTCTGTGTCCATTTAGCAAGTTGTTCGTGTAATTTTTCAAAGAATTTCCCTTGTTTTTTATTTGGGGCATATACCCCAACCACTATCATTTTAGAGGGCCCTCTCATTATTTCTACTATTAGTATTCTCCCTTTTCCATCTTTATATTTACATTCAGCTTCTATTCCTTTCTTAACATAAATGGCTACTCCCCTTTTCTTTTTTTCAGCTAATGACGTAAATACCTTGCCAAATTTGGGGTATTCTAAACGATATACTTCCTCTTTTTTTACATGGAATTCTTGCATACAAATTATGTCAGGGTTTTGTTTAGCTAGTTTTGTCAAAATTAATTTTCTCTTTTTTGGTTCATTTAAACCATTGACATTTAACAATAAGATTTAATACCATCCATCCCGAACGTTAGTGTCTAGTGCCTAGTTTTTGTTTGCCTTTAGGGTTACTTGTCTTACTGGTCTAGTTTTTTCCCCTTTATCTTCTATGTCTTCCTTTTTCTTTTCGTCTTCTATATCTTCCTTCGTACTCTGTTCTTGAGATGTTTCCTCCTCTGTATTCGCCGTTTCTATATCCTCCTTACTGGATTGTTCTTCTTCCCCTCCTCTTAGTTGGTCCAGGAATTCTTGAGCCGGGCAGTCAGGTACTTGCATTCCCTTTTGTGGCTCTCTTTGCTTTCCATCTTGGGGTGAGAATGGCTAGTGATCGAGGGAACCTCAGGGGAAACTCCACTGTGCCTGGCCTCCCCCTCTGCTCAGTAGATGCCCTCAGTGGCTAGGGCATCCTCCTTCATTACTGGCCTCTCGATTCTGTCCACATGGATCTTCGGCTTGGCCGCCAGTGGGAGGGCTGCCTCTCTGGCTTGCCTGCTCTGCAGCCCTGACTGGGACAGCACTAGGGTTAGCTGCCAGTTCACCCATCTTCTCCATCTCTGATCTTCCCTAAGTCTTTTCTGACCCTCTGGTGTTGTTGGATTGGTGGCTGGGGCTCAGGACCCCAGGGTAGGTTTATGAAAATTGGTTTAACATCAAGGCTCATTCTCCAGACTTATCTATTGCCAGTAGAGATGGCCTTGGTTCTCATGAGGAAGCTCTCTGTTGTGTCTAGTAATGCATTCCTGTTAGGGGTAAATGCCTTACTTGTCCCAGGGCTATGCCAGGCCCTGGAAAAGCAGGGGTTGAAATTCCGGTGGGATCGCGACATCGCCAGATGCTTCTTTTTGAAACGCCAACCCAGGGCTCCGTAGAACCGCAAGAACAGCGACTATCAGCTGTCTTGTGGTTTGGAAACTTTCCTCCTGGTAAGAGGGGGGAAAGTGAGTAGACGGGTAGGGTAGAGCTCCCTAAGAGCGCCAGATTTTACCCATAATCTGGCGCTCAAAGATGAGAGCTCCCCGCTAAGCCTGTCAGTACTCCAGACCCTGGATGTCTCTGCTTTGCAGAGCTAGATGTCGTGACCATCCCAGCAACCAATTTTAAATAAATATTTTCGAATCGAGCTGGCAGAGCACAAGCAGCAAGAATAAAACAGCAAGTATTTTCTTTTTTTTTAACTCCAAGATTTACCTTCTTTAAAAGATTTTCTTTATGCAGAGTAAGTGAAAGCAAGATGGCGTTTGAGTTTCAATGGGGCGTGAAGAAGTGAAAGTTAAAAGCAATTATTGATAAGCCCCTGTTTGAAACGTAAAACTCTATTCTGAAAAGTGGATTAACCAAGAAAGGAACTAATTACAATAATTGAAGCAGTAATATAAATTACAGATTGCAAAGGGCTTTTTTTTTCTTTTTGATAACTTTTTTTTTCCTGTCCTTTTGGAAGGGAAAGAAGAAGGGGGGCAAGATGGCTGGTCTTTTTGAAAGCAAAGAAAGCAAAGAAGGGTTAATTTACCCTTATATAAGGTCTGATCTTGAGGAAGCTTTGAGCTCAATTACCTCTGCTTTATTGGAAAAAATTGATACTATATTTCAAGCTTTTCAAGCTGGAAACAATGAAATACATGGAAATACTGAGTTGCAATCTAGCAGTGGGGGATTGATTGAAGAGCTGGGAGAAGGAAAAGAACAACAACAACAGCCTACAGTATTTTCGGAGAGCAAGATGGATGCTTTGCAGAATAAGGAGCAAGAAATTTTGGGAGCTGATGAGACTTTGCCTATATGATTTTTTTTGTTACAAAGTCCAACCTGCATTTAAAGAGCTGTTTTCAGAAGAAGTTATACTTCTGCAAAAATTTTATAATAATATGCAATCCCAAAAAATGTTGGAGCTAAAAAAGGCAGAGGAATCAAAGTTAAGAAAACAGTTCTTAAAAAGAAGAAGAAGAAAGACTGGAGACAAGGAAAATAACCCTGCTTGATGAGATGATGGTCCTTAAAAAGTATTGTTTAAGTGTTTAAAGATTTTGAACTTTCGGAAGAAAACATCCAACAGCTTAATGCCAGTTAACTAAGTGATGAGCGACGATGAGGAGGTAACCTACAGCTGTATTGGAATATTTTGAGAAGAATAAACAGATCACTGCAATGCTGGTGTGTTGGGTTGTGAAATAAGCCTTGACCTGAGTGGTTTGGAATATTTTATTAAGGACTGTAATAAATTTGGACTTAATTGTAATTGCAGAAGTTTTATTGAATATAGTAAATTGGAGTTTTCTATTTGAAGGTAATAAATATAAGGCAAAAGGATTACGGGCCTAGGGCAATTGCAGTTGATCTGGTGGTTTCCCTAATACGTCTGATGAACTTTTTAATCTAATTTTTGGCTGGATTTTATGGATATTATTTGAAATACAATTACAAAGTCACTCGGGGGGGGGGTTATATAAAGAAGCAATTTTTATTTAGGTGGGTAGATGCAAATGAAGACATTCTACATGCTGTTGGAAGATGTGAATATAAGAAGATTAACAATTGGTTTAATCTAGTATGAAGAATTTAAATGTTTGATATAGCTATTAAATGATGTTTTTAGTTGATTTGTTAATATGTACTGATAAATTAATAAGAGGTTTGATTATTACTTTTTAGTTAGAAAATGTTTTTTTTTAAAGTGCTTTAACTATAACTGGACCTTGATGGTTTAAAAGTGGAGGACGGAAGAGTTTATATAATATTTTATTTTAAATTTGGGGTTTTTGAATGAGGTTTTTTTTTGTTTTCACTGAAAGAAGTTATAAAATATCTTGTTAAACTGTATAGATCTAATAATCTGCTAAGTATGTATTAGTTAAATTGAGTAACGATAGGTTTGATCAGGTAATATTTAACTGTTTTATTAACTGCTGCAATTATAAATGGATATTAATTCTGTTAAATCAGATGGAATAAGAAGAAAGAAGACTTGCTTTCCTTTTATCTATTTGTTTAATGATTATGATAAGTGAGAGATGGAGTTGAATTTAGGGGATTCAAGCTGTATTTTATATTTTGTATTTGCTCTGGGAAGTCGGGGGGGTGGTTGGGGAGGGGGGAAATGTATGTAAAACTTTTAAAACTTTTTCAATAAAAAAAAATTACATTTCAAAAAAAAAAAGAAAAGCAGGGGTTAAACAAAATACCCATACCACCCAGCTACCCCCCTAGCCACTCCTTACCTGTACCTCCGCCCCCTGGATATAAACGGTCATCCCACGCTGGCACACGTGCTCTGCCTGATGTTACCTGTGAGATGAACACATGTATTGATCAATAAAGATTTGTTTGATTAATACTTCAAGTCTCATGTCAGTTATTGAGTCAGATCCTTGGAAATCTAACAAATATGGTAGCAGAGGATGGTTCCATGATTCAATAACCCGAAGACATACTGGAGAGACAGAACACTGACCAGAAGACGAAGGAAACAAACATCTGGTCACAAAGTGAAACGATGGAGAACCAGCTAACGAGGATCGATGGCTGCTCCGAAGAAAATCAAGAAAACCCGACAAAAATGGCTGGATCAGTGATCGCAGCAGATATGGAGGAGAATCTATATGAAGAAATAGACATCCAAAGAGAAAGCAGCCTGCACAAGAAAATAGCGAAGCTGCTAAAAGCAAAAAACAATGAGGAAGACCTCGCCGCAAACCTCCAGAAGCTCCTAAATGGCCGCGAGGCAGCGGAGAGGGACTCGAACTCAAGCCAGGAGTCAGGGAACGAAATTGAGGTGAGCGATCCTTTCCCGATCACCCCACTAGCAGGCCCAGGCACCACAAACCCCGTGGAAAATTCAAACCGGAGGCCATCTTTAGACCGGCAACCAGCCAAGATGGCTGACCGTCCACCAATCAGGGGCCAGAATTTAAAATGGCCGGCGTGGGAAAATTGTGGGGGCCTAGAGAGCGAGGAAGATGAGGAAAGTTGGGGGGAAGGGTCCGATCCAGACACCCAAGATCCCCCAACCAGCCGGCAACTGGACAAGGCCATGAAGTTGATTATTTTCACCCTTGGGCCCGATCTGATGATCACCCGCAAAAAACAATCAATGCAAAGGGAAGCCGAAAGCAGGGAAAGGGGACACCGAGCCACCCATGCGGGGGACGCAGACATCGCTGCCACCACACCGACGCCGCTGCGCACCCCGAGAGACCAACCCACACGATTGTGCAGGCCGCCAACGCCGGAATGCGAGGACCAAAGGGGGTACTCACCTACACCGCTGACTCACCGAGGCATGCCGAGGCTGCAGATGGATGACTACGTGACGAACCTGGCATCTCTTGACCATCGCTGGACTTCCCGGGCCGACTACGGAGACCACTCACCAGAAGAAGGCCTCTACCCAGGAGCCGCGAGAGACAGGTCCTTTCACAGCGAAGACGAAGCTGGAATGACTTTCGCGCATGCGCAGTATCGCCTAGGGGAAAATAGGAGAAAAAAAACTCAGAGAAATTTTTTTAAAATCCCCAAGCCATACTGCGAATACATGCACATACGGGACCATGGACAGCAGACTGCTGTAAGTAACCCAGCAAACTATTCAGGGAATTTACCCACAGACTTTCCCAGACTGAAGATGGGGGGGGGGGATTTAAATGAGTGGAGCATGCAGCTTCAGGTTGCCTTTATGAAAGAGAATATTTTGTTTTTTATTGATGACCCACCCAGGAAGCCCTGGGATTTTGACATAGATTGTAAACATCATAGGGCATTTTACCTAATCATATCTAGCATTGATCCAACTTTGTATCATAGCATCCAACAGTACTCCACTGTATCAGAAATTGTACAAGACATGTTTGGGCTGTTCTACAGTGATAGTGTAGCCACCACCACAAAATTATCAAAAAACTTCTTGTCTGCCAAAATCAAACCAGGGACGCCCATGAGTGAGCACCTCGTAGCTCTAAACACTACCAGATCTGAACTTCAATTAAGAGGGGAAACCACTTCAGACCAAACCATGAGGAGCATAATTCTTAATTCATTGGACTCTTCATGGGACAGTTTTGTTACACACTTGGACACCATTAGCTTGAGACACCTATCAGTAGAAAAGTTATCCAACCTACTTATTGCTGAAGACAACCTTAGGAAAGGCAAACACGACACACATAGAGAGCAACGACCCATGAGAAAGGTAGCATTTCAGGATAGACCTCCAAGTACCACTGAGTGCTACATCTGTGGTTCCAGGGACCACTTTAAAAGAGAATGCCCCAAGAGGAACAGGGACAGAAACAGGCAGGAATACAGACCCAGACACACTGAAAGGTACATTTTTGAAGACAGGTACAGGCGCAGAGACTCACCCAACCCTAGAGATAGAAGAGGGAGCAGGGACTCTTCCAGGGACAGCAGAACAGGATCTCTATATGGGGTAGGCGAACAACAACATAACAATAGAGAAAATGATGCTTGGCTCATTGACTCTGGGGCTACCAACCACATCACTAGTAATAGACAACTACTATCATCTTTTTCAAAAAAGAACTTTCTGATTAAGCTAGCCAACCAAAGTGAACTGAAGGTAACCGGTAAAGGAAACATGAAACTACCAGGGATAGGAGAGATAGAGGGGGTACTACTAGTCCCTGAGATACCCCACAACATTCTTGCAGCCTTAAAGCTATGCAAACAGTCTAAAGCCAAATTGATCATTACAGAAGACAAGGCTTACATAAACAGAGGCAATCACAACCTAGGAGATGTCATTGTTAAAGGGGGCTTACCTTATCTACAAGTCAAGAAGGAACATACACCCAACATTAGCGCAGATTTAGACATAGTCAGCAATACCAAGATAGGAGAGGACAAGGAAAGCAATCCAAAGGGAGGGGAGGAAATGATTAGGGAAGAACACACACAAATACATGACAATCACACACAAAGTAAAACAGTAATTGGAAAACCTATACATGATAACTGCGCTCACTTATTACACCGCAAACTGGGTCACGCTAGTTTCCCGGTCATACAAAAAATGTCTGATTGTGTTGAAGGACTAAAATTAAGGACTGTGAGAACTACTTGGAGTGCTCAGTGTGTAAGTGCTCAAAACTTAAGACCAAACCCAAACCAAAAACATCTTCTCGCACCACCGACCATGTATTCAAATTAGTACACATGGATCTGGTTGGGCCTCTAAGGCCTTCCATAAAATACAAAAAACGTTTTTTCCTCACCATCATAGATGACTACAGTCGCTACGGATTTGTATATACACTGAGACACAAAAGTGAGGTTTTTCAAAAATTTAAGGAGTTCCACAAGAAGGTGGAGACTCAACACAACACACAGATCAAACAAATCATGACAGACAGAGGGTCAGAATTTCTTTCCAAGGAATTCTCTACTTGGCTCAGATCCAAGGGTATTTTACATTTTAAAACGAATCCGTTTTCACCCTTCCAGAACAGAATTTGTGAAAAACGCAACTCAACGCTACAAACCATGATCAGATGCGCACTAGAGGATGCAGGGTTAGGGCAACACTTCTGGGCAGAAGCACTAATTTATGCCAATTACACTCTTAACAGACTGTGGTCAAGTGTAATCGATAAAACACCCTATGAGTTAATGTACAACAGGAAACCCCAGATAGCACATCTGCACGTATTTGGGGTCACTGCTGATGTACACATACCTAAGCAGCTACGTCGCAAAGGTGACAAGGTATCCAAAAGACTCAGGTTTATGGGTTACAAGAGTGGTACGAAAGGGTTCAGCTTCATTGACAGCAATGACAGATTTGTAGTCTCTAGGACAGCCGTGTTCCATGAACAAGCAAACTGGTCCAAGATACACTTAAATGAAATATACCCCAAACAGGAAGTATCACATGGCACACCAAAGGTAGATGAACATGACTCCAATAGTGACAAAGTGAATAGTGAACACAGGTCTAACCAAGAAACAGTCAGAATCAGGGAATGGAAAGGAGAACTCCCCAAGATGAAGGTAGAGTCCCTCACCAAAAAAGAAGCTAAGTACCTACACGATAGTGAACACATGACAGACAGGCCAGTTAGACAGAGTAGGAATCAGTTGCCCAAGAGGTTTGAGGATTACGTGATGCATGCACATTCAGGCCCAATCACCCCCAACACATACGAGGATGTTCTCAAACTTCCACAAGAGGAAAGATTAAGGTGGGAGGCAGCTATGGCCAAAGAAATGGACAGTCTCAAGGGTTTAGATGTGTTCACCAAATCCAAAGTCCCTGAGGGCAAAAACGCCATCGGTACGAGATGGATATTCAAAGTCAAAACTCAGGAAGATGGCCAAACACTATACAAAGCACGCTTGGTGGCGCAAGGCTTTGCGCAGAGGTACCTGGAGGACTATACTGACACTTACTCGCCAACCGTAAGACCAGAAAGTGTTAAAAGTGCATTAGTGATCGCATCCATCCTGGGACTGGGTGTTTACCAGTTCGATGTACAGACTGCATATTTGCATGCAAAATTAGACAAGGAGATATATGTGAGGGCACCACCCAGCAAGGACACGAACAAGGGTGAAACCTGGTTATTAAACAAGTGTCTGTATGGGTTGAAGCAGTCCGGCAAACGAAGGTACGAGTGCCTAGTCAAGGCACCCGAATCAATGGGTTTCAAGGCAACAGAAACAGATAACTGCTTCTTCACCAAAAAAGAGGGTGACTCATCCATGTTTATGTGGATGACATTCTGTACATTGGTAAACACAAGGACAAATGTGAAGGTTTTGCCAGAAAATTAGGAGAATTTTTTTCTTTGAAGTTGTTAGGAAAAATAAACAGATACTTAGGTGTACAAATCAGCCAAACTCCCGGAGGTTTCCAATTATCCCAAAAGGAGAAGAACATTGAACTTTTGCACAAGTGCAACATGGCTGATGCCAAACCATCAGACTCTCCCATGCAGGCGGACTTCTTAAAAAACATGCATGAGGCATCACCCGATTTCAAAGACAATACACTTTACAGATCTACCATCGGGTCCCTGCTATATATATCCAATTGGACCAGGACCGACATTACACTCCCAGTCAACCTATTATCTATGGGGCCTATGGGAGGGGCGGGGGGGGGTGGCGGTTATTATAAACGAGGATCTGGGTCCCAGGGAGACCACTGTGCCACAGATCGCTGGATGTGAGTCCCTCTTTGTGAGATGGGGTCATGGGGTTCAGATGGGCTTGCTGCTTGCGTACCTGGCTCCCTGCCACGTAGCAACAGCCCTGCCTGAGCTACTCAACGTGGTAGCCATGGTTGCAGTTGAGACACCCAGGCTTTTAGTCATGGGTGACTTTAACTTGCCATCCGTTGGCGAAACGTCTGAGGCGGCCCGGGAGTTCATGGCTTCCATGACGGCCATGGACCTGACCCAGTTAGTGCATGACCCCACTCACAGAGGAGGACACACTCTGGACTTAATTTTTGTCTCTGGCCAGTGGTTGAGTGGTCGAGTTGTAGGGGATATAGACATCAAACCCTTGTCATGGTCTGACCACTCACTCCTCTGCCTAGATCTTCGAACTGCTACACCCCGCCGCAGGGAGGCGGACCCTACTATATGGGTCCGCCCCAGGTGCCTGATGGACCCTGAGGGGTTCCAGACGGAGCTTGGGCCATTTCCTGAGGAGCTGGCACACGGCTCGGCAGAGGACCTAGTAGCCGCCTGGGATCGGGCGGCTGGTGGAGCCTTAGACCGTGTCGTGCCTTTGCGGCCTCTGACCCGATGCTGATCCCGTGCAGCTCCCTGGTTTACTGAGGAGCTGAGGGAAATGAAGCGCCAGAGAAGACGCCTAGAGAGCAGTTGGAGGGCCAGTCTCGCTGAATCTGATTGAACACTGGTAAGGTCGCATATTAAGACCTACCTAGTGGCGATAAAGGCGGCAAAGTCTAACTACTTTTCCGCCTCTATTGCATCATCAGGGAATCGTCCAGCCGCCCTGTTTAGGGTGACCCGCTCCCTGCTCCATCCGGGAGTGCGGGAGGATCCCTTGGAAGGCAGGGTGGAAGAATTTGGACAATACCTGTATGACAAAATCGCGTAGATCCGGGGGGATTTGGACTCCGACTGGGTAGATCAGGGCAGGGTGGCGAGGACTAGTCTTGAGAGTATCACCTGGGAAGAGTTTGACTCTGTGACTCCTGATGATGTGGACAAGATTTTGGGGAGACTTAGTGCAGCCACATGTTCATTGGACCCGTGTCCCTCCTGGTTGGTACTGGCTTCCTGGGAGGTTACATGTGGCTGGCTCCAGGGCATTATTAATGCTTCATTGAGTGAGGGTTACTTCCCCGCTGCCTTGAAAGAGACGGTGGTGAGGCCTCTCCTCAAGAAGCCATCCCTGGACCCGGCATTATTAGCCAACTTTCGTCCTGTCTCCAACCTTCGCTTTATGGCGAAGGTTGTTGAGAGTGTGGTCGCACGACAGTTCCCACAATTCTTGGAGGAAGCATCCTATCTAGATCCATTCCAGTCAGGTTTCAGGTCTGGGTACAGCACGGAAACGGCATTGGTCGCGTTGGTTGATGATCTCTGGAGGGCTCGGGACAGAGGTTGCTCCTCTGTTCTGGTCCTGTTAGATCTCTCAGCGGCTTTTGATACCATCAACCATGGTATCATGTTGCACCGGTTGGAAGAGCTGGGGGTGGGAGGCATCATGTTGTGGTGGTTTTCCTCCTTTCTCTCCGACCGGTCGCAGTATGTGTTGACAGGGGGGCAGAGGTCGACCTCGAGGCCTCTCATCTGTGGAGTGCCACAGGGATCGGTCCTCTCGCCCCTTCTGTTCAACATTTATGTGAAGCCGCTGGGCGAGATCATCTGGGGTTTTGGGGTGAGATACCTTCAATACGCTGATGACACTCAGCTGTACATCTCCACCCCAGACCACCCCAACGATGCCCTTGAAGTGATGTCCCAGTGCCTGGAGGCTGTGCGGACCTGGATGGGGAGGAACAGGCTCAGGCTCAACCCCTCCATGACTGAGTGGCTGTGGCTCCCGGCATCCCGATATAGTCAGTTGACTCCATCGCTGACTATTGGGGGCGAGTCTTTGGCCCCCACGGAAAGGGCTCGCAATCTGGGAGTCCTCCTGGATAGGCAGCTGTCCTTAGAGGACCACCTGATGGCTGTCACCAGGGGGACTTTCTGTCAGGTTCGCCTGATTCGCCAGTTGCGGCCCTTTCTTGATTGGGATTCCCTGTGCACAGTCACTCACACCCTTGTCACCTCTCGCCTTGATTACTGTAATGCTCTCTACATGGGGCTCCCCTTGAGGGGCACCCGGAGGCTCCAACTGGTCCAGAATGCGGCCGCGCGGGTAGTGATGGGAGCAACGTGGCTCTCCCATGTAACACCATTCCTGCGCGAGCTGCACTGGCTCCCGGTGGTCTTCCGGGTGCGTTTCAAGGTGTTGGTTATCACCTTTAAAGCACTCCATGGCATAGGACCTAGTTATCTATGGGACTGTCTACTGCCACAGATGACCTCCCATCGACCCGTGCGCTCCCACAGAGAGGGCCTCCTCGGGGTGCTGTCAGCCAAATAATGTAGGCTGGCGACCCCCAGGGGGAGAGCCTTCTCTGTGGGGGCACCTACCCTCTGGAATCAGTTACCCCCTGAGATAAGGAAAATCCCAGACCTCAGTGCCTTCCGTTGTGCCCTGAAAACTTACTTTTTCAAACAAGCCGGGCTGGCTCAAGCAGTATTTTAAATTTTATGGGGATTGGTATTTTTAATTTGTGCCGAAATTTATTATTCTATTTTTAATTGTTCTTATTGTTTATATTATGTGTTTTTTAATTCCGGCTGTACACTGCCCTGAGTCCTCAGGGAGAAGGGCGGTCTATAAATTTAATATAAAATAAATAAATAAATAAAATAAAATAAAATAAATCTAGGCGTGTAGGTAAGCCTACCTTATTCCATTGGGAAGTGGTTAAGAGAGTCCTCAGGTACCTGAAACATAGTGCTGATGATTGTCTATACCTAGAACCAGATGTGCTCAGTAAACCCTCACTCACATGCTTTGCCGATGCTGACTGGGCAGGAGACATAAAGAGTAGGAAAAGCACCTCAGGATACGTGTTTTTCCTCAACAACAGCCCAGTTCACTGATACACTGGTAAACAAAAACTGGTGGCCACATCCACCACTGAAGCCGAATATGTGTGTTTATCAAAAGCAGTCAACAACTTGACCTGGTTCAATGACCTCATCACCAACGTTTGGGCTGAACCAGAGTATCCCATTGTTATCCACAAAGATAACAAGGCTGCCATTGAGATATCTGGGGCTGACACAGTGGGCCAAAGATCTAGGCACATAGATATAAAGTATAAACATGTAAGGCAGTTGTCAAAGATAGGCTTCGTTAAGGCGGTTCATTGTGATACCGAAGAACAAACCACAGACATATTAACCAAACCATTAGTGGGTAAACAATACTCTTACTTGGTGTCTAAGTTATGTGTAAGAAAACCAACCTCTTGTAAAGAACCAGATACTCAGCCACAGGTTAGGCATTTAGAGGGGGATTTGTTAGGGGTAAATGCCTTACCTGTCCCAGGGCTATGCCAGGCCCTGGAAAAGCAGGGGTTAAACAAAATACCCATACCACCCAGCTACCCCCCTAGCCACTCCTTACCTGTAACTCTGCCCCCTGGATATAAAAGGTCATCCCACGCTAGCACACGTGCTCTGCCTGATGTTACCTGTGAGATGAACACATGTATTGATCAATAAAGATTTGTTTGATTAATACTTCAAGTCTCATGTCAGTTATTGAGTCAGATCCTTGGAAATCTAACAATTCCAACCTCCTCCCCCCCCTCACTTCCTCCTCTGTGTGGCAACTGAGGAACAGAAAGATGGCTGCTGCCAGATTCAATTTGAAGTTGACACTCTACTTCAAACATGCATTAATGGCCTGTTTTTGTGCACTGTTCTCTCAAGCTGAATGACTGTAACTAGTAATTATCCAAGTCTTATGGATGGGCAGAGCTGTCATCGCTGGAGTGTTCTGCTCCTATAAAATGAAAATATCTGCCTTCACTTTTCTTCATTTTATCAAATAGCACCCAGAATGTAAATTTAATGACAAGGAATTATCTCATAAGCAACAAGCTTTTACAAAGTAAAGTCTTTTGAGGGGTTTGGGGGATAGAACAGATATTCACAATGTAAATGAAGAGAGCGAGGGAATTGCAATGTGTGTGACTAGAAAGAAGAATTACCATCTTATTTGAAGTGGTTGTAAAATAATAATAGGCAGACTAAAACTATAATGCTATTGATGTATATGCAAAGAACCTCAGCAGGCTGCAGTACTTAACTGATTCTGGGTGATTTGAGAAACTAATTAAATTTGATCCTATTGAGATGTAGATGTAGGATTACTAGGAACTCCAAGGTTGATGGCTAGATGGAGAAGTTGAAATAAATTATACATGGATGGAATCATAAGGGTTCAAGGTTGACTCTGTCTTTCCTACCTATGAAAACTCTTAGGGGATCATAGAGAGCAGCAGGAAAGGGCACCTTCACTGTGGAGCATATGGCACATTTATGTAAAGCTGCTGGGTGAGATCATCCGTGGTTTCGGGGTGAAGTATCATCAGTTGTACATCTCCACCCCGGACCACCCCAACAATGCCCTTGAAGTGATGTCCCGGTGCCTGGAGGCCGTACGGATCTGGATGGGGAGTAACAGGTTCAGACTCAACCCATCCAAGACCGAGTGGCTGTGGTTTCCGACGTCCCGATATAGTCAGTTGGTGCCATCACTGACTATTGGGGGTGAATCATTGGCCCCCACGGAGAGGGCTCGCAACTTGGGTATCCTCCTGGACTCACGGCTGTCTTTAGAAGAGCACCTGACGGCCGTGACCAGGGGGATTTTTTATCAGGTTTGCCTGATCTGCCAGTTGCGTCCCTTTCTAGATCAGGACTCTTTACCCACGGTCACTCACACCCTCGTCACTTCCCGCCTGGACTACTGTAATTCTCTCTACATGGGGCTCCCCTTGAGGAGCACCCGGAGGCTCCAACTGGCGCAGAGTGCAGCCGCGCGGGTGGTTACGGGAGTGACATGGCGTTCCCGTGTGACACCTCTCCTGTGTGAGCTGCACTGGCTCCTGGTGGTCTTCCGGGTGCGCTTCAAGGTTTTGGTTACTACCTTTAGAGTGCTCCATGCTTAGGCCCTGGCTATTTACGAGACCACCTACTGCCACCAGTGGCCTCCCACCGGCCAGTACGCTCTCATAGAGAGGGCCTCCTCTGGGTGCCGTCAGCCAAACAATGTCAACTGGCGGCCCCTGGGGGACAGCCTTCTCTGGGGGGGCACTTACTATCTGGAATGAGCTCCCCCTGGAGATTCGGAGGATCCCGGACCTACGCACCTTCCGCCGAGCTCTTAAGATCCTTTTATTTTGCCAGGCAGGCCTGGCCGATTCCCCTTTTTTAAAAATGTTATAAATTTTAATTCATTTTAAATTATTGGGGTTTTAATATGTTTACGGCCAAATTTATTTAATTGGATTTTAATTGGGTTTTAAATGTTATACTTGTATATTTTATTTATGGCTGTTCACCGCCCTTAGTCCTTCAGGAGGAGGGCGGTATACAAATTAAATAAACTGAAACTGAAACTAAAACTGAAACTAGGATGCCAAAAAGCATCTCTTTTCTTGTCCACCCCACCAAATTCCCTCTACCCCGGTGTTTATTTTGTAGTTACCCATGTTCATTATGGCACCCACTGATTGAACCTGAAAGATTTATCTTCTCTATTTGGCTATTAAGCTTGTAACAAACTCTCAATATGTCAGATGACCCCATCAGTCCAAAAGATTGAGATCTCTGTTATATATCATGACTGTGCCACATTTGGGGGGGAAGATGGGTGTTAAGATATGCATACATATGCTGTGAAATATGTTACAAGACAAATGTGGGTATAGCAAAAGGAAAAGTGGGTGCAGAAATTTGGTTCATCCACAGTAATCTCTTAAATTTTCTCTCCAACTATGCTCTTCTATGTTAACCAGTCTTAAAAGTGCAAATTAAATAAATTACAATAGTGTTTCCCAAAGTGTGGTCTAAGAACTGTAAATTCCCCAAAACCATCTCACAAAATCAAGCCAGACTATGTAAAGTAAAAAAAAATAATATTAGAATTGTGAGAAGCAGCAGCAAACAAACAATGGGCCCCCACATGGATCTTTCCAAGCAGCAGATTGGAATGCAGAATGGCCACTTGACATCAGGAGCATGGAATGGCATGGAACAGCATAGCAGGCTGGTGTTGAAGACTGGTGGGGTCAGAGATTAACTATTTTTGATGCAGCTGACCGTTTGGCCAGCCCTTGAAGATACCGTATGATAGTGAGGCAAAACTTGAATGGACCACTCCTTATTTTCCATCCTCCATTTCATTGTCCACTTCAGGAATAGGATGGCAGTGGGCTGCACTGGGTGACTGTGGTGAAGTGACCATGGCAGTAACCCTGAGAGTGGCACGAGTCCTGGCTGACTGGAGAACCAGATGTCTAGGTGGATGATAGGAGCAGGAGTAGACAGTGATGCTATAGGAAACCCAACCTGCATCATGTGACTGCCAACTAGTCCATCTTTGGGACTTCTTCTCTCTTTTGGAAATTCAGGACTTGGATGGATTGTTTTGATATGATTGTGGTAACTGGCAAGCTGAAGGAACATCTGGACTGGCAAGAATATTTGGGACTGTGCTGTTGGAGTGAAGTCAATTAAATCAAATGTGTCAACATTTGGAAGCTCTGCTTCCAAACTCAGTAAACCAATATTTCCAGGTAAGCAAAATCATGCATAGGTAAAAATACATTTAAAGTGCAAGAGATCACTAAGTGTAAATGTAACCAAACACAAAAAGTTCATTGATATTTTTTCAGATTCCACATTGCAACCAACCTTTGAGAAATTACCGCTTCTTAAATTTTGGTGTAGTATCAAAGAAGAATATCCATAATTATGTGAAACAACTATCAAAATATGTCTCCTTTTTCCAAATATACAATATATTTGCATGAAACCAATTTTTTTTTATATACTTCAACTAAAACATTGCAATAGATTTAATGCAGAAACATTATGACAATTCTTTTGTTAAGTCAGATATTGAAGAAATTTGCAAAAAATTAAAACAATGTGACTCTTCTCATTAACTTTTTTATTTGTTAAAAATATAGTTTTTTCATGAATTTTTATTGATGTTAATATTTAATAAGTTTAATATTGTTACCTTGCATGATTCAATAAATAAATAGTTTACAAATGCATCAAGTTCAATTTTTAATTTAGTAAATATTGGTAATTGGTAATCGATACAAACAAAGCTCTTTTGGGTCTTCCATAATTTCCAAAAATAGGAAAGGGTCCTGAGAAGAAAAAAGTTGAAGACAAACCAGTTAACAGAAAATTGGTAGCTGTTGAGCAGGGAAATAGAGCAAATTGGCTTTAATGGAATTTGAACTAGAGTCTTGAGTGTGTTATTCAATTCAAGATAAGAAAGAGAATGAAAAAGAATTTGAGTTGCTTGTTCATTGTCTATAACAAGGAAGCTTCCATCTTGAGGAAGAGGATAAAAATAACAGGCGTGGTAGTCCTTTTGAGTAAATTATCCTTATTGTCCTTCAGCTGATTATTTTCCAGGTTTAATTTTTTGAAATATTCCACCCTGCATCTCAGAGATAGGAATGAGGAAAGGATAGAACAGTAGATTAAAGATTTTCCAACATAAAGCCTAAAATATTCAGTAGAAAGCACCCTACTCCAATTTAAAGATATAAATGTTCAAAAATTAAGTACTGTCTTCATCGCTTACTTCGCTTACATTATCTTCATGTTTGAGAAGACACTGAAGAATGACCACTGTCTTTGACCTTGAAGGATGATGTACTTTTTTGCATCTGATCAGTGGGTTTTCCAAGAAAATTGATATAGCTGGTTGGCAAGCTTGTCCTCTCCTGGGAGAACAACTTCATCACTGATTTCATTTGGATGCCAACTTGGGTAGGCACATTGGCAATACTTGGTCTCTTTAAGGCAATGCTCAGAAGAATTGGCAGTGAGTTGCCTTTATAGGAAGGTATAGCTTACTGTCCCTGATCACTGAGGTTTGGAGAGAGACCAATTACTGGCATAGCTTGCTGGCAAATTTTGCTCTTCCCAGGAAGAACCCTCTAGTAATTGGAAAAATGGTTTCTGGTCTATGACTGTAATAAATTGAATTGAATTGAATTGAATTGAAATTGGAAAAATGTAATTATGCTAAGGATATGGACTGCTGCAATAGTCTATATTAGTTGTTTCATTAGCAGAAGCATGTGGGCAGAGTAAGATATAAAGCCACAGAAATAGAGGGGTGCCAGAAAAACGAGGCTGGCGCAAAAAAAAGTGACATTTGTAACCTTACAGTTCCTTTTACCAGCATTTCTAAATGTGAATCTGAACTGTGAATCCAAACATTCATAGCCAAGCAATTTTAACTGCCAGAGTCGTGAATAATTTAAAAGTCAGGTTTGACTCACTGGTATATGCCTTAAGAATATTTCGATTGTTGAATGCTTCGCTTTTTTGGCAAAACCAATGTAGACATGTATTTTTCCAGTAGCATAAAAGAAAGCTGGCCACAGAGTAAAGGTATAACTGGGCGATTCATTAGATTTTATTCCAAAAAAGTGCTGAGGAGCACTAGAGTCATGAACATACCACTTTCTGCAACTCTTTAAATCAGCTACTCGTTTTTTCTTGGAACACAATTTCTACAACTTTAAATCTACCTATATTTAAAGGTAGCTTTAAATATGCAACTTTAAAGAGTTGAAGCCAGTCACCATATAAATTCAAGATAATGTACTTAATGTTTCCTTCTTCTCTTTTTCCTCATAAAAGCTATCTATGAAGTAGCTGGGTTGAGGAAAAAGGACCAGGTCAAATTCAATCAGTGAGATGTCATGGAGTAGATATTTTTCCACTCTTAGTTCAACACATTAACATCTCACTGGCTTGGCTTTATGTCTTCATGCTTTACAGTGTCTGAAGCACCTTTTTGGAATCACACCCTATGTACTGCACAGAACAATAAAAATAAATGAAATCCAAAGTAATGTTAGTATTGCAACTATAAAAGATCTGCATTAGGCATAGAGTTTAATGAGGCAATCACTGAATGTGCCTAGAAATGGGTTGGTCTCAATAAAAGATTACTGGAGTTTCATTTTTCCCCATTAACATGGGTGATAAGCCACATATAGATACTAACTTTATTATTTCTCCTTGGAATTGATTACTTCATTTGACCAAAGAAAACAAGTAAAGTTATTTAAAAGTAAATATATGATTCCAATTTTCAGAGAGATTTAAATACTATCCATGATATTCTTGTGAATCGGTATGTAAAGCAACTTAATCTGGCCATGTATGTCTTTCATATGTTCCTGCGTAAACAACTTTCCTTCTTTACACTTGCCAGGTTTAATGCTCTGTCCTTGATAATGTGAAAGTCTAATAATATGAATATACTACATGAAGCACTCTGATAGACTGAAGTAGAGATAGTGGAACATATTTTCTGAAAGTATTCCCTATATCAAAAAATGTGCTGCTTTTATTCCCCTCATTATTATGTGTTTCTTAAATGGTGCGAGGAGTCCTATCATTCTTTATCTTAATAGGTCATTTTTCCAATGTTTCATTAAAAATAATTAAGTATTCATTAGTTTACATTTTCAGGATTAGAAGTTTTATGCATTTATCACTCCCATCAAGGAAATTATTGGTAGGGTAAAGAAATATTGTAGCAAAATGATTCTTTTAAAAACTTTTATATGCTCTATATAGTATAAATAGCTTTTTGAGTACCAAGACTTTTGATTTGTATTCTTGTTATATTATCATTTAGCGTATCGTAAAAAAGAATAATAATAACAATAAGTAAATTTTCTTTTAAGTCAATCTCAGTTCTCATGAAATATTTATGTAATTTTTAGTATCAATATGGAAACAATTTGGATCATTTTTCCCAGGATATTTTTATCAGATTCTCAGTTTGGGCTCTAAATTGATATTTATTGATGGATTATCATGCAAACAATAATGTTTATTATTATAATAACTTATCTTTTGGAGATCATCTAAGTCCTCTAAGTAAACAAAAACTGTTTCATCCACATATATATATTTATTGATGATTTTAAGGATTCTCCCTATGTAAATTATTTTAAGGCCTCATCTTAAGCATTTATAACTGTTACTTCTACAACAAATCACACAATAAATTATTGCATTATTGTTATATAGGTATCTATATTGAGAAGCATTTTAGTATGAATTATTAGAAGAAAGCACTGTATTAATATATTTTGTTAAGACAGCCATAGAGGTAAAGGAACAGTGAGCTGACAATCAGATCCAATCCCATCTTAGGCACAAACCAAGTGGGAGACCTTGGATCAGTCACTCTCTTTCAGCCCTAAGTAGGACATGAGGGCAGCTCATCTTAACATTTCCACACCCTATGTCACATTAAACACTGCTCTCACTTGTAACTTTCTTTTTCTGCTCAATAGGAGTTAGTTATTTCATCTATAGTATCCATAGAACAGTAGTGGTATTCAAATTTTTTTACTACTGGTTCTGTGGGCATGGCTTGTTTGGTGGGCGTGGCTTGGTGGTCATGTGATTAGGTGGGGCGTGGCTAGGTGCTCATGTGACTGGGTGGGCGTGGCTAGGTGGTCACAATCCTAGTTCCCCCTATGAGGATTCCTGCATCCAGACCTTTTGCAATCCCCCAAAGGGTAAAAGGAAACCAGATTCCATACAGCTCTGAACCCTTAAGGCAAACCAAATACAAGTTGTCCTTATTTATTTATTTATTTATTTATTTATTTATTTATTTATTTATTTATTTATGTGTTTGTTTGTTTGTTTGTTTGTTTGTTCGTTCATTCATTCATTCATTCATTCATTCATTCATTCAATTTATATACCGCCCTTCTCCCTGAGGACTCAGGGCGGTGAACAGCCAGAATTAAAAAACATACAATACAAATATTAAGATAATTAAAATATATATAAATTTGGCTCCAATTTTAAAAAATAACAAACCAATTTAAAATGTCTAAAATTACTTCCTAAGCCAGCCCGGCTTGTTGGAAAAAATGGGTTTTAAGGGCACAGCGGAAGGCACTGAGGTCTTGAGTTCTCCTTATCTCAGGGGGCAGCTGGTTCCAGAGGGTAGGTGCCCCCACAGAGAAGGCTCTCTTAATGGCTGGTTGCTTAGCAAGTGTTCAAATTTACGACTGACCTCCCCAGAGCTACTTGACCTGTTTTTGGAGTGGGGACACACACACACACACACACACACACACACACACACATTTATGACCAGTTACAACATCCCACACAGTCATGTGACTGAGGTTTTCTATGTTTTTTGCCAGTTTCCAACAATTCCTTCTGGTTTCCGTTTAAAAATGCCCATTGGGGAAAATGGACTTGTTTAACAACCACAATGTTCACTTAATGACCATGGTATTGGCCTAACTCAAGGGTCTGCAACCTTAAACACTCAAAGAGCCATTTTTCTATTTTTTTTAAACAGGTATCTCTCTCTCTGTCTCTCTTTTCTCCCTCTCTCCCACTCCTCTCTCTTTCTCCCTCGCTCTCTCATATCTTTCTCCCTCTCTGTGTCATTTCCTCTCTCTTTTTCTCTCATTTTTCTCTCATCTCTTTCTTTTTCTTTCTCCCTATCTCTGTTTCTCATCTTTCCCTCTTTCATCTCCTCTCACTCCTCTCTCTCATCACTTTCTGTGTGTGTGTGTGTGTGTGTGTGTGTTGTCTCTCTCTTTCCCCCCCTCTCTCTTGCCTTTCTTTTCCCCCTCTCTCTGTGTCTCTTGTCTCTCTTTCCCTTCCCCCCTCTTCTATCTCTTTCCCTCCCCCTCTCTCTGTGTCTGTCTCTCTTTCCCTTCCCCCCGTCTTCTCTTTCCCTCCCCCCCCTCTCTCTGTCCATGGGGGGAGAGAGGAACCTCTGAACTGGTGCTGGGTGGTGGGAATCTGATGTCCGGAGGCCAACGACCCAGGTACTGGCTGCCTCTAATTTGCAGTTTACTTGTGAGCATGTTTATTCATGAGCATGGTACTCACGAGCGAAAACACATGGGAAGAGCTCCAGTGCCACAATTTCCCGTGCGCTCCCCTCCCTCCCTGCATGCATCCACCCGCCGCTGGTATCACCCCTCCGCCAGTTCTCCCTCCCCCGCCCACCCACTGGCCAATGCCCTTTGGCCTTATCTTTGCCAGCAGTGATGAGCAGAAGTATGCGGCTAGTTTCTGCAAGTGGCTGGATGGGATGAGTGTCAAGCCAGCAGGCGGGGTGAGCAAGCGGTGACCAGGCGACCAGTTCGGGGGCATGGCCAGCCAGAGGTGGCTACTGGTTCAGCAAACCATGCCAAATTTCCACTAACGGTTCGCCCGAAGTGGTGCGAACCAGCTGAATACCACCTCTGCCACAGAAGAAAAGGGAAGAGAAATATCATTCCACAGACTGAGCTGAAAAACCTACAAACTATTTTTATTTCTAGTCTCTGTAATCATGATAAACAATGCCAACAATGTTCACTGTAAGAACTTTCATGATATTAGATCCTGTTTTCCTTTTACTCATTTTATGTTTCTCTCCTCATCCTTTTTCCTATCTTATATTTTTTAGGTTTTGCACCTGAATACTGAATACTGTAACCCTCTGATCATATCTGATAAGAGGAAAAGAAATAAGCAGGAAAGAAATAAAAGAGAACGATCTAAATCAGTGTTTCTCAAACTTTAAGAAGTGTGGCTGGCTAGGAGTTACGGTCCACACTTCTTGGAGTTGGCATGTTTGAGAAACACTGATTAAATGCTTAAAATTAACTTTATGTCAGGTGGTTCCCAACCCCTGAGCCACAGACAGATACCAGTCTGTGACCTGAACTGGCCTGTACAGCTGGAGGTGTGTGGTGGGAAGCAAGCAAAACTGAAACCATCTCCCCTGCCACACACACACCCCCCATCCATGGAAATTGTCTTTCATGAAACTGGTCCCTGATGCCTAAAAATGTTGGGAGCCACTGCTTTAGATGTTATTAAACTCATTGGGGTTTTTTTTGTTTTATATATAGTTCTATTATTGGATATTTTACTACATCCTACTTTAATAAACAATTTGAATTATTTTGCTTAAAATAAATATTAATTAAAAATACTGCCCCCTCCCCCCACCAAAAACAATCTAGGTAAACATTTATTTGACCAAAGGATTTGAATTCTTTGTTTGCTCCCATTCATCACCATTCATTTTGAAGTGTAAACTCCTTCTAAAAACATGGATCATCTTTGTATATTTATCCCCCTCACCCCTCAGGCCTCATCTTATTTTCTCAGCTTTTATATGTAAATTTCCATCCCAATTTTTTAATTTAGCTTTGGCCTTGCATAGGCATGTTCTGCAAATGATTGGTTTGTTTTTCCATACATGGTGCTTTTATAAGGATGTACAATTTTCTTCTCTCCAAAGTGAAATGTTTTTTTGTAAAATCCTGTGAAGTTGTTTTGACATAACATCCTAGGATTTGAAAGCTTTTCATTTCCTTCCCAATGATCATGTATCAAATACTGAGCAATCAGGAGAGGTGCACTTGGGGTCTTGGCAGGTTTCACATTAGGTATTTGCATACTCCAGTGCTGCAATCAGACACATAATGAGTTAGAACTGAACTTCTGATGCATTCCTCGTTAAAAAGAGGCTGAGTAATAATTCATATTAATCAAACAGCACCAAAAATACTTTCTTTGTCTGCTTCCCTCTTAATATTTGAGAGTAATAATAACATGTAAAGGGTTTTTCACCTTACCATAAGCATTTCATGACTATTATCTGAAATAGCATATATTCAATATGAAAGCCCTAAACATTTTAAAAGTAAGTACGGTAGTGTAGAGGATTATTTAAACAGACATGTCTGGCTCTACAGTTTCAACTGGGCATTAATAAATTGAGGCTTAGAACCAAGGCACACAATAGTTTTAAGTATTTCTAGTACACAAAAAGAACAGACACTAAAATGAGCAGATCATTTCAGGATTGATTCAAGCAAGAATCTTTAGTTTGGAGGAAGGTTGTTGATACTATAGTGGAAGATCAACCACAGAGCATTCTAGATGAAATAGATTACATGAACCAGTTTTAGTCTGAGTTCAAGACTGGGTTTGGGACAGAGACAGTATTGAGTACTCCCTTTGAAGATCTCTTTCAGGCCTGGATTAAATGAGTGTGCCTCTTCTGGTCATTTTAAATCTCTTAGTGGTATTTGATATCACTGATGATGGTACCTTGCTGGATGTCCTTATGACTACTCTTCAGGTCAAGAAACAGATCAAAGAAATTCCAAGAATGTTACTTTATTGTTGTGAGATTTAATAACAGAATTGTGGAAGTCCCTTCAAGTTTATATAAATCATACCTTTATTAAAATCAAGGTAGAGTTAGACCACTCCATCAATACCATTTTTATCTCTGGATGGGCAAGCACTACCTCTGAAGGAGCAGATTCAGTATTTTGTGACCTTCTAGACTTGAAGCTCTTGTTATTGCAGTGCAGGTTTGCTGGAACGATCTCCTTGTAGAGATCAGGCTGGCTCCTTCTTGACAGCATTCAGAAAGATCTAAAAGGAGTACTGTTCCAGAAGTCATTCTAGCCACCTGAGTCATATTTACGTTTAGCTGTTTTATTTTTGAGTGGTTATTTTATTGTTATTTGGTTTTTATGACCACCATGGATATTTTAAATTTTTTTCTATATATCTTGTTAACCATCAAGAGTTATTTGATTAAAGTGGGATACAAATTAAGCATAGAATAGAATAGAATAGAATAGAATAGAATAGAATAGAATAGAATAGAATAGAATAGAATAGAATAGAATAGAATAGAACTTTATTATGGTCATAGACCAGCAACAGACATCACTGTTTAAAATATATTAAAAAATAGTACTGACATTAATAGTGGATAATAACATCCCTGTTAAGAAAATACATGATCTCAAACAGTTAGGGTCACTCCCTAATTTACATGAGTATGTGAGTAAATATAATTTTCCAAAAATTGTCAGAGATATCTCAAAAAAATTGCCACAAGTTGACAGCTATAATTCTGTAACCAATTTTTTTTTTTGTAGACATTGCAGCAACGCAGAATTTTGTCACTGCATGCGTGATAGCTGGGTTTGAGTCTTGGAGGAGAAAGCCTACATAAAAATTGTCTGCCTTCCTTGGCAATCTCTCTAATAAGGGAGAATATACATTGACCTATAAACTCTGTATCACTCACAGTACAATAAAACATGTGAGATATGACAAAGGGACAATATATCTAATATTACATATCTTGATCGCAGCAAGAATTTTATACACACAGCAGTGGAAGAACGAAAACACCCCTTCAGAGGATGAGACGATAAGGAAGATAGAATGTGTGGACATGGTCAGACTAACACTAAAAATAAAAGATAAAGGAGATACAGAATGCTATTCAACATGGAATAGATTCTATCAATGGTTAGAAACACAAGGTAGAAGTTGGAATGTGAAAGAATCAGGTTAGGTGGACATGGAAAGAGATATTATTTTTAATATCGATATAGGAATGTAACTATTAGAATGACAGATAAGTTGACATACTAGAATATGATGGTCAGAAACTATTGTACAACACTAGCACTGTTTATAATAGTATATATGTTATTCTGTTTTTTTTTACTTTTGTTTTAGGGTAAATGGAATGCCAGGACAATTACACTGTATTCAATATATTCACATGTAACAATAAAAATATATCTTTAAAAAAAACATGTGAGATATCTTCAACTTCTCCTTTACCATTTGTACATACCCAATTTCATATTGGTATTCTCTTATACCTGCCCTGGAGGAGTGCTGAGGGGGGAATGTTAAATCTGGCTCTGAAGAAAGCTATTCTTTGTTTTAGGAAGATCAGATCATTTAGATATCTTGCCAATTCCCACACACCCTGTTTGATTCTGTCCCTACTGTAGAGAGGCAACCTCTACAATAGAGGTATTTAATTCTTCTTGGAACTCCATGTCCTTCATTCTATTGATTACTATTTGCTTTGCTTGGTCAAAGCCTGCAGACATTAAGAATACTGGTGAGAGCCCATAAGAGCCCAGCTTGTGGTCTATCGCCTTTCCAGGGGGAAGGGAAGTTATCAGTCAACACTAGCAGGGACAGTTCCTCTGGAAAGAAATGCATTTTTAGCCAATGAATTATCATCATCTTCCAGGCTCTCACCTGAATTTGAGGCATGCCTGTCTCAATTCTTAACTGGGCATTTGAAGTTCTTTTGGGTGCAGCTAAAATGGCTCACAGGAGTTTGGTTTGTATGGTTAGGGTTAGGGTTAATACTCTGGTTTCTCTTCAGATTGTTATAAAGCTTTCACCTTTAATTTACATATAATCTATTGCAATCAAAGTAATAAAGCATTACACCTGAGCAAACACTGTAATGAATCAGATACAACTTCAGATAATTTTTGACTTCTAGAAACTCATTTGAGTCTCATCTATTTTTATTATTATCTTTGAGAACCAAAAGTAAGCAACATAGGTTGGTACATTCTGGTATCTGTGGTGGGGTTGGCATGATAAGATGGTTTTTAAAAGTCAAGATGGCAGTCCTAGCAGTACAATATAACTGAAACCACACCCCTTTTATACATATGTGATCAAATGCATGTACAAATGGACAGGTCTTCAATTACCTTGCTGTGATTCCCCATCTTGTCTTTTCTGACCTTGTCTGTGAATATTGTTGCTGATAGATCCATTGATCTGGTGAATGCAAATTAAGTTAACTTGTTGAAATTGCCTACCTAATAAAATTCTACAATATCTTGAATCATGTAGCAGAATTGTAAGGCTCAGAGAGACTGTCCATCAAAAAGGCCTGCTTAGCACAGAAAAAGATGCAATCAGCTGCTTCTAATTTAGGATTTGACAAGATTAGGTCCTCTTCACTTACATGTCACAAGGCAGCCCTTTATTAGATGAACGTTTGGCTTAATTCCCAGCTTGGTATCTAACACAAATATTGTGTGTTCAACTTTCAGCATTTTAATGGATGCAGGTTAAGATATGCTGCATTCAATAGTGTTCTTGTTTATAAATCCATCCATTTATTAATACTGTTGAAAATTAACTAAAAGTTGTGATTCCCATTAATCTAATGACAAGCCTCTTACCTTTTTATTCTAGTTCTACAGAGGAATACTTTATCTCTGTACCTTCACGTTATTCTACAATATTCACTACAATTTTTTTTGACTGACAAATGAAAATATTTAATGCAGATTTAATGAATGCTTGTTTCTTGTAGTTTCCAAAGCTTGTATATTTGTTTTACTGGCAACAGTAGCATTTGACTCATATTTTCACAAGGCTATAATATACAATCTATTAGTGCTTTTTGATACTATTTCCAGCTCAGCTGGAATTCTACTACAGCAAAATCTATAAGTACTTTCTAGGAAATCTGGAATAAATTCATAGAAAACTACAAATCTGTTTTTTCCCAACTGTTTAATTTGGAATACAATAATTCTCCATTAAATATATGTCAGGGAGTAGAAAATAGAACATAGAATGTAAAATAACAAAATTGGAAGGGATATTGGATGTCCTCTAGTCCAACCCACTACTCTGTCAGGAAATATTATACCATTCCAGACAAATGATTGTCTAATCTCTTCTGGAAAACCACCAGTGATGGAGCACCCACACTTTCTGGAGACAGAATATTTAATAGGCAATACGTCTGAATTTCAATACTCAAATATTTATTAGGCCACTGCCATGTTGTATACATTTTGAAGTATTTATGAAGGACATACTGATTGTCAAGGCTCATGATAGTCAATAGAAACTAAACTGCTGTGATCAAATTATAAAATATTTCCAAAAGTCTTTTTTGGCTTAATCTTTTGTTTGTCTGTGTTTTCAGCAGGTTTTCCTGCTTTAGAGCTGCCTGCTTTCATCAGCAGGCAGCTTTTATGTTGTTGATTATTTAAAGGTGGAACATATTAGAAAAGGCACAGCTTCCAGTTATGGCAGTAATTCAAGATGCCATGTTTTGCCTAATCACTTAATAGTCAATTCAATTCATTCTGAGTAAACTAAGTAAATTGAGTTATAATTTGGTATGAAAAGATATGTCAGTGTACTTTAGGCTATTGGTGACCATTACCCCATTCATCCCCTGCCAATCACATTACCAACATTTAATAACAATTTACAAAAAAAAAAAAAAGTATGATTTCACAGTAATTCATGTAATGCAATTTTTAAGCCATTGCTTAAACAAATTAGGTGGGGGGATAAGAACTACTACAAGTAGAAAAATAACAGATCCAGCCTTCCTTGCCAATATGAATGTCATTTTGTCATTGGCCAGCTCTTGGAAATCCTCAAACATCACATATCTATAGCCCAAAAATGTGTATTTTTAGAAAAATATGTATAGCTTCTGCAAATTAATTCATGTCTCTCCAGAATAAAAGATGAGATTCCTCTCTTAACTTGTGTAAAATAGAAGTAATAAAGAAACTCATCATCATCATCATCATTATTATTATTATTATTATTATTATTATTATTTACTTTATTCATTAAACATGAAACTCAGTCAACTGAACATTAAAAAATCCATCACAAATACCATCGATTGGTGCTAATGGTTGATATGGGTTGCTGCCAGCATCCTAGATATCAACCAAGTATCGTCTTAAAATATATGATGTTCCAAGTAGCACAGTTTTTTGCAGTTACCCTGGTGTTGTTGCAGGTAGCTGCAATTTGTTGATGTGCTTTATAAAATTCTTGGACATGGTACCAAGTGCCCCAATGACAATGGGTATCACTGTTACATGTTTCATCCATAGACGTGTAGTTTTGATGGCCAAGTTGCAATATTTCATGATTTTTTCCAGTTCTTTTTCTTCGACTCTGGCATCTCCTGGTACTGTAATGTCAATAAATTGTACGTTTCAGTGTTCGACAACTGTGATATCTGGCGTGTTGTGTTCCAAGTGATGATCAATCTGTATTCAAATAATATTATTATTGTTGTTGTTGTTGTTGTTGTTGTTGTTGTTATTATTATTATTATATACACAAAAATCACAGTATGATTAGTTTACTGCAAGTTCTAATTTCACCAGGCTCAAAGTTGACTCAGCTTTCCATCCTTTCTAAGGTAGGTAAAATGAGGACCCAGATTGTGGGGGCAACAAGCTAACTTTGTATAAATATACAAAAGTATGAAGGCTATTGCTTAACGCATTGTAAACCACCCTGAGTCTCCAGAGAAGGGCGGCATATAAATCAATTTAAAAAAAGAAAAAGTATACACAGCAAACGAAATAACCATGCTGGATTTCATATCACAAATCACTAATCAAACACTTCCCAAGCGTTTAGGACTGTGTGATGTATTGGTGGATTATGCGAGCAGATCCCAGTAAGGTGGCCTTCTGCAGCTGACCAATGGTGATGATATTATTATTATTGCTATTTTTTACTCTTATTCTTATTCTTATTAACTTTTGCCCCCGCTAAATTATTCCACCCAGCTGGGGATAATCCTTCATCTGAGATCTTGTTTCTTGGGTTGGGAAGAATAGGAAGAACGATAAATTGGAGGATGCAGAAAGAAATAAAGCTAAAGCATCTGGACAGAGGAAGAAATGTTTGAGTTATTTGACACAGCTATATGCCAGGGTACTGTATGTAGAAGTATGAAAATAGATGTGCATGAACAGATTAGGTCTAGGCAGACAGATGGAAAGAATATTGAATCACTATAGGCTTTTTATAATTTTGGCTATTCCAGATCTCTCCTTGTTGTTCCACTATAATGTCCACAATGAAAGTTAGCAACCTGCAGTTCTTTAATAATGTTGAGCCACAACTCTCAAAATCCTACACTATTGTTCATGCTGGTTGGGGCTTCTGGGAATTCTACTTCAATAACATCTGGAAGACAATACATTTTCCACTTCTCTTTTACAGTTACTACAGAGGAAGTACAAAAAACAACAGGATTTTTGCCAAATGGATATCATTTTTGCTTCCATCTATTTCAGCTGACATTCTATGTGATGACCTTCAAAACAAAACAACAGCTTGCAAAATATTTACACGGTAGCTCTGAAGTCATCTCAATGTGGCTCTGAGCAAGAAACTGAAGAAGATTGCTGCACAATTCTATAATTTACAAAAAGGAGCATATCACACAGTTCTTCATAGATACATTCTGTGGTAAACTGCCCAATGATTGTAAACTGTCCAATGTTGCTGGGGGTCAGGCAACATATAACAGTCGGCCAAATGTTTAGACTGGATCTGGTATTTTTATCCACCTACAGAGTCCTTCCCAAAGACCTAGGGTGGACGGATATTGTTCTTTGATGGTGTTAAAAGAATTATCACAGGAATTAAACTGTTCTAAATTAAGTTGCCTTTATCATCATCATCATCATCATCATCATCATCATCATCATCATCATGCCTTTATTATTATTATTATTATTATTATTATTTATTAATAATCTTTCAACTTTGATTTTCAGATATTGATACTTTATGATTTACTCCAATTCTTTGTCATCATGATCATTATCATCTTCTCTCAAGAGCATTGCATGCCAAAACAACCAGACAAAAAGACATCCTCCCCCAAGCTATCACTCTGCTAAACAGCTAATTCTCACAACACTGTCTTATGCCCTGGGATGTTAAATCACCTAGTAAGACTCTATTATTATTATTAGTATTATCCTTCTCATCTTTTTTATTCTCATGACTATAACTTTGTTGTTTGTATGTCATGATTTATGTTGATTGCTTTTATTAGTATCCTAATATTATTTATGTTGATTGATTATTTAGTATCCTATGATTATCACTGAGTGCTGTATCTTATGATTTATGATGACTGTATTTTATGATCATGATCATGATTTATCACTTGTTGCTTGTATGTATGCTGAGAGCTTATGCACCAGAGACAAATTCCTTGTGTGTCCAATCACACTTGGCCAATAAAGAATTGTATTCTATCATCCTAACTCCAATGACAGAACAACATCATCCTAATAACGAGGATATGGAATACTCAGCCCCAAGCCAACTGAGGGTCATTAATCTCCACAAGAAAGAGAAAAAATTTAAAAGCTCTAGATCAAATCTCTACCTTATTCAAGTAATAAATCATTTTGAGAAATCATAATTGCATGACAGTTTTCCCCTCCAAGTTTTTTCAAGGAAGACTCTTTAGAAGTACAAGATCAATACGAAAAACCCTAACCCTCTCACCCAAGACTTAGTTTACAGCATTTTATGTGCCTGAAGTACACTCAATCAACAGAACAGTGTTTGATATTTGACTGGGCAAGGAAGAATTAGAATGTGTCAATTTTATTATCTTTTTATAATAACTCTGAAGTATATTAAGCATGTAAATACCCTAAGTAGCAACAGTATTCCAAAACAAAAGTTGGCTTGGCTACATCATATTTACAGACTATCTGCCCTTGCTGTCAGAAATCCATAGCCAATAAAACCACAGATGCTTTGATGGGGAGCTACTGCCTATTTATATATGATCTCTCCAGCAAGATGAAGATGTCAGCACTGAGTATTTGCTCAGACATACCTTACCTGTTTCCTAGCTTAATGCTGAGTATACAGATTCAAGATACCCCATTTGAGATATCTTGGACCACAACATCCAAAATGGTCTATTTTATGGTCTGTAATTCCTTTATGTGGCTCAGCTATCATCAGTTTGAATTAGATTTTCAGCTAGAAAATATTTATTAACAGAGAGAAAAGAGTTCCAAGAAAATAATTGGATAAACAAGCAGGGGTAAGTGAAGATAGTTGACATCTTAGGAATTTGGAGAACATATTATAATTTTCTTATGCAAGAGCTTTCATGGAAAAGCTTGGATAATCACAAAATTACTCTTTACAAAGGCTTAGCCAGTCACAAATCATCTGTCAGGTTTTGGCGTAATCTCAAATAAATTTCATTCTCAAACACAAAGTCTGAAAATAGTGCAGCTTAGATCGCTGACATCATCTATTTGCTGGGCAAATTTATGTATTTCTATCTGCCTTTAATTTGATCCCTCCTCGTACCCTCAATATGTTGCTTCATTATTCCAACATACTTCGAACCAATAAGGTTGGGGAAGGAATGCCTGGAGAGCCCACCAATTAACCCAATTGGCCAATGTGACCTGTGACACTTGGGGATGGAGTTATTTCCTATTTTAATTATACTGAAACTGCAGGAAAGATTTAGAGTTGGTTTTCCTTTGAAGCATATGATGTACTCAATAAAGAAGATCTTTGATGAGGATTCTAGTCTTAGAGTTCTGATTTGCTCAGGTTCATTAGTTGAAACCTTGACACATATCTTTTTCTGACTTTACTAACTTACTAAAATATCTTATACATATTAGATTCATTAAATGCCAGGTGAAATTGAGTGCTTTTAACATTCTTGATCCTCCATCCATTTAGTATGACAATGATCAACATGTGATCACCTAAATTTGAAGTTCAGCAATGGGGCGACTTCAGATCAGAGTGAATACTGAATACCAATTAATACATAGTTTTCACTCTTATTTCAATTTGTCCTGAGGATAAACTCAAATTAAACAGATATTGGATAAAGACAAATTTTATTAATATGATCAAAGATCAGCAATAACAGATTTGACAAAACATTTGTCAGGGTTCTGACTGATGCCCTAATAAAAGAAGGAGACTCAAGCCAGTTTTCAAGAAAAATCCAGTTGTTTATTAGGAGTGCCATGTCAGCACGGACCTAGTGAAGCCAGCTCTGACCCCACTCAGTTTATGCCTTGCCTCTGACCCTGTTTCCCCCTCCCCCCAAGGTGTGTCATTAGTCACTTTCCCCAGCGAAGCAATTTCACGGGTTGTAGAAGTCACTTCCTCCAGCCATTACTGGTTTCTGTGGAGATGGCCTTGACTTTGGCTGGCTAGGATGCTTTTTGTTTTGACTGAGGTGCAAATTCCTCAATGCAGCTATGAGGCTCGATCCCCCCATCCCACTGCCTATGGCAACTTGGAAGCAGGTTGGGAAAGCTCCATGAGTTGACAGCATTATACTTTCCTTAGTCTTTTTTTTTATCAAGTTTTTTTTTATTTTTTAGCCAAACACACATACAAACATACAATGTATTTTCTTTGAACAGAGTATTTTGCCAGTTCACAAATTTAGACAGTATTTAGTCGTTTCAGTTTAAATTTACAATTTCTATATTTCCTTTTTGCCATACTCATTTCTCATCTATTTTTTAAGAACCAATATTACCCTTCATTCTCATCTCTAATCTTAATTAAATTCAGTTTTTCCCTTCTATTCTATATTATACCTCTTCCCATTATTCATTTCATTTTTGCAATCATATGGTTTCCCATTTTTTTACTACAATTCAGATTTCAATTCTAAATACATATAGTATCTTTCTCTTTCATTTCTTTTTCTCCCTTCCCATTTTTATTTTTACCTTTTTCTTTCCCCTTTTTTTCTTTTGTACTTTGAAATCTTGAGCTCTCCTCTTTTACCCTAAATTTCCCATTGTTTCCCATTTCTTTTCTCCTTTTCTTACTTCCCCATTATTTATCCCACTGTGTATCCCAGTGTAATCATTCTATGTTTCACAAATCTGAACTCTTCTATTTTGCCCTGCATTTCCTGTTGTTTCCCATCCTTTTCCTCTCTTTTTTTTCTTTTCACTGTTAATCCCAATGTAATAATTTAGGTTTTTTGTGTTCTTTCTATTTCTCCCTTCTCTCCTTCTTTGTCTCTTTGTGCCTTTTCTGTTTTTTCCATTGTTAATCCCAATGTAATCGCTAAAAACCTCCTTTTTCTTATTACTATCCATATATTCAATTAGTTTTCCAAAATTAATCTCATTGTCTTTATCTTCTTCTTTGTTTTCAGTCTCTCTGTCTTGCTTCTCCATCTTTGTTTCCTTGTCAGCTTGAACATGCTCTCTCTCAGTTTTTGGATTGTCAAGTTTCGATTCTCCATGTAACATCGTAATTATTCCTCTTATTTCTGCTTTCCAGGACGAATACATAATTTTCATCATTTCTCTAATTTCCTGCATCATTTTATTCTTTCTATATTAGTATTGTTCCAGATTTAAAAGTTCCGTTGTTTTCCTTTCCCCACCCAAAGTCAAGCCGCTTGCAAACAAAGCAATCCTCCCCGAAAGTTCTCACAGCTATTATCACTGATATAGTTCAAAGTTTTCCAAAATAAAGATTCCAAATTGCAATGCTCTTTTTTCTCCTGAAGATGTCTGTCTAGAATCCACAATTCTCTTAATTGTTTAACAGAGTGTCCATTTTGTATCCATCTTTATTAACAATCTAGCTTCTTTTTTCTTCTTTTTAACTTTAAAAATACCAAATCAGTTTTATAGTCCAGTCCAAATTAAACAATACTTTTCCCTCTTTTTTTTTTAAGGTATAAAGCACTTCTGCTGTAGGGCTTAATATCCAATTGTCTTTTATTTTTCTTAGTCTTCAACAAGAAAGGATCTATTTATTTTCTTTCCAATCCTTTAGCCAATTTTGGCATTGTTTCTTCCAATTCTTAAAATTTTCCAGTTAATTTTATTCAAAAATCAATTTTCTTTTCGGATTTTTGTCCCTTTAAATTCCGCTTACATCCTCTTTCCTTCCCCCATGTCTGTTAGCCACTAGTTTTATGCTGGGGGTTTCAAGTTTTAAAATAATTTTTGTTGTTGTTATTTCGCGTGTGGATTGGCTGTCACTCACCTGGTTTCAAAAACTCCATTGCATTCACCACTCCTGCTCAATACTTAGTCCAGATGCCCCTGCTTCTTGACAGCCGCAATGGCTGCCGCCTCCATCACCGAATTGGAGAGAGATTCCTCTGACCTTCGAGGAACTTGCCTGTTCCTCTTGGTCTTCCGAGGTGCCTCTCCCTCTTCCCTATCCCTACAGGATGGTTCTGGTCCAAAGACCCTTCAGCAGTGGTTTGTCAGTCCGGGTTTTCGCGGAGCTCATCAGAGCCCGCTAATTCCCCAACTGTCTCGCCGTGATGCTTCTGGTTGAATCCACTTTCCTTAGTCTTATAAATTGCTACTAGATGAAGCTGGCTCATTAGCTTATAAATCAGTGCATATTTAAACAACACTGAGGTTCTTTTTATTGTTGCCATTAAATAAGGCTCTATTCAAAAATTTAAACAAATTAATAATAAGCAGAATGGACAATGAATACTTACTGGTCGCATATGCCCAAATGTGTGAAAACAGAACTGGATTTTGTTGGCTGGTCACACTATTTTACTGGCATGTTTTTTAATTGTATATTTAAAGTTGAGGTATAGCTTTATTTTTATTATCACTATTTTATTACCAGCATTTTCCTGGTAGAATTATAGCATATTCACTAAAAGTTTATATAACTAATATTTAACAGTCCCCCCCCCCTTTTTTGTGTCAGAAAATTCTCATACATGTGAGAAAGATAAAGTGGGACCTCACAGAAATAAATGTTGATACTTGTGCTTTTTAAATTATATTAACACTAGCTGGATACCCGTGCTTTGCTACAAAACTATGTGATTTGAGTGGCAATTTGTAACAACCTGTTGTCTCTGCTGTGGAGAACAATATCTCTCTTCTCAAAATCCTGGCCTACAATGAGAAGAGTCACTTCTGTAGTGATGGGGACATTGAAACAACCTCGGTGCTCTCCAGAAAGCTTCCTATCGGCATTAATCACCACTTCGAAGTCCTTGTGGCCCTTATGAACAGAATCAACAGCAGCCTTAAGTTCCAGAATATACTTGTAGTGTTCACACAGCAACTTCTGTAGTTGGCTAACCAGTTCTGGATTAATGCCTGGGTAGATTCCACAATGGATGTCCCTCTCATTGTCATCATCACCCACAAAGTATATCTGGAGAAATGAAGGCTGCTGCTGAGGCTCTGCCATGATACTCCCTATCCTGTGGTAGACCTGCCCCTGCACTTTGAATGTTGGCATAAAATTTCCCTCCTTCACCTCTCTGACTTCAAAAGATGTCATTTGGAAGCATCCGTTGTACTTCCAGGCAGCAGAAAGAAAGTGGTCTGCCATTGGATGCTGGTGGGTGAGAAGGCTGTGTAGGGTTCAGGGTAGGACTCAAGGGGAGGGAGCTGGACTTTACCGCCACTGCAGCACATCCCAGGAGTCTCATCCTGCCACTTCAGGCCATGGCACCAGGCACAGGGTAACCAAGGTCTGAGATCAACTACATTTTCCCTGGATTAATCAATCTGAGGTTCATATTTAAAACCAGACAAATACTTATTAGTCCAAGACATTGATCTGATTTGTGATATCTTTTCATTGTATTTAGTTGTAGCTGCCTGATTAACGTAGGGGTTATTAGATGAATACTTTTTTACAGCCTCTTTATTGACTTCAGGATGACTTTGATGACATTTTTTTGCAGCTTCCCTGACTTTTGTTTTCCTAATCACATCTGTAAATCTTTTCCTGTATTTCCCCCCCTCTTTTCCCTTTAACTGGTGTTACAGTAGAAGGAACAGATTCGTCTGAATTGAGGAAGTCAGTGTAAGAAGTAATTTGGGGCTGGAACACTATGCAGGAAAAATTCAGTTCACAATCCGTTGGCTCAGTGGTGGTCGGTGATTGAAACTCATAAGGGAATATCTCATGTTATTCCTAAACAAAATTCAAAATTCTTTCAGATGTTGAGTTCAGACTGCTGAAAAAATAGCATTAATATTTCACCCTGTGTTTGTACACTTGTAATTTCTTTGAAAATAAACCTCAAGATAACAAAAACAAAAAAGTGAAAACAGAACAGCTAAAATACAAAATTATGGATGGAAAATTAATGCAACTTGTTCTAAAATAAATTTAATAGCACACAGTAAATCCCACAGAAAAAAACTGATTCTATATAAAAAGATATGGGAATGCAAATACCCTTTTAAATACCTTATATCTAAGTAATAATTCCAATATGGGCAGAAAATTGAATAATGATTAATATGTACAAATGCTAGTTATTATTTGTAGAATTTATGAAAAAAGATTATTTATATTAATATAAGTAATAATAGATACCCAGAGTTGCTTGCTAGTGAAATAGATGGCACTAAAATAAAATAAAATAAAATAAAATAAAATAAAATAAAATAAAATA
>WNWU01013765.1:7477662-7525310 GCA_012654045.1 Ptyas mucosa | reverse complement strand
AAAATAAAATAAAATAAAATAAAATAAAATAAAATAAAATAAAATAATAAACATTATATGATATTCATAAAACAGTAATTATATGTTATTGCTGTATATGAAAACTTTACCCATTCATTCCAATAGGTAAAGCTTTTGAGGGACAAAAATATTATACCAGTTCTACATTTAGGCAATGTAACCTAGTGGTTATTTAAAGAATGACTATAAACAAACTGCTACAACCAAAGAAATATATTCTTTCCCTTTGTTGCTAAGACTGCAACTATTTAATAATATGGAAGTTTGAATATTCTCTTATTATTGTAAAACTTGACAACATTTAATTAATATATGCATGTCATTAGAAAAATTGCAGCCCATTTCCATAGAAATAACTATGGCAAAATGAAATCTTAAATATGAGGCATTTTAATCTGTCAGAGACATCATGGTAATTACTTTTCATTGACATCTTTGAAGAGTTCCCTTGCAGCAACTGTTCTTGCCAACTGAGATTTTCACTAGTAGATGAGATGCATGGACATATTTTTCCAATGCCCCCTAATAATTAGTAAAAATTCATTAATCAGTGTTTGCTTAAAATCCAGCAAAATAAGCTTGTAATTATTTATAACTCAGAGCTAGGTAAATATTTGATGTGATGGTTGTGAATCAGCCGCTAGTGATAGAAGAATCAACAACCACGTTTTCTTTAGCCTTTTTTTAGCCACAAGGAGAAGGGCTTATCTATCATCCTTTGTCTTCCCATACTACCAACAGATGGTACAAAATACAGTGCCAATTGGAAAGAAACACTCAGCTAATGAATCCTCTGGGGAATGAATCTCCAAATGCAATTGTTTCAGCAAAATATTAAGAGATCATCCTATTTACAATTTCTTGGAAAATGTATTGGAGCAGAACCAAAGAATCCTCAATACAAATACAGGAAATGTGATACAATAGGGAAGAAATGTGATTTTATAATTTATTTATTTATTCCTTCTCTTACTGTGTTCTCACATAATCAGAAATCATATCATAATGGTGGTGTTACATGAATATCCTGCAGTGGATAGTTTAATAATTGAGGAAAAACATATTTTCCCCATTGGTAGCTAGAAGTCCATTCCAGACTAGTTCAAGGAATTCAAAATGAAAAATGAATGGAAGATATTATATGTTCATCGATGCCTCATAGAAACATAAAAGAAATTATGAAGAATAGTTTTGTTTCTTAATATAAGAATACATTAATACAACATATGTTGCTTCTCCCCTCAGTGATGCAATTGACTGTAAGCCTGCCCTTTAAATCTCCAACTTTGTCCTTGGTTGATTTAGACATAAGCAATTTGACAGTATGGGAATGTGGTAACAAATATAGCAATACTGGATGCATTCGTTTGTATACAACATTTCTCATAAAACGTTCAGATGTCATGACCAACTATAATGACCATGGGAATAGAAGGGATTAGTAGAATGGTATTTCAGAAAAAAATAGAAGGATCAAAACCCAAGATGCTATATAATAATTTGTTTTCTCCAAGCAAAATTTCAATTTTTTCTTGCCTTTCTAATTATGTTACTTATTTATTTGTATTATTAGTTATTAAATTTGATAGTGCTGGCTACTGTTGGAAGTTGAATTCTGGGCTTGTCCTTCCAGCCAGGAAACTAGTGGCAGAAATAAGCAGCCATTAAGTGGAAATCCCTGAGTCTAGTAAAATTTTGGATGGCCTATGGGTGTGTGGCTACCCTTATGAGGCAGTTTGGTGAAATATCCTTAACCAATGATCCAATGGTGATGCTTTGTGCCTCTTTTCTGCCAGTAAGTGATAGGTATCAGTTCTGCAGTCATCCTGTCTCTGAGGCTAATAACAGGTCATTCACATACTGGACAAAGGTTGATTTTCACAGCAGAAGGATGGATGACAGCTCAGCCGTTAGGATCTGGGAGAACAGGGTAGGTGATTCTATAACCCTAGGGAAGGCAAGTCCAGGTGTATTGCTGGTCTTCCCATGTGAAAGTAAACAGGTATTAGGAAGCCAGGTCTACTGAAAGGCTAAAGAACACTGTGTAGAGATCTATTATTATGAAAATGGTTGCTAAAGCTGGTATTCCAGTGATGATGGTGCTGGGTTTGGTACCACTGGAGCCCTAGGTATTATGCATTTACGAGCCTCAAATCATGCACAAAACAAAAAATATAGTTGCTTTCTGAGTCAGTCCAGGGCTTTCAGTTTGGGAAGATCGAAGTGTTACAGGGGGAGGTGAACTTTTGAAGGACCCCTTGCACCAATGGTAGGTTTCATTTACCTTTGATACTGGTTTACTCGTGCACGCAGGCTCACTTCGTTCATACATGCGCCACTTCTGTGCATGTGCAGAGTGTATTTGATGACATTTGGGCAGGTGGGTGGGTGGGCGGAGCCTCCCGCTGCCACTGCTACCGGTTCTTCCAAACCAGGGTGAAGTGATAGCAACCCACCACTGCCTTGCATCATGTATGCTTTGATTAATTTTCTAATTGGTTCAATTGCCTCAGCGATAATTCTATACTGGGAGATGCAGGGTGGTGGTCCTGTTTGGACCTGTATCTTGACCACAGTGGTTTCCTTAAAGAAGCCCACCTCAGTAGAATCCCAATCCCATAGTGAAGGGGGCAGGTCCTGTAGGTCGGGATGTAGTTGATTTGAGGAGGCTGGAACGGTTGTGCAATGGATATGTTTGGCCAGGATGTCTAAGGTGAGCCCATCAGGAAAGCACTTGATAGTGGCTCCAAGCTTGCATAAGACATCCCTGCCTAGTAGTGACAGGGGAGACTGGGGGCAAATGGTGAAAGAATGGTCCAGAGAGAAAGGTCCTATTTCAACCTGCATATCATAGTGAGTATTTTACCCCCTCCTCCAATTACATTGTCCCTGGCTCCTGGCACTACCGACCCTCTAAACAGGGGCTCTGTGATTAATGACGAGGTGACTCTGGTATCCACCAGGCATTCATATGTTTCCCCAACTATCGTGAGGAAAAGAAGAGGCTTGCCTTCATGACCATTCCTTAGGGCAGTGATGGCTAACCTTTTTGCTGTCGCGTGCCAAAAGCAGGGGGAGCACGGGGAGGTCGCCCATGTGCATGCCCACACCCATAGTTCAATGTGCCCCCCCACCTCCCCCCCCCCACGCTTTTAGCATGTGATGGCACAGTGGGTCCGGTAGGCCCGATTTTCACCCTCCCCAGACTCCAGAGGCTTTCTAGAAGCCTGGGGAGGGCAAAAACAGCCTTCCCCACCCCCCCAGAGGCCGGAAACAGCCCATTTCCCAACTTCTGGTGGGACTGGAAGGCCCAAAAAGCAACTGGCCAGTGTACGCATGCGTGCTGCAGCTGAGCTATGGCAATGCTTCTGTGCCCACTGATATGGCTCTGTGTGCCACCTGTGGCACCCGTGCCATAGGTTCGCCATCACGGCCTTAGGGGAATGGAAAGACTAGTGAAGGGGGACCTGAATTCTGCTGGCTCCAAGCAAAAGATACTTAAGCCATACTCAGATTGTACATGATGAGGAAGCCTGGGGTTCTCTCTCCCATTTGAGGTGGCAAATCCTTTGGGGAATGAAGCTCTCGGAGCGAGGAAATAATTCCTAGGTCCTGGAAAATTTTCCCTGCAGGCCATCTTTAGATGTCCCCTCCTCCCACACCTGAAGCATCTCATTCCCAACTCCCCTGTTTCTTTGTACCAGGGGCATCTGTGTTCAGACGCCTCCTGTCATTTCGCATAGCTGCAAATATTTTTAAATCTTCCATTCTCTCTGTTCTTCTTTTCCTATTCCTTTCTCTTTCTTTTTCTGCTGCCTTTTTCTCTTTCTTTTCTTCCCTTAGTCTTTCCCTTCAATCAAATACAAATTTTGTTATTCTACATAGTGTAGTTCTGATGTCTCCAAACTGGATCAGTTGGATAAAAGTTGGTGGAAATGGTCCCAGATATCATTGGCCAATTGGTCAATGAATGCCGAGGCAAGGATCTGCTGGTCCTTAAGGGTATTCACATCTAAATGGAGAAAATCAACCCCCTATTTATTTATTTATTTATTTATTTATTTATTTATTTATTTATTAGTTTGATTTATATGCCGCCCTTCTCTGGAGACTCAGGGTGGCTTACAATACTTTAAGCAATAGCCTTCATACTTTTGTATATACCTGCTTAATAGGGCTTTTTGGTCCCCCCAAGTGGTGTTCTATTTTACACAAAGTCAGCTTATTGCCCCCACAAACCAGGTCCTCATTTGACCTACCGCAGAAGGATGGAAGACTGAGTCAACCTTGAGCCTGGTGAGAATTGAACTCGCAATAATTGCAGGCAGCTGGCAGCTAAATGCTACTTTAACAGCAGTTTAGTCCACTGCGCCACCAAGGCACTTCTAGGAGGTGTACCCAGAAGGCATCTGGGATCTTGCTTTCCCTCTGCACTGTGTGCTGAAAGGCCAGTTTAGCAGCTTTTGCCCTATCTCATTTAGTGCTTCTAACAAGTTCTCCTTTGCCCTGCCATATTCATCCCAATGGATAGCTGTATTGTAATCCCAGGAGGGAGGCTTAGGGACCAGGCAACTGAGGCTATCTGTCCCAGTGTGGTAACAATTGGCTGTTTTGCAATTTCTTTTCTCAAATAATTAATTTAAGATCTCATCCTTTATTAGAAAAATATGAAGCAGTTGGATCATATCTCTCTAAGAGGGATTGTGGCTCTTAATAGTGGACTGGAGAGTTTTGATAATAGTTTGGGGATCCGATCCGAAGGAAGGGGAGTTCTTCTTCCAGATCACCAAATCAGAGGGGAAAAAAGGGGTATGGGTAAGGACATATTCAAGCTGGCCCCTACTTTGCCCAAGGATGGGCTTTTGCAGCAGGGGGGCATAAGTTTAGCTTCAGGCTTGTTTTTCGAGGGTGTGTTATCTGTATCTAGATGGGACTCCTCATTCTTCCCAGCCTTGAGACTTTCTGGATTTGACAGTCCCCACCCAGCAGAACCAGTATGATAGGTGTGAGGTCTTCATTTTAGACCTAAATGTTTTTAGCACTTTACAAACAAAAGTACCACTTTTAGGCCAAATTTTCTTTTTGGCTTTGTCACTGAGCAGAATTCACTTTTCACATAATCCGCACACATGCCTCTTTTTCATCCCTGGCTGGATGGGCAATTTCTCCCACTCCCAGGCTTCCATCAATCTCTCTAATAGAGTTCTTTGTGGGATCCTTGATTCTGAGCTCCCCATATTTTGGGGGTTTTCTTCCTACCATCCATAATGAGACTCCAAAGTTCCTTTCTTGGGTTTCCCACAATCTGTGGATTTTTCCGCACCATGAGGTGACAGTACCTTTCAGCCTGAGGTCCATACTCTGAGAAATTGAGAATTGAGTTTTCAGGCAAATGGCCTGAGAGGACTCTGTTAACCAAAATTTCTCAGAGTATGGACCTGTCAGGTGTGCCTCCATTCAAAACCCAAGAAAGGAAACGCCCAACTCCATGTTTGTAGAGAAGAGGTACTTTTACTGAGTTTGAAATGATAGCAATGAAAGAAAAGCAAGATCTGAAGCAAAAGGCGTGAAAGTTACATATTGAAAGTATCCCCAAATCCTTCCCCCAAGGACCCAAACTAAATGTCCAATCCCCAACCCATATGATGTCATGTGGGGTGCATTTTCAGGTGTTTTTGCCCATCTGGTATTCCGGGATGGTTGACCTTGACTGAGTATAAACAAGTCCATTCAGCTGCACAGTAGATCATCCTCCCTTTTCGTTCATACAGAGTATCTCTCTCCAGCTCTCATCCCTCCACCCAAATGCCAACACACACCCCCCATGGCTGTCGATAGCAAGCAAGCATCATAGAGGCTGACAAGAGCACTCCTTTTTCCATTGCGCTGCTCCTCCAATCCATGGATGGGTTGTATCTCCTTAGTTGCTGGGCAGAACTGAGTGCAGATATCATAATTTTGTCAGGCCATGCCCATCCTGCCTAATCAGCCTCAGTCTTTCTCACTCAGTTGCTGTGAGAACTGCTTTTCCTGAATGCTCTACATTGGAATTTTGATTTCTCCTTATTAGGGTTCCTTCCCTTTAATTTACTTTACTTTGTTTTAGTTTATTCTCTTCCCTGTAGTTTCCTTCAAATTTTTACTTAATTGGAGCTGCTACGTGGGAGTGCTAATGCTGTTTGCAAGCAGTTTCATGCCTGGGGCTCCAGGCTGTTGCACTCCGCTTGTATTGGTTACAGCAATCCAGATTCTGACCCGGCTGGGCGGATCCGTGACCTGTCAGCCACCAGCGAGGTGCTTGTTTACTGGTGAGCCGGTTAAACTGCACTTGCCTCAGCTCCACATTCTCTGGCGGCTCCGGAGTTCCTGCCCGGGGACCTGAGGCATTCTCTGAAGTTCAGGCTGTTCGCTTCGCGGTGCTGGGAACGCTTTGCCATTCGTGCCTCTGTCACTCTCGCCGGTCTTCGCGCCAGCGGCTGGAGGCCTTTGCAGCCATTCCCTCAGTGGCAGATGCCATTTTGTTGGGCGTGCTTTGTCTCCCAGTGGCTGCCATTTTAGTTTGGGACTGTGACAGCTCGGCGGTCACCATTTTGAGGAGTTTGTGAGATGGCCGCATCGACTGTGAGTTTTCCAAAGCGGCGCTTGGGGGCTTCTTTAAGCCAGCGCACCTGTGCCTGGATTGGGAGGGCTATTGACTTGGCACTGCTGGAGCTTTGACTCTTGCGCTGTTACAACTGACCTGCCAATTGGTTGTTGGGGAGCCAACACCCTACCCCTCCTCCCTCCTACTTTGTGCTGGACTCATCACTCCGCCAGTTTGCTGTCTATTTTTGGCCACAGTGACTTCATTTATGCCACGATGGCAGATTCCTCCCTATCTTCGGTTTTGGAGGAGAAGACATCCCCACCTCAGGTTCTGCAAAAACCTCCCTCTAAGAAGTCTCGTGCCAAAGCTTCTAAAGCACTTGTTAAGGCCTCCAACACCTTAACTCAGACCAGGGCAGAGCAGCGGCAGCATAGAGTCCTGGAAAAACAATTCAACCAGGCTAAGCAGTGCATTGCTGATCAGGGACACGTATTACGCTCTGAGGATGGGGCTGGCCTTTCTGCCATTCCCCCTCCCATGTCTGCCACTGGTGGTGGAGCTTTGGACACAAATTCTAACCTGTGCCTCTCCAAACAGAGGTCTCGTTCCTTACCTGACGTGTCTGAACCTCTGGTGGTGGGACCCCCTGCGGGACTGAGGCAATTACCTGAGGCCACCTTTACACCTACAGCGGCGGGGCTCCACCCCAAGATGGCAGGTTCCCAGACTAACTTTCATTCTATGCTATCTGAGGCATTGGCTAAGATCCTGGCCGTGGGCCTCCAGCAAGGAACCGTGGTCCCTACTCCTCCTGCAGTTCCTGCTCCACCGATTGCACCTGTGAGAGCTCAAGCCATTGCCTCTTGTTCAGGTCACGCTGTGTGAGTGTCCTCTGATGAGTCTGAGGTGGAGGATCCTTATCCCGAAGATGTGGAATTTTCCGAGGATGAGGGGTTGCCACCTGACAAGCCTGTATTTATGAGCCTTTTCAGGCTGTCAGTCTTTAAATCTTTACTACATAAAGCAAAGGTTACCACTAACTTTGGAGGTACCACCGCTCCATCCGGCAATGAGGCTCAACCCTCTGCTCTGCATGAAGCTCTCTTTCAGGTCTCCAAGCCTGACAACAATGTGATCCCGTGTCCGCCCTTGTTTGTGGATGTGATAAAGAATGCCTTTGGTCAACTGGGCTCATTGACAGCCCCGAGTGGCCTTGACAAACATCTGCATGCATCGGCATCTGACCTTGAAGAATTGCTGGCCTTGCCATTTGTGGATCCTCCAGTGGCTAGCTACCCCAATCCCAGGTGAAGTGCCCTTTCAAAGGTGGGGGCTACTGGCCTGCTCGCAGAAGCAAGTGACTCGCAGGTGTTGGGTCCCATTGGAGGTCGACTCCAGCATTTCTATCACCAATGGGAACTTTCAATGACAGATGCCTGGATTCGGTGCACCATTCAACACGGCCTTTGTCTCGAATTTCACACCACCCAGTCCACCAGGTTTTGATGTTGCCCAGTTCCACAGTGTCAGATGCAAAGACGACTCATGGAAGCAGAGATTTCCCATCTTCTCTCAATTGAGGCGATAGAGCCTGTGCCCAAGGGGCAGGAGCGGACTGGCTTTTACGCTACCTTATTTCTGGTGCCCAAGTCATCGGTGGGCCACAGGGGCATTTTGAACCTGAAATGTCTCAACGAATACATTCTGTATCGCAGGTTCAAGATGCAGTCCCTCAGGTCGATTCTGGCATCCGTCAGATGAGGAGACCTTCTTCAATTGGTGGACCTGCATGAGGCTTATTTGCATGTCCCGATACACCCATTGCATCGCCGATATCTGAGATTCAAGTACAACAGCAATCATTTCCAATATTGTGCGATGCCCTTTGGGCTCTCCTCAGCTCCCAGAACATTTACGAAGCTGGTGGCGGTGGTGGCAGCAGTGCTCAGAGCTTGCCTGATCCGTCTGCTTTGTTACCTGGATGACATTCTTGTACTGTCCAACTCACATTCCCAGGCAACAAAGGACATGGAGACGGTCCTCCAGGTGTTCCAGTCCCACGGTTTCTCCATCAACCATCAAAAGAGCCACTTATCCCCAACATCTCCAGCACTTGGGGGCAGTCATCGATTCTCACCTGGGTCAAGTGTTTCTGTCCCCAGATCGCATTCACGACATCAAGGCAATGGTAGCTCAAGTCAGGGCATTGAGGCAAGTTCCGCTTCGGTTACTTACTCAACTGTTGGGGAAACTGGTGTCCTGCATTGCTATCATTCCATGGGCACGCAGACACATGCGACTTCTGCAGTGGCTTCTTCTGCCCTTTCAGAAGACGGGTCGCAGCACCTCCAGAACCCTGATTGTCCTGACTCCACAAATTCACCTATCGTTCAAGTGGTAAGAGTCGTCAGCTCTCTAGAATGGCTGTTTGTTTCTAGAGCCCCAGCGTCTTGTTCTAACATCGGACGCCAGTCTTCTAGGTTGGGGGGCACATCTCCGGAATGAGGTTGTTCAAGGTCAATGGTCCCCGGTGGAGCGGGCGAACAACATCATTTGGCTGGAGTTGAGGGCTGTTCGTCTCACGTTATGCCACTTTCGTCCTGCCTTGCAGGGGCAGCATGTGTTGGTCCGGACGGACAACATCACCACCAAAGCCCACATAAACTGGGAGGGGGGCACCCATTCCAGACTCCTGATACTAGAGGTGGAGCGACTGCTAGCCTGGGCAGAGCTCCACACTGCATCACTGGTGGCGGATCACATCTCTGGTCAGGCCAACGTCATGGCGGATTGGCTCAGCAGGGAACACATTGACCCTGCAGAGTGGAGCCTGAACCCTGCCGTCTTCGAGGAGCTGGTTCATTGGTTCGGCCACCCACAAGTGGATCTATTTGCTATTCCTCGAAACGCCAAGCTCACAAGATTCTATTCCCACTACCCAAGCATGGGGTCAGAGGGTTGCGACGCCCTGAGTTGTCCATGGCCATCCGGCCTCCTCTACACATTTCCCCCAGTGCCTCTGATTCAACGGCTCATTTGGAAACTGTTGCTCGAAGGCATGGAGGCCCTGCTGGTCGCCCCATGTTGGCCTTGAAGACCCTGGTACGCGGACTTGGTGGGTCTGTCGACTGCCGCACCATGGACACTTCCTCCTCTGCCAGACCTACTCAGCCAGGGGGTCATCGTCCACCTAGATCCTCAGTGGCTCCGATTGACCGTCCGGTGCTTGAGCAGCTCCAGTTACAGAGGGACAGATTGTCCAATGAGGTCATCCATGTAATTCAGTCGGCCAGGCGTCCTTCAACCACTAGGATTTATGAGGCTTCGTGGCAGGCGTTTTCGACTTGGTGTTTATCCCATCACATGGACCCAACATCGGCTGACGTTCCGGATGTATTCGACTTTTTACACGATGGCTTAACTAAAGGACTTGCTCCGGTGATGCTGCGGCGGCAGGTCGCATCTCTATCTACCGTCCTTACCTGCGATCAGCACCGGACGCTGCCACAAAATCCGAGGATTCGGAGTTTTTTGCACGGGGCTTCCAATATCTCACCTCTGGTGGTCCATAGGTATCCATCCTGGGACTTACAATTGATGCTTCAGGCTCTGACGGCTCCACACTTTGAACCCCTAGCCTCTGTCTCCCTCAAGTTCCTGATTCTGAAGATCACCTTTTTACTGGCCATCACATCTGCCAGACGTGTTTCTGAACTCACCGCCTTATCCATCCGTAAGGACCTGAGTGTATTTTACAATGACAAAGTAGTTATGCGTTTAGACCCATCCTTTTTACCGAAAGTGAACACTTGGTTCCACAGGGCCCAAGAGATCATCCTGCCGGACTTTTGCCCGAACGCTCGTCATCCGTCTGAGTCTTTGTGGCATACATTGGACATTAGGCGAGCACTCTGCCACTACATCAAACATACAGAGTCATTTCGCCAGACAGAGGCCTTGCTGGTCTCATTCAATCTGTCCTCGATGGGGTGTAAGGTGTCTTCATCCATGGTGGCCTGATGGATCAAGGCCTGTATTTCCACCACCTATGATGTCAGAGCCAGACCTAGACCGGGCAAGCTTTATGCTCACTCTACTAGCAGTGCGGCAGCCACGGCTGCTTGGTCGACTCGCACTTCCATACTGGACATCTGTCATGCCACCTCCTGGTCTTCAGCTTCATCTTTCAGAAGACACTACAAGATTGACTCATACGCCTCATCTGAGGCGTCTTTCGGATGCAGGGTTCTGCAACAAGTGGCCACTGCCCAGGTCACTGAGAGCAGTCAGCCCCCCTCCCATGACAATTAAGCTTGGGTACATCCCATCCATGGATTGGAGGAGCAGCGCAATGGAAAATGGATGTTGGCTTACCTGAATGTCCATTTTCAGGCCGCTGCGACTCCAATCCATACCCCTCCCCCCGTTTAGGGCTTCCTGCTCCCATTGCTGCCTTGGCTGTTTCATTTGTCTGTGACTTGTCTGTTTTTAGTTCTCTGGATTCCTGCACCTTCGTGAGAAAGGACTGAGGCTGATTAGGCAGGATGACAAAATTATGATAATATCTGCACTCAGTTCTGCCCAGCAACTAAGGAGATATAACCCATCCATGGATTTGAGTCGCAGCACCCTGAAAATGGACGTTCAGGTAAGCGAGCATCCATTTTGATCAGGACTCTGCCCTGTGATTCCCAGCTAACCTCCCAGGATTAGGGTTAGGGTTGAGAGTGAGGTTCTCACTCTCTTTATCAGTGTCCCTTCCACTCAGTCCCTGTCTTTCCCTCATAGAAGGTCTTGTGCTCCGAACAAATCCCCTTGCTTTCCAGAGCCCTTTGGTCATTGTCCGGTGGGACTCTTGTGGTCCACCAGCAGCCTACAGAGCTGGCAGTGGAGTCGGACAGTGATGAGGCTGAGTCGGACAGTGATGAGTGATGAGGCTGAGAAAGAACATGGGGGCTGGGGAAGGCCTGGATGAGGGCTCTGCGTCAGAGGCAGAGATGGGGCCAGGGCCATCGAGGAGTGAGGCTCCAGAGCCTCCAGAGACTGATAGGAGTGAGGCAGAGGAACAGGAGGGGCCTGTTCCTAATGCACGCATAAGAAGAGCTGTCAGAAGGCAAGAGCAGCTCAAGCAAAGAGGACAACTCAGGAGTAGGTCCAAGAGATGATTGGCCCCACCCATAAGGCTTAAAACAGACCAGCAATGGCATTTGGGCTTTGCCAGAAGATCACATTGGTAGCTTCATCATCTTCTTCATCTACGTCTTGTATTTATTTTTGTATCTGTGACTTCTGAACGTTTGCCAAGAAAGGCCTTTGGCAGTTTGCCTAATTGGACCAAGGTTTGAGATAGGACTGAGGAATTTGTGTTGGGAGGAATTTGCTTTAATTTAGTTGAATGACGCTGGGAATGAAGTAATTCTCAGCTCTTCGAATAAAGTTTGTTTGTTTTTTCACTGACTGATTTTCCTACTACTTACTTGGGCCTGGGTCACAACAGGGACTAGCAACATGTCTGGGTGTGATTAGGAAAGGCACAAAGACAGGAAGATCCAGCTGTGGTTGGGGAAGAGCTCCTTTCTTTCATACAGACACACACTTTTCCCTCACTCTCTCTGGGTCTCGGAAAATTTTAACAAATTAGTTCTCAAGGGTCCAAGCTCCGGACCAACACCAGTAGAAAAAAACCCACACTTTTGAATTCAAATTGGGTTTATTCAGCCAGACTCTGGCATGCAGTAAGTTCATTCAGCAGCAAAACAGCAGTTCATAAAGTCTTTTTGAAGCAAATCTGTTAGATGCAAAGTCAGTGCTGGGAGCGTCCGCTTCCCAGTGCCCTTAAAAGGGTGAGCAATGCATCTTCTCTGTCCTGGCCTCACCCTGGTGGTTATCATGCGCCGAAGCTCCGGCCCTGATTGTTGGCTGGGAACAGCTGCTCAGCATGTTCCTTGCTTGGCCAAGTTTCTGCGCCTTTCAGCTGAGCTCTGCTGCAGCCTACACCTCCACTGTGGCCACCAAGCCAAGCTGATCATAGTAAGGCTTCCTCTGTTGCTGCTGCAGCTGTCCTGGCACCAGTGGTGGCTTGCTACCAGTTCGGTCTGGATCTTGCAAACTGGTAGTAATGGCGGTGGGAGGTTCTGCCCACCTGCCCAGATGTCATCATGGACAATCTGTGCACCCACATGCTCCTGTTGTGAACCAGTAGTGAAGGTAAATGGAACCCACCCCTGCCAGGCACCCCCCATCACTGGTGCTTCATGGTCATTCCTATGGCATTCCCAACACCCCCACTTCACTCATGCTCCTTCCCACCTCGATGTGGCAAGCTCCTGCCTTGTGGATTGACAGGTGGCTCCCCTCTACCCAGAGCCACACCTGGAAAACAGTAAGCAGAGGCAGTGAGTCATCATGTTATCACATCTGGTTCCCTATGTCCCCACCCCCGGTTTGCTGGAATGCTTTCTGTGAAACCATGTGTGTAACCTGTCTGCATGCACATCTCTCTCTGCTACCCAGGAGGTTCCTATAAGAGACTAGCCTTTCCTCCGAACCAGGTACTGTACCCAGCCCCAATGTGACCAAGAATCCAACACCTCATCAATTTTGTAATGGGTCCCCCCACCCACATCTATTGGAGCAGGTGGTGCACCTGCAGGTATCCGGATGTGAGCTTCTCTTACTGGCTTCAGCAAACTGCTATGAAAGATAGGGTGAATCTTACCCAGCAATTGGGGTAACTTTAGCTCCACTATTACTGGGTTGATCACCCACACAATGGGGAATGGACCCAGGTACTTTGGGCCAAGCTTCCAGCATGAGACCTTCAGTTTCAGATATTGGTTGACAGAAACTCCCTCTCCCCCACCTGGAAAGGCTTCTGTGGACTCTGGTTTTTATCTGCCTGCATCTTTTGGGTCTCTGTGGCTTTCTGCAGGGCCACTTTCACTGCTCCCCAAACCCCCGGCAAGGTGTCTAACCATTCCTTTGGACTGGTCGGAGTAGGGGCCTCTCTTGGGTACTTGGGAACAAAGTCCTCTCTGTGTATCACATGGAAGAGGGTATACCCAGTGGTGCTATGGACCACCACATTATTGTATGCCACCTTCACAAAGGGTAGAAGACCTGCCCAGTTAGACTGCTGGTAGGTGACATAGCACCTCAGGGAGTGCTCCACCATGGCTTTGGTCCTCTCTGCAGTCCCATTGGTAGGAATGCCGAGCTTAACCCCTAAGATGACCCTAGCATCCTGACAAAGTCCCACCAAAACCTGGCCATGAATTGGACCCCCCAATCCGAAATTATCCTCTGCAGTAGTTTGGCCAGTTTCTGTGCTGATGGCAAGCCACGGCAGGGCAGCCTGTTTTGAGAACAGGTCAACAACTGTCCATATGATGGTTTGGCCATTACTCTCTGGTAACTCCACAATGAAGTCCATGGCTATCTCCTCCCCTGGTTGAGTGAGGTCGGCCACGGACTGTAGGAGGCCAGGGGGCTTCCCTATGTGGAGTTTTGCGGTTGTGCAGAACAGGCAGATGTTTACATAATCCTCCATGTCATGTGGCATTCTGGGCCACCAGAACTGTCATTTGCCTAAATGCAGGGTTTTGAGGAATCCAAAATGTCTGGCCTGTTTTACATTGTGACACCTCTGTAGTACTTCTGGTCTCAGGGATTAGGGTATATACAGTTTACTGCCTTTCCATGCGACCACATTCTAGTGGGTGAGCAGGGTTCCGTGCTCTAAGAACCAAGGGTCCATTGTGAGTTTGGTTTGTAAATGTCAGGTCAGGTCATTGGCACTTACGACCGATTGCCAGGTGGAAAGCAACACAGCTTGTTGCTGTGTTGGCATGTACCACTTCCTCCCTGCGACTATTGTACTGCAGCATCGGAGACAACGCATCTGCCAGGAAGTTCTTTTCCCCAAGGATGTATTTCAATGTAAACCAAAAACATTGGAAGTACTGTGCCCACCGCACCTGTTTGAGTGACAACTACCATGGGGCCTGCAGGGCCTTGAGATTTTTATGATCTGTTCATACCTCGAATGGCACATTGCTACCCTCCAGGAGATGGCGTCATGTCATGCGGACCCACCAGACGACAAAAGCCTCTTTTTCCCAGATAGCTCACTGCCATTCGGGTTTGGTCAGTTTGCAGGAGGTGTACACACACAGCTGAAATGCTCCCCGCTTGCCCGCCTGGAGAAGAACAGCAGCTACCACAACATCACTGGCATCAGCTTGAACTACAAAGGCCTATGCGAGGTCCGGATGTTTCAGCACCAGCTTCTTGGTGAACAGGGCTTTGAGGGCTTTGAATGCCTGCTGGCAGTCCGCCATCCAGGGAAGCAGTTGACCTGGTCAGGGCTTTGTCTGTGTGTGCTTTGTCTTCAAATGGTCCATTAACTGCCATAATGCAACTGTAGCAAATGAGGGGATAAACTGCTAGTAAAAATTGGCAAACCCAGGAAGCTCTGCAACTGTTTGCGTGTCGTCAGTGCCTGCCAACCCAAAACTGCCTGGACTTTAGTTGGGTCCATCTCCACCCCGGTTCCGGACACAGGATACCATCATGTTTGATGAAAGTCACACTTCGTCAACTTCACATAGAGTTTGGCATCCAGTAACTTCTTCAAGACCTGCCAAACCAGCTTGATGTGCTCTTCTATAGTCTGAGTGTAAACAAGAATGTCATCGAGATACACGAGCACCCCTTGATATAAGTGCTCGTGTAACACCTCGTTGAACAGCTGCATAAACACAGCTGGTACGCCCTGCAAGCCAAAAGAAATCACTAGGAATTGGAAACTACCCAGGGGACAGTTGAAAGTGGTCTTCCACTTATCCCCCTCCCTGATTCTTACGTGGTAGTATGCCTCCTATAGATCAAGTTTTGTGAATATCCGCCCTTTTGCCAGATGGGATAGCATGTCTTTCATAAGGGGTAGAGGGTATGTGTTTTCCATGCACACCCCCTTGATGCTCCAGATGTCCACACAAAAGCACATCACTCCATCCTTCTTTTCTTTAAAGAGTATGGGGGGCATGATCTGTGAGCGAGCGGGTTGAATGAAACCCCAGGCTAAGTTCTTATCTATGTATTTCCTCAGCTCGACCATCTCCTTCAGCATCATAGCATACATTTTGAATTTCAGTAACTTAGCCCCAGGGAGGATCTCAATCGCACAGTCTACGGGATGATGTGGGGGCAGCATGTTGCACTCCTTCTCATCAAAGACCTCTGCTCAATCATCGTAGACCTGTGGAAATGTGGCTCAGAGTGGGGACTGGTCAGAAGTGGATTGTCCATGTCCCTCCTCACCTGTTCGTGCAGGGATGGTCTAGGACCCGTTCCTACCCTTAACTTCCAGTACCCACCTTCCCACCAGATGGTAGAACCCCATTTGTCCAACCGGGCTAACCCCAGGATTACTGATTCTGTTATTGTTGGTACCACGATGAACCGTATCATCTCCCAATTCTGGGCCATGTCTAACGTCACCAGCTCAGTGACATGGGTGGCTCAGATTCCCCGCAACAGGGAGCCATCAATCTGTTCGAACCTTATGGGCTTTGCCAATACCTTAACCTGTATCCCCAACCCTGTGACTACCGCGTGGCTCATTAAACACTAAGAACACCCAGAATCAATTAGCGCCCTCTACCTACCCCCTTTTCCTGACTGGGCCCCCGTGATGGTCACAGGGATGACAAAGAGCCACACAGGTGCACTCACCCATCCCCTTTATCATTGCTATCATTGGAGTTTTGGTACTTGTCTGGTGGTATGTCATCTCCCTCCTGGGTTGGGGACGGTGGTACCACCACTGCCTGGGTTAATGCTCTGGACTTCTTAGGGATCTTCAGGGGGGTATTCTTCACCTGGCTCAAATGGGGAGGATCTGCTTTGGCCTAGGGGGTAGAAGCCAGACATTCGGCCTCACAGTGGCCTGGCTGGCTGCACCAGAAACATTTCATGGGAGGCCGGGTGATTCCTTCCCGGGTCTCAGCCACTAGCCTGGGAACCATTCTATTGGCGATGGGTGGTCACTCCCTGATCCTCCATGGGCCCATACCAACCTCCTCCATGGACCTTGGGCCAGCACTGAACTCTCCCCTGAAATGGCACTCCCGCAATTCATTATCCAGTTCCACAGCCACCTGGTATCACTCGGCCAGCCAGTGCTGTAGGCCTCGATAGGCGCATGCCTGGTGCCTTAAAGTCATGGATCAGCAGGCATTTAGGCCAACCTCTCACCTTACCGGTGGCCCTGCAGAAGTCCCAAACATAGTCCCCTGCTGACTGGCCTCATTGTCATAGCGCAAAGAGTTCACCTTCTGCCCGGTGTACTCTGGTCACATCCTCAAACCGATCCCAGAGCACATCCAGAAAGAGGCCAATGTCCGCTAGTTCAATGGCATGCTCATTATGGAGGGTCACTACCCACTCGGCTACTTCACTGGCTAAGGCCACCATCACCACTACCATTATTGCCCACTGTGTTGGGTAGGCGTGGCCATAGCGGTTGAGGTGGCTGATCACCTGGCTGAGGAAAAGAGCCAAACACTCTGGATCCCCATCGAATGAGGCCTTCAGGGTAAATCGTTCTGGTGGGTCAGGCATGTAGACCATAGGCCACCTGGGGCCTCTCAGACCCTGGTCAGCCTGGCTCTGCCCCGAAACCCTGGGCACCATCGAAAGCCCCTGGTGGCCTGGTACCAGGGCTGCCTGTTGCTAGACCCAGTATTGAGCCCCTTCCCATGCTTGGTTGGTTACACTGGTTGGCAACCCCTGCCTTTCTGGCCTGGACTCACAGACAGGCCCCACTCTTGACCACTCAGCATTGGGGCCTTCAGTGCTTGCTACTGGGCGGTGTCCACTCGGAGCTTTGGGCTGGCCAAGCAAAACCTGGTTTGTGGTACAATGCTAGGCCTCAGCTCCTGCTGCCATGTGGGCAGATAGGTGCCTTGGTCCCCTGATCCCATGGCTGCCTGGTGGAGGCTTTCCAGAAGCTGGCCTCCCAGAAGTGCTCTTGCAATATCTCCATAGTTAAGTTGCCTGGTGTAGTTGAGTATTTCTAAAGTTGGTTCACTGTGAAGCTCCTCCAAGACAGGCAGGCACTCAATGTTATTTAATGCTTCTTCAGTTACCATATTTTCTCTGGAATATAACTCAGAGTAGTGCTGCATCCAGTGTGCCATGTGCTGTTCTTGGTCCTGGATAACCTCACCTGTAGCAGACTTCAGAGGGACAGATTTCTTCTGTGTTGGACCTAAGGCCTGCTTGATACCATCATACCCAACACCCTTGATGTTGCCTGTGTCAGCTGCTGCCTGGATCCAAGAGCAAAGCTGCAGTCAATAATCGTTAGCACATCTCCTGGTGGTCTGTTGGACTTTGCTATGAGCAGCTTGCAGAACCTGTAGGTTGTGCTCACTGGAACAGGCTTTATATGCAATTAGAGCTCTCTTTTTTTCCTCGATGGCAGGCGTCAACTCCTCCGAATGGGCTTCAAACCAATCTGTTGTCTTTCTGATCTCCTTACCAAATACTGACAAGGCAGTGTTATAAACAACATTCTTGAAATATTCCCATCGTTCAGATGCATTTACTTCAGCTGGGCCTGGGAGACTTTCCTTGAGGGCTTGTGCAAATTCCTCCACTTTGCCCTGAATGCAGGTCTTGTTGATGTCAATTCATGGTCTTCATTCCTTCTTCAAGTCTGCAATCCTTCCTTCCTTCTGCAATCTCTTTGTTTGCAGTTTTATTCTGCTGCACACTAAGGAGTGGTCTGTATCACAATCAGCACCCTGATAGCTGCATGTGATTGTAATATTGGAGAGGTTGGAGCGCCTGGTAAGAATCAAATCGAGCTGGTGCCAATGCTTCGATCTTGGATGTCTCCAAGAGACTCTGTGTTGAGGCTTTGTTTTAAAGTATGTATTGCTAACGCAAAGACCATAGTAGCAGCAAAACTCCAGCAGTCATTGGCCATTTTCATTCTGTCTGTCTTGGAGGAGCTTGACAGTGAACCAACCTTAGAAGAACTAAATGCGGCCCTGGACTCCCTTGCCTCTGGCAAGGCACTCGGGAAAGATAACATTCCTGCCAAAGTTCTGAAGTGCTGCAAAGAGAACATCTCCACTGAACTGCATGAAATCTTCTGTCTTTGTTGGAGGGAAGGTGGAGTACAACAGGACATGAAGGATGCAAATATCATCACACTGTACAAGAACAAAGGTGACAGGGGTGACTGTAACAACTACTGTGGCATCTCTCTTAGTGTTGTATGGAAGCTGCTTGCCCATGTTGTACTGAAGAGGCTCCAGGTGCTTGCAGAGAGAGTCTATCCAGAATCACAGTGTGGATTTCGAGCCAACAGGTCCACTACTGACATGGTATTTTCCCTTAGACAGTTGCAGGAGAAATGCAGGGAACAAAGACAGCCACTTTTCGTAGCCTTCATAGATTTTACGAAGACTTTTGAATTGGTTAGCAGGGACGGCCTTTATAAAATTCTCCCCAAGATTGGATGTCCACCTCAGCTCCTCAACATCATCAGGTCCTTTCATGAGGAAATGAAGGGCACTGTAGTTTTTGATGGCTTAACTTCAGATTCCTTTGATATTTGAAGTGGAGTGAAGCAGGGCTGTGTCCCCACGCCAATTTTATTCGGGATCTTTTTTTGCTGTCATGCTGAAACATGCTTTTGGAACTGCAACAGAGGGTATTTACCTCTGGACCAGATCAGACAGAAAACTCTTTAATCTCTCTAGATTGAGAGCAAAGTCTAAAGTCCAGCTGAAATGTTTACAGGATTTCCTCTTCGCTGATGATGCTGCCATCACTGCTCACTCTGATGAAGACCTTCAACAATTTATGGACAGTTTTAGCAAGGTCTGCCAAGACTTTGGACTAACAATCAGCCTGAAAAAAACACAAGTCATGGGTCAGGACCTGGATTCACCTCCCTGTATTACAATCTCTGCACAAGAACTGGAGGTTGTCTGTGACTTTGCGTACCTCGGCTCAACTATCTCTGACACTCTCTCTTTAGATACTGAGCTGAATAAACATATTGGTAAAGCGGCCACCACATTTTCCAGACTTACAAAGAAAGTATGGCTTAATAAGAAGACAGAACATACAAAGATCCAAGTCTATAGAGCCTGCATCCTGAGTACACTCTTGTACTGCAGTGAGTCTTGGACTCTCTACACATGGCAGGAGAGAAAGTTGAGCACCTTTCATATGCTGTCTCCGACGAATTCTTGGCATCACCTGGCAGGACAAAGTTCCAAATAGCGCAGTCTTGGAACATACTGGAATTTCTAGCATGTATACACTATTGAAACAGCAACATCATCACTGGCTGGGGCATGTTGTGAGAATAGCTGATGGTTGGATTCCAAAAGATCTCCTGTATGGAGAATTAGTGCAGGGAAAGCACCTCAGAAGGAGACCACAGCTGCAATATAAGGATATCTGCAAGAGGGACCTAAAGGCCCTGGGAATTGACATTAACAACTGGGAAACTTTCATCTCCAATCGTTCAGCTTGGAGGCTAAAGATGCAGAATGGCCTTCTCCAATTCGAAGAGACACTTGTTCGGCAGGCTGAGGCAAAGAGGCAGTCCCGGAACCAGCCAAATCTGGGGGCTGGGCAGGGGATAGAATGTATCTGCCCTCAGTGTGGAAGGGATTGCCACTCTCGAATTGGCCTTTTTAGTCACACTAGATGCTGTTTTAGGACCTCTTTCCAGAGCACAATACCATAGTCTCTTGAGACTGAAGGACGCCAATGTACAATATAGTTGAGTAACTGACCTCGTCATCATCATCCCCAGTCAACGTCTGTTCCTGCCACAAATACATATGCACCCTGGAAGAGCTGGGTGGTGGTAGCTGAGGTCCTGTCCCAGTGGTCACTGAAGAGCTATGCCACCACTCCCCCCGGGTCCTTGCTCCAGAGCCACATCTGTAGTTGGCTGTTCCAGTGGCAAGGATGGAACATGCTCCTTTGGATGCACATCTGGCTGTGCTACTACCCCTTCTTGCTCTGGTGGAAGGATGATATCAGCCATCTGCATCTCCAATGTGCCCACATCAGCTGCTGGAGCCGTCCCCTCTGCCATCCTCCCCACTGGTCACGTACCTTCCAGATGAAGGATGCAGGCAAAAAGAAGAGAAGAGCTCTGATTTCCTCTCAAGGGTCCAAGCTCCGGACCGACACCAGTAGAAAAAAATGCCACATGTTTGAATTCAAACTGGGTTTATTCAGTCAGACTCTGGCATGCAGTGAGTTCATTCAGCAGCAAAACAGCAGTTTGTAAAGTCTGTTTGAAGCAAACAACTTTGTTAAATGCAAAGTCAGCACTGGGAGCATCCACCTCCCAGTGCCCTTAAATAGATGAGCCATGCCTCTCCTCTGTGCTGGCCTTGTCCTGATGGTTATCATGCACCGAAGCTCTGGCCCAGCTGATTGTCTGGCCAGAACAGTTGTTTGGCATGTTCCTCGCTTGGCCACATCTCTGCTCCTCTCAGCTGAGCTCTGCTGCAGCCTCCACCACCGCTGTGGCTGTCAAGCCAAGCTGATCATGGTAAGGCCTCCTCCGTTGCTGCTGCAGCCATCCCAGCCCCTTGATATCGGTGCTCCTTGGTTGCTGCTATGGCATTCCTGACACCCTCCTTCACCAGTGCTCTTTTCTGCCTCAATATGGCAAGCTCCAGGCCTCACGGCTTGACATTAGTGGTACTTATGTCCTTTTGAGCAACCATTGAGTTCAAAGTCCCACAATTCCCTTTACTATCCTTATCCAATTGGGCAGGGTCCAGGGAGCCCAGACAAAGAAGTCTGTTGTCAGCTAGGTGAAGGCTTACCCAGGCCCAGTCCATCAGCTAGTTAGCTGAAAGTCCCTTTGTGGTCACCAAAATTGTTGGAAGTTGAATTCCAGGCTCATCCTTCCAGGCAGGAAATGTGCGACAGAAATGTTGCCTTAGTAAAAATAAAGAGATTAAAGCCAGCTGCTTGAAAGGAGGTTCAGTTTATTCAAAAGTGCAGTGACAGCATTCAGTTCTTGGAAAGCTGACAAAAGGATCTGATGAGTGGATGGACTTTTATGTAGGTCTGGGACATTGAGATATCTGGGTCCATTGTACCATAGAATGGAATGCATTTATTTTACTATTCTAATTGTGGTGAGTTGGCTCCTATTATGATTAGGGATCATGTTCTGCCCTTCAGGTTAGGTGGGGGAATGTAGATTTAAAGGTTATTGTTTATGTTTTAATCCATTTAGTCTTTGGCTTCTTGAGAAATTTTCAGCCGGCAACGTTCTGTTTATAAATAGGCTATAACTGGCGGCGCTTTCTCCTCCTGAATGGAACTGTTCTGGATGCTTGGTATCCGCTCTCAATAAGAGCTCCGCTATGTGAATGGATACAGTATCTCATTTATGGATACTTGATTTGTTGCAAAACCCCACTTTGGGCTGTTTTCTTAGTCAGTGAGAGAGTGCAGCTTGATTTTTATTTTGTGGGAAGTTTTTCTGTTTCTTGGGGTGACTTTCTTCCCACCTGATTTCCTTTGGGAGGAGAGGATCTCTACAGTACCATAACCGCACAATGACTTTTCACTAAAGAATAACCCCGACTACACCAAAGTGTTATAAAATATTAACCCACACTTTCAAATATCATTTTAATTCTTACTGTGAATTGTGTCACATATTTCAGTGACTAAATATTGAAATAAAAAGACAAGGAGACAGACAAATTAAGGTAATGCCTTCCCTTCCTCCACAGTAAGACTCATATCTATATACTAGATTTCAAAAGAATGGATTTTCATTATCTCCAAGGGAAGGTAGTTCAGATTCAAAGGCTTGAAATTCTGGAGAAAAAAAAATTCATGAGAAGAATGGAAATGCTATGAAATAAGACATTGAAGGTACAATTGCAAACAATCTCTCAATACTGTAAGTCAAATGAGAGAAATCTTGGCACAGTTTTCCAGGGCTGTTCTGGTTTGGGTAGCAAACATATTCCATTCTTCTCCTGCCTCTCTCTTTGCCAGACCTGTAGTTTGGCCAGATGGGAGTTGACAAGGCACTGAAGAGGGAATATGCTAAAATGTGAGATAAACCTGCTCACCACAAAGCCCCCAAAACTTGTCAGGTCTTTACTGAACTGCTTTTAAACACAAGTTGACTTTGTTGGAATGTTTTTGGATCGAGCCCAATAAAGGAAATACACAGGCATGTGTATAATCAAGTTTCTTTATTTACATAATGTTTCTGTCTTACAGGTTTGCAGCTGGAATGTCCCCAGACCGCATGGATGACCCTTAAGTACTCCAGGGGCGGAGTCCAGGTAAGGAGGGGTCAGTGGGTGAAGGGATCCCTGGGTAGTTAACCCTTACAACTCTAGGTTTGGAGGGCAGGCATTTAAATTCAACAAATCCCCCTCTAGATGCCTGACCGTAGGAGCACAAGTAGATTGATTATGGGTTATCGATTTGTGTAATATGACACCTAGTTTTGATGTTAAGTAAGTATGTTGTTTGTTTAACAGAGGTTTGGTTAAGATGTCAGCAGTTTGTTCTTCTGTATCACAATGTAATACTTTAATAAAACCCATGTTGGAAAGTTGCCTGACGTGTTTGTGTTTTATATCAATGTGTCTCGACCTTTGACCCACAGCGTCAGCTCTAGATATTTCAATAGCTGCCTTGTTGTCTTCATGTATGTAGATGGGGTATGTGGGTTCGGCCCAGATGTTGGATAGCAAGTCATCGAACCATACCAAATTATTTACAGCTTTGGATAAGCATATATATTCGGCTTCTGTAGTCGATGTAGCCACTAAGTTTTGCTTACCAGTGTACCAGTGTACTGGGCTGCTGTTCAGAAAAAATATGTACCCGGATGTACTCTTTCTACATTTCACGTCCTCAGCCCAATCTGCGTCTGCATAACAGGAAAGAACTGGCTTACTGGATGTTTCTGGTTCTAGACATAGGTATGCTTCTGTACTATGCTTCAAGTATCTAAGTATCCTTTTTATGGCATCCCAATGATAATTGGTGGGCTTGCCGACATGCCTTGACAGGAGGTTGACAGTTAGTGCGATGTCAGGCCTCGTCCAATTCGCTATGTACAGTAAGGAACCTATTATGGACCTGTATAAAGTATTGTCATTAAACGGTTCCGACTCATCATACATATTTTTCAGGAAGTCGGGTGTCATGGGGGTTTCACAGGGTTTGGCATCAAACATGTAACATTTATGTAACAATTCCACTATCTTTTCCCTCTGTGACAGTCTGAAGCCTTTGTTGGTTTTGGTGATTTGCACTCCCAGGTACTTGTCAACTTTCCCCAGCACCTTCAAGGTTAAGTGCTTGCCCAACTCTTTAGTGAATGCTTCGCACTTATGATCTTGGTCACCAACATATAAAATATCATCAACATATACAAGAACGTATTCGATAGAGTTATCCAACCTTTTGATGAAGAAACAATTGTCGGCAGAGGTGGCTTCAAAACCCATTGACCTTAATGTTTTTGATAAGCACTCATACCACCTCTTCCCAGACTGTTTTAACCCATATAAACTCTTGTTTAATAACCAGGTTTCCCCTTTGTGCGTGTTTTTACTATGTGGTGCTCTAACATAAATTTCTTTGTCTAGCTCAGCGTGTAGGTATGAGGTCTGCACGTCAAACTGATGTACCTTTAAGTTTAGAATTGAGGCTATCACCAATGCACACTTTATGCTTTCTGCTCTGACAGTGGGGGAATATGTGTCAGTGTAATCGTCTGGGAAACGCTGAGCAAACCCCTGGGCTACCAATCTAGCCTTGTATAATGTTTTGCCTCCCTCTAGGGACTTTATTTTGTATATCCACCTGGTGCCTATTGTGGTTTTATCACTGGGGGCTTCTGCGGGTGTGTATACTTTTAGCTCACGTAGGCTGTTCATCTCTTTCTCCATCGCCTGCTCCCACTTTTCCCTCTCGTTAATGGGTAATTTGAGAACTTCTTCGTAATTATTGGGAGTTACTTGGTTAGCGTGGAGTGATAGTACATAGTCCTCTAATTTCTTGGGGGTTTTATTTCTGGAAGTCCTAACTGGTCTTTCTGGTGTAGTTTCTGTATCGTGAAGGTACCTGGCTTCCTTTTCTGTGAGTGTCTCTACTTTTAGATCCGGATGTCCCTTTTTCCACTCTCTGATTTCTACCCTATGGCCCCTTTGTTTTGTAGCTTCTGAATCATCATTTCCTACTGTGCTCTGTTGTGTTTTGCTTTGGGTACAGCTAAGATTTTCCCCTTCTGTGATTATTTCATTTAGGTGTATTTTGGACCAATTAGAATTTTCATGAAATACTGTGGTGCGTGAAACTATGAAATTGTTATTGCTGTCAATGAATCTAAAACCCTTGGTGCCCGGTTCGTACCCCATAAATCTTAATCGCCTGGAAACTTTGTCTCCCTTCCTGCGTATCTGTTTGAGGATATGTACATCAGCAGTGACACCGAATATGTGAAGGTGTGCTATCTTTGGCTTCCTATTGTACATGACCTTGTATGGTGTTTTATCTATTACGCTACACCATAACCTATTTAATGTGTAATTTGAATATAAAACGGCTTCTGACCAGTAGTGTTGTCCTAACCCAGCATCCTCTAGCACACATCTCATCATGGTCTGTAGGGTTCCATTCTTTTTTCCCGCAACTCCATTTTGAAATGGTGAAAAAGGGGCCGACGTAAAACACAGCATCCCTTGCGCCCTGAGCCAATTTGAAAATTCTTTAGACATAAACTCAGACCCTCGGTCTGTCATTATTTGCTTGATTTTGATATTATGTTGCAGTTCTATCTTTTTATGAAATTCCTTAAATTTCTGGAACACCTCATGTTTGTGTTTGAGTGTGTACACAAAACCGTAGCGACTGAAGTCATCTACGATAGTCAAGAAAAATCTTTTCTTATATTTGATGGATGGCCTTAAGGGCCCCACTAAGTCCATGTGTACCATTTGAAAAACTGAATTTGTGGTGCGTTCTGATTTTTTTGGTTTGGCTTTGGTTTTCAACTTGGAACATTTGCACACCGAACACTCTAAATAATTTTTGCAATTTTTAACCTTTAATCCATCAGAACAATTGACCATTCTTTGTACAACTGGAAAACTGCTATGACCCAATTTCCTATGCAATAAATGTGCATACTCATCATGAATTGGCTTGCCTAACGATGGCTTCTCCTTTTCTAATGTTTGTTTTATGTCTGAATCTCTGGTTTTTGAGTCGTGACCAACCTTCACTATCTCCTCAGTGTTGGGTGCAGTGTTTATCATGTCTCTAGTGTTGGTGTTTATCTTGGGGAGGTTACTATAGTTGGGCTGAAAATATGGTAAACCCCCGCTGATTATGGTTCTCCCGATGATCCTCTCATCCCTGGTCAAAAATACCTTCCCTTCCTCAAATGTTATTTTTGTCCCTGTTTCCATGCTTAGCTTCAATGTGGCTAGTATGTTATAGGGTATCTCCGGAACAAGTAATACCCCCTCTATTTCCCCTATCTCTGGGATGTTTATGTTGCCTTTTCCGGTTACTAGCACATTACTTTGGTTGGCCACTTTAATGGTAAATTTTTCCTTTGTGAAATTAGTAAATAATTTTGTGTTACAAGTGGTATGGTTTGTGGCTCCTGAATCTAGGAGCCATGCACTTTCTGTGTTGGTATAGTCTAGCGCGCTGTCCTTTTCTCTCAGCCCATATAATGACCCCTTGGGCTGTCCCTGGAATTGTCCCGGTATCTCCTCCTGTCCCTGGGTTTGGGTGAGTCTCTGTGCCTGTATCTGTTCTCATTTGTCTGTCTTTCGGGGATTCTGTGCATGCTTTCTGTCCTGTCTCTAGATTGGGAATGTCTCATGTCTCTTATTCTCCTGGGGCAATCCCTTTTATAGTGCTCCCTGGAGCCACAATTAAAACATTCTATGTCACTGTAGTCTCTGTTGTGGAATTCTACCCTCTTGCTAATTTTTGGTTCTCTGTGGTTCAGGGATCGATCTCTTCTAAGGTTGTCTTCTGCGATGAGTTTACTGGTTAGCATATCTAAGGTGATGCGTTCTAGGCTGGAACTGTCTAGATGCATGATGAAATCATTCCAGCTGTGGTCTAAGGAATTTATAATCACGCTCACCATGTTCCCTTCAGTTATGTTCTCCCCCCTTTGAATTAGCTCAGCTCTGGTGGCATCGAGTGACAATATGTGTTCACTCATTGGAGTTCCTGCCTTAAGTTTGGCTGAGTAAAATTCCCTGGTGATTCTTGTGGTGGTGGCTATACTTCTGCTATGAAACATTTTATGCAAAATGGTTACTACTTCTGACACTGTCAAGTTGTGGCTAATACTGGGATACATACTGGGAGATATACTGGTTAGTAACAAATGGTATGCCTTATGATGCATGCAATCTAACTGAAAAGTCCAGGGCTTTTCTGGTGGGTTAGTTATTAAAAATAGTAAATGTTCCTTTAAGAGAACAACCTGTAACTGTTGATTCCATTCAACAAAGTTAAATCCATCTACCCTAAGTTTGGGAAAGTCATTTGGAAGTGTCCCTGTATTGTGAGTAATATTACCTATTGAAGTTTGCTGTCCATGGTCTAAAGTAAAAGGGAACTCACAATAAGGCAGGGGAATGCAGGGAGTCAGTCTGTAGTTACTTGCTTCTATGGTCTGTTCTTTTTTCATTGCAGGTCGGTTCTGCGCATGCTCCTGGGTCATTCTGACTCTGCCGCCGTCGTGGAAGGAGCTCGTTCCTGCTGCTCCTGGATGAAGGCCCTGCCTCTCGAGTTGGACTTCTGGCTCCATCTTTGGAGGTCCTTGAAGGCCGAAGTTTGTTCAAGTCGCTGTCTGGAGCGTCGGTGGTCTCGTTGCTCCGCCTGAATATAGGTGCGGGCCCGCGAGGCTCGGATGAAGGCCCTGAAGATCTGGTCTGTTCCGGAGGTCGAAGTTCGAGTACAGGCCAATGCCTATGCCCGTCGACAGTCCCGGAAGTCTTGGATGGATCCTTTGGTATGGTAAGTGTTCATTTATTTCCTCCGGTTTCATGGTGTAGCTTAGTGGGGGCATTGGAAGGTTTCTGGTGTGGAAGGTCGGGGGTTGTGCCCACGCTCCGGTATTTTTCCCCCATAGTCGGTCTTCGTGGTTGCCCCTATGCATATAGGTGGTCACTTCATTTTCTCCCGCGGTATTGGCATCGGAACTTATTATTTTTATTTTAGTTCCGAAATCCGCAGTGATGGTTCGCATGGCCTTTTCTACTTCGAGTTCGGTAGGCGAACTCGATGCTATCTGTCCGGTGTAGTTGTTGGCCTCACAGTCATATTTGTATGCCTTGTGGCGATAGGCCTCGTTTCCCACCATGTTTTTCAAACATCGGGATCTGATTGGTGGTTGGTCGGCCATCTTGGGTGATGTCATCATCCAAGATGGCCGCTGCGGGGAGCGCGCGAATTTTGGATCGGCTTCATCGGTAAGTGAGTGGTAGGGGTTTAAATTGCTTACCACGTTTTTGTCGCTGCGTTCCATTTTGTAGTCTTCTTTCCCGGTCACTGCTCCGCAGTCATCGAGAAGGTTGTGAAGTTCCGCGACAAGGCTGGACTTGGTTGAGGTTGATCCGGCTAGGCTTAGCAGCTTTTCCTTGAGCTCCTTTTCTTCGTGTAGCTCGGTCTCTGATTCATCCTCTCTTTCGTCTAGGCTTCTCTCTGTTACTCTTGAGTAGCCAGGGCTGGAGAGTTGTTCTTTGTTCCTTTGCATTTCTGCCAGCTTGGCTTCAGCTGAGGCTAGCATTTCTTCCATCTTCTTTTTGGATGCTCGGGTGTTTACTCTTTCGGTTTCTTCATTCAGCTTGGGATTTGCTGGCATCTTTTTTGTTTGATTTGGGCTATTTCCAACCATCCTCTGCTACCATATTTGTTGGAATGTTTTTGGATCAAGCCCAATAAAGGAAATACACAGGCATGTTTATAATCAAGTTTCTTTATTTACATAATGTTTCTCTCTTACAGGTTTGCAGCTGGAATGTCTCCAGACCGCATGGGATGACCCTTAAGTACTCCAGGGGCAGAGTCCAGGTAAGGAGGGGTCAGTGGGTGAAGGGATCCCTGGGTAGTTAACCCTTACAACTCTAGGTTTGGAGGGCAGGCATTTACACTCAACAGACTTATATTTTGGAACCACGCTAGATCAATGTTTTAAAATAACATAAAGCCACTGGCAGCTGGATCAGATAGAACAGATTTTGACAAATGATTTATACTTATGTATTTAGCCATCTATCAAAACTTGTCTGCTTCCCCACATTAGGGAAATTCATCATTTCCCTTAATTTGTCCCATATGAAAGCACCACTTGCAAACCTTGTTACTGAGGCAAATTAGAACTTAGCCATCAAAGCAATGAATTTATGCTGGCATACTATTCTGGCATCCCAGGGACTGCAGGAAGGCATACTAATGCAGCCATGAATGAGAGCCCATAAAAGTGAGATGTGTTACCCCGTATCAGTTTAAATTTTTCTGATGACTTTAAAGAAAAAAAGGATGAAAGCAAAAGATTTATAGATTATTTTTTCTTTCTATGGTCAAAGGAAATAGCTATGATAAATAGATATTTTTAAGACCAACTGTGCAAGCATATCTTTTGATTCAGGAATAACTTTAATTCAATTGATACCAAAAGTCTACTCAAAAACCCATTGTTTTAGGTTAATTGGAATCATTCTCCAGTCCAAACTGACCAATTTGCTTATTTTAGTAAATGATTTTGTATGCTTTGTTAAGACCAGTTTTCTTTGAGCATCCCTTAAAAGATAAATGTTCCCTTCTATGTTTAAATTGGTCATGATTTAATTCTGTGGGGTTATGCATTATACATAAAACATTCATTTACTAGCAAGTAGCCTCTGTAATCAGTGTGATAGTTAGGATTGGCAAGACATGGATTTATGAAGGATGGCATTGCTATTGGCAATACTGTTTATCTGCATGACACTGTATGTCACTTTTGAACTTCAGCTTGACATCCTTAAGATTGTATTTTCATCAATCTAAAAGATCAAGCTTCCTCAACTGACTCACTTGGGTCAACATTTTGCAAGTGATTGGATTTACCATTTGAACTATAAACCTTTTGTGAATAATTTTATGTACTGATGTATGATAGCCCTAGGGCACAAATCATGGTTTTGAAGCAAAAGAAAAGAACTCAAAGCAACATGATCTCTCCTTCTGCATACAGAATCAGTTATCCCAATGGTTGATTTTTAGCTTGCTTGCTGAAGAATTGAGCTGTTGAATTTTAGGCACCTTCAACAACATACTGGGAACATTTCCATACTTTATTTTTTTTAATTCATAATTTTAAAACTTCAAGCTTCAACTGTCTGAGATGCCTAACAAGTTTAATTGATACCAGGGATAATTTTTCAGTGAGGAAGTTTCAGGACTGATTCCCAGGTATCATCATTTATATGCTCAGCTGTGACAGGAATTTCAGATGAAGAAACAGTATATAAAAATGCTGTTTGCTACAGATGACTGTGGTGATTAGTGAGTTTCACATGTTGTAATACCTGCTGCTTAAAGATGGATAGGAGGAAGACACAGTTGGATATTTCATTTTGAAAACCATGATACTGACATGCTGAGCTAGAACTTGTTATAGATGTTTTTGCTGGAGATAGTGTTTTGAATCAAAACTACTGTACTGTTAGTCAGACAAGACTCAAAATAGTTTATTGCCAGAAACACCTTTTCTCCAGTTCAAATACAGTTACTGACTGGACTGGAATTTAAATCTTTCTTCAATATGGGCATTGGGATAGTATCTTCTGCCATAGCCATAGCAAAAAATTCATTTAGGGAAAGCTGGAAAAATGTGGCATTACCATCACTACTACCACTACAAATATTACTAACCTACCTTTCATTCAGAAGTTCAAGAGGATTTATAGGGGGCTCTAAATTATCTGTCCCTTCCAACTCTGTTAATCTATTAAATATGTTAAATCTTAAATTTATTAATTTAAGAGCCACAGTGATGCAGTGGTTAGAATGCAGAACTGTAGGCTACTTCTGCTGACTGCCAGCTGCCTACAATTCAGCAAATCGAATCTCACCAGGCTCAAGGTTGATTCAGCCTTCCATCCTACCGAGGTCAGTAAAACGAGGACCCAGATTGTTGGGGGAAATATGCTGACTCTGTAAACTGCTTAGAGAGGGCTGTAGAGCACTATGAAGTAGCATTTGCTGTTATTGCTAAGTGTTAATGACAACATTGAGAAGTGTATTAAGCTGAGAAATCATCCACCCAGTGAGTTTTCAATAACTTGAGCCCATTTTCCCAAGCTTAGCCCAACACTTCCACCAATACACTAAGTTCTCCATTATGAGAAACAGCTAGAGAGTTAATGAAAGTTGCCAGTATTGCTGCACCCTAAAACATTCAATGTGGGGTAGTTCTGTCATTCTGTCTAACAGTAGGACCAGGCCTGTACACACTACAAAAACTGCATGATCACTAGGTACCAGCAAATATTTTCTGTATGTCTTTACTACCATCCAGTGGTCAGCTGGATTTTTAAAAATCAGGTCTCACAGTCACCTCCTTCTCCTCAATGTCACAAATGTTCCTCATATTTCAACTAAGACATATTGGCTACAGATTTAGCTGCTTTTCCCATTCAGCAATGGTCAAAAGTGGGGACTACGAGGTATCAGTCAGAATAATGAAGCTTCTTCAAGACACTAAGCAGGAGTAGGTAGTATAAACTCTAAGTCTATATTTAACTGTCACTGTTTTGCAAAGCTTGAAGTCAGTCGCCTGAAGGACTGTTCATCTCCATATGCCAATACATTACAGTCTCCAATTAAAATATCATAGTCAAATAATCTACAGTATACTTATTAAAGAAGTTAATAGCCAAGATTCTAGACCATGACATATGCAAATAATAATTTAAAACACTTATGTATCCCTCCTGTTCCAAAGTAGTCCACTGTGCGTCTGATTCAGGAGAATGCTCTTTTTTTCTTTTACTTTTTTAAAAAAATATATTTTTATTGTTTACATATAAATATATTGAATACAGTGTAATTGTCCTGGCATTCCACTTGCCATGAAACAAAGGTAAAAACAAAATAACATATATACTATTTTAAACAGTGCTAATGTTGTACAGTTATTTCTGACCATCATATTCTAGAAGCGTGATGGCGAACCTATGGCACGCGTGCCACAGGTGACATGCAGAGCCCTCTCTGCTGGCATGCCAGTCACTGGCCCAACCCAGCTTCACCGTGCATGCGTGCATGCCTCCCACTGGCCAGCTGGTCTTCGGGTATCTGCTGTGCATGCACGGGGGGGCGGGGTCTTCCCCAATCTCTGCAGTTTCTTCCCCCAGCATGTCCTAGCTATCTCCTGCATTTCTGCCACCCATGCCTTCCCCAATCTCTGTAGGTTCCACCCTCTGCAGGTGCCACTTGCTAGGGTGCACTGGGAAAGAAACTGTGGAGATTGGGGAAGCCAAAATGGGGCATAGGAGCACCACGCAAGGCCCCCTGTGCCCCATTTTGGGCCTGGAAAGCCTTCTGCAACAGCCTCCATCCCCCGTTTTGGAGAAGCCAAAATGGGGGCCGGGAGGGGTGGAACACATGTGTGGGGACAGGGTGCATGTGTGGGAGAAGGGCGTTTGCATTGCATTTTGGGGATTGGGGCATTTGTGCATGCATTTGCATGCACAGGTGCACGCTTTTGGCACTCAGCACCAAAAGGTTAACCATCACTGTTCTAGAATGTCAACTTATCTATAATTCTAATGCCTACATTCTAATACATACATAGTATCTCCTTCCATGTCCACCTAGCCTGATTCTTTCACATTCCAACTTCTACCTCATGTTTCTAACCAATGGTGGACATGCGTAGAAGCAAGGAGATATTGGACTAAGATACACACGTGGTTGGAAAAAATGATAAAGAGACATATTGACTTTAAACCAGAGATATTTTTATTAGGGATCTTACCAGAGACATTTAATAAAGAATTGCAATATTTAATTGTGAATGTTTTAACAGCAGTTAGAATTGTATTTGCTAAAAATTGGAAAGGAGAGAAGATATTAACTGATGAAGAAATTATTAAGAAAATGTTGGATTGTACTGAAATGAGTAAATTGACATTTGAAATAAGAGAACAGGAAGATAAACAATATTATATGATATGGGATTTATTTTATCAATGGATAGATAATAAAACATGGAGATGAAACATGATATAATGAAATGAAATTAAGATTAAATATGTAAAAATTTGGGGTTTTTTTAAGGGAAAAGAAACACATGTCATATATTGATATCTTGAAGATTGTGGAAGCACGAAAGGATTTTAACCGACCGAAACACTGTCTGTAATTGTTTGACCTTTGAGGCAGTATTGAATCCTAGCAGCTACTTGAAGAAGTCCTTGTAGTTTCCTTGGCAATATTTGCCAAAGTAGATTGCTGCTGTCCTCTTCCTAAGGCTAAGAGAGAGTGACTGGCCCAAAGCTGTTCAGCTGGCTTCGTGCCCAAGGCAGGACTAGAATTCATAGTCTTCAGGTTTATAGCCTACTACATAAGAAAAAAAATCATTTATTTCATTAGCTGAGTTGAATATTTTGAGGAAAAAGAGAATTGTAGCAAGAAAGCAGTTTATGAGAGCCACTCAGAGTTAGTTATAAGATGGGTGCCTATATACAGTAAATGAAATAAACAAAGAAACATTATATCATCAATAAATGAACCTTTATGAGAAATAACTACTTCTTTTTGTTGATCATTTCACATTTTCATGTATATGCAGAGATATAGTTGCACTAATGAGAAGGAAGGACTCACTGGAGAAGAGCCTAATGCTGGGAAAGATTGAGGACAAAAGAATAAGGGGACGACAGAGAATGAGATGGCTAGATGGAGTCACTGAAGCAGTAGGCGTGAACTTAAATGGACTCTGGAGGATGGTAGAGGATAGGAAGGCCTGGAGTAAGGTTGTCCATTGGGTCATGATGGGTCGGACACAACTTCACAACTAACAACAACAACAGCTGCACTGCTAGGAAAATGTATTTGGAGAATTATGGAGTGAACTGCATTGGATTAAATTTTCACAGGGAAAAAATTAGATTTCTATGGGAAAAAACTAAATAGAAGAAAAAGTTAGTATCCTGTAATTACAATGGTATAATTTATTATATTTTATTATTTTTTCATCTTAGAAAAGGAAATTTAATTTAAATTATTAAAATAATTAAATTAAAAATTCTACTCTGGGAGTGTGGCGATCATAAAATATCATTTATCAAAAGGCAAAGGAGACATGGAGGTGATCCCTGACTCCCTTTTAATCCTTCAAGATAAATCATATCACTTCAGATTACCTTTATATTGTTTTTCTAATGGGTGGGCATAATTACAAACAAAACACTGGATTGTATTTTCTTAGAATAATCTTCTGTTGAATCTAGATTAGAGGCATCCTCCTAAATAGAGATTACTGGAAGTTTATTTTGGAGCATAGATTTAGGCTTAGAATAACTTTATTGTCACTTTGAATGTACACTAATCAGCATATAATAAAATGAAATTTCGCATACAGCTCCCAAAGGGTCACCATCTCCAATATACATTACATAAACATGAATGAATGAATGAATGAATGAATGAATGAATGAATGAATGAGCATATACCCACATATATTATATGGCACAGAGAAAAAACAGTCTAGTTCAGATGTATACATGTATATTGTCAGATATTGCCTACGTATGATGCCCCAGGCACCAGAAGGGGTTAAGTCTTCTAAGTCTACAGATATCCCATGTGACTGTATAAACCAATGAACTCCCTTATTGGAGTCATACCCACAAATCAATTGGATATCTTCCCTAATTTCTTCCCATCCATCTCAGCAAGACAGAAGTGAACTTCTCTCCCTCTCAACCTCTGAGCCATACAGTTAGGGTAATAAATGCAGCAGGACACCCTGTTCATTATTGTATATTTGTAAATAATAAAATAACTTTTAAACCTGAAACTGTATGGCCTAAATAACTTCCGCATAGACTGAATGAGCACGACCATCAGTATATATCTGACAAATGGTAGCAGACGATGGAGAATTATTGCTCAGGTCTATGAATTTCTGTAATTTTTTTAAAATCATAGAACGTTTTACCTAACATGGAATCCTTGAACCTGAACGAATTATCTTTACAAGAGATTGATGCATTAACCATAGCCTTAACAAAACAGCACCAATCATTAACCAAAAGACTAAAAAAACTTTCTATTGAAGCTACCCAGCAAGTACAAACCTCTTTACAAAAGGACCCAACTTTTTTTCCTTCTCTTCACTCGAACACCGAAAGACCAGACCCACGCTTACAACCACCTTGCTTCGATCTCCATTCTACTCCACCTCATGACTCTCATCAAGGACTTCAACCTTCTGAATCCCTTGTATGTTCCAACCCTCCAACTTCAGACCAATTTTTATTTTCTCAAGCTTCTCCAAAACAGCATTTATATCAAGCTTTACATGCGACAGGCCTGCTAAATGCAGGCTGGACTCCTCAAAGAACTCTTGAACTGTTAAACACCCTTTCAACCTCATCAGACCTGGTAAGCGACAATTTTTTGCTTCAACCCACAGATTCCCAGACTGAACTTTTAAACACCCATTTTATTACAAATCCTCCCTCTCTACCTATTGACTTTATGGCTTCCAAAATGGCTTCCACCTTCCCCGAAAGCATGGCTTCAAAAATGGCTGACAAAATGGCCGCCCCCATACCCCACCATGCGGTCCCCAAAATGGCCGACAATTTATATGACCACACTTTAAACAAAATGATGTCTACCACTTCAGACCACAAGGTCTCAACCAACCCCCTTACCCCCATACATCCTTCTACCCACCCCACAACTGGAGATATTCAGACTGATTCCCTATCTTCTTCATCCAGAGCACCGAGTTCGAATCCTCCCAATTTCTTTTCCAATTTTCAGAACTTTTCTATTTTTGCTGCCGCTGCAGACCTCCCTATCTACACCGCTACAGCTGTAGCAGCTGCAAATATTTCTACTGATACCAATATTATTTCCAATGTAAAAAGATCTTTCTCAGTTTTTGCAGCTGCCGCCTCGCTTCCCCCCCTCATCGCCGAAGATGCCACCACCGCTGCTGCTGCTGCCGCCTCCAACATCACCGATGCCCCGTCCAAACAACAAATTCACACGATTTTTGCAGCCTTTGCATCAAAAGCCAACCTACCTTCTACTGCAGCCGACGCTGTCGCAGCAGCTCTTCCGAATCAAACTACAACCACCATCTCCATTATTCCTCCTATCGTCGAATCACCTACAACATCTTCTCTCACACCAAACGACTCCAATCAACAATCCAACGTTCAATTACCTATCTCTGCTGACAGTAACTCATTTCAGCCTTCTATTACTGTAAACTGTAATGATTTAAATATTGAAACTAATAATTCCTTGTCTTTATGTACTAATGTAAATTTTTCTTTAGAAATTGAAACTGTTTTGCAACATTTTAAACAACATGGCCCATTACCTTTATCACCAAACTTCAAAAAATTACAAACCTCAGGTAATAATTTCCCTACTTGGGAACATGAAACTCATTTACATCTTTTAAGAGAAGGCACATTTCTTATTATTGAATCTCCCCCTAACAAACCGTGGTCATCTGACTTAACTTTTCTTCACAATAGTGTTTATGCCACTCTTATGTCAACTTTAGAAAGTGATATTGTTCATTCTATACCTACAGGTTTTACTGCACAAGAGGTATGGCAATACCTACAAAAACATTACAACACACCCTCGCCTGCAACTATCGCTACTCTTGCCGGTGACTTTTATAGCACCATATATAAACCTGGCACATCTATGGCCAAACATCTTTTCCACCTCGAATCCATGCGAAAACAACTGATTCAACGCAATCATCCTGTACCTGAAACTGCCATGATTGGTATCATTTTTAATTCTATTAAACACTTTCCTGGTTGGTCAGAATTCATAAATAGTCTCCACTCCCTACCCACCCACATGTACACCGTCGCCGAAATCAAATCCAAATTAATAGATGAAGATAGGAGACGATCTAATGCTTATAAACATACATCTGAACCTCTCTATGATAGAAGACTCTACCATACTGATAGATACCTTACTTCTTTTGACCACCCCTTTTACTCTAAACATGATTCCCATCCTTCACATTCTTCACACAAACCCTTCTGCCAAAACTGGCAGAACCACCCCTCTCAATATCAAAATAATTTTAATTATTGTAACTATAGAGGACGTTATCATACCTACAATTCCCATCCTCCACACGGTGATAACACCACCCACACTCATGATACAAGGGGATACACCCCTACAGACAAGACTAACAAAAGATATCATACTATCAAAGAACATACTGCACCTAAAAGATCCATGCACACTGAATTTTACATTAGAAAGGGTCCCACACACAAAGATTATAAAGACAGAAGGGGACAACCTACTGAACAATCTATATATTCTAACTCCGAATCACAAACACTTGGCATATTTCCCAACACCCAACAATACCTGCGTGACACCACGCACCTATGGGTCATCGATTCTGGAAGCATACACCATACCACCAATGACAAATCCATATTATATGATATTCTCCCAACCAATATCTCTATTACAGCAGCAAATGGTACTTCCAATACAGTTGAATATGAAGGATCTATATTTATACCCGGTATAGGGGAAATTAGTCAAGTGCTCTATACACCTACCTTTGGCCACAATATTTTGAGTACTTCAAAATTAGGTAAAATCGGTTTTAAAGTATCTCTTGATGATCAACACGGTTTTATAAAATCCAAACATGATAACAATATTATTGCCAATATTTCTGTCATTAATGATTTACCCTTTCTTATTCCAGATTCCTTTACATCTTCCTCACCCACGACTCAACTACCTCAATCCTCATCGAGACCTGACCCTGACAATCATCCCGACCGTACCCCTGCCACGCACCACCAAGGTACCACACCTCACCATATCAATACACATGACACTTCCGACTCACATAACAACCAACACACCATACCACACCTCTCTCCAACTTCACCAACATCACAAAACCAACGAACGTCAAAAACAAAAATTCAGACTCATATAGGTGAACCTTTACATGATAATTGTGCCCATTTATTACACAGACGTTTAGCACATGCCAATACTGTTGCTGTAGACAATACTCAAAATTTTTCCCACGGCGTCTGCACTAAGGATTGCCCTATCCAACTTGACTGTGAGATTTGTAAAGCTGCAAAATCAAAGGCAGCCCCAATTCCCCACACTAGCACTAGACGATCAAAACACATATACGAATTGGTACACATTGACATTGTAGGCCCTTTTCCACTTTCTTTGGGCAAACGCAAATATTTTTTGAATCTAGTCGATGATTTCAGTCGTTTCGGACATATCTATACTCTTACTGAAAAATCTCAAGCCTTTCAAAAAATAAAAAATTTTTACACTCTCATACAAAACCAACACAACATCAAACTAAAGAAAATTCAAACAGATTGTGGAGCCGAATTCACATCTGTACAATTTCAAAACTGGATTGACTCCAAAGGCATTATACATTACAAAACATCTCCTTTTACCCCCCAGCAGAACGGGATTTGTGAAAGGAAAAATGGAATATTACAGACCATGATGCGCAGTGTCATGTTAGATGCTGATGTACCCCCTAGCTATTGGGCAGAAGCCCTTGCATATGTCAATTACACTTTTAACCGCACATGGAATAAGGTTATTAACCAAACGCCCTATTTTCTTGTATATGGCACTCAACCACACCTCACACATCTTCGCGTTTTTGGCTGCTTTGCATATGTCAATATCCCCAAACCACTCAGACGGAAGGGGAATGAGGTGTCCAAAAAATTACGTTTTGTAGGATATGCACCAGGTTCGAAAGCATATCGATTCATAAAAAACAACAACACAGTAATAATTTCCCGTTCAGCCACATTCATAGAAAACCACAACTGGACCAAAATACACTCAAATGACTCATACGTATTAACCCAAGAAACAAATACATCAGATACACCACAGAGAATTCAACATGTACAAACAACACCACCAAAAGTTACACCTCGAACAAACAACACAGATACACAACTACCAATCAGAAAATCCAAACGAATTACACAAGGCATCCCACCTAAAAGATTTGATGTGAACAATGTGACACAGACAAACCAAATACCCATCACTCCAAAAAATTTTAAACACATGCTCCAATTACCGGAATCAGAACAATTAAAATGGTGGGACGCTATGTCCAAAGAAATGGACTGTTTAATAAATTTAAAAGTATTCACAAAAACAACACCTCCACAACACAAACACCCAATTGGCACTCGATGGGTTTACAAAATTAAAACACTCCCTGACAACACATATCTATACAAAGCACGTCTCGTAGCCCAAGGTTTTGCCCAACGCTTTCCCGAAGATTATGATGAAACTTACTCCCCCACAGTAAAACCAGAAAGCGTAAAAACGGCACTGACTTCAGCCATTATCTCAAATCAAGAAGTCTATCAATTTGATGTCCAAACCGCATACCTCCATGCACCATTAGAGGAGGAAATTTATGTCAATGGGGCACCAGGGTTCCAAGTTGAGTTCGGCAAAACATGGAGGCTACACAAAGGGTTATACGGCTTAAAACAATCGGGCAAGCTCTGGTTTGACTGCCTTACCAAAACTTTAAAATCAATGGGGTATAATCAAATTCGATCTGACCAGTGCGTAATGACAAAACCTTATGAAGGGGGAAAAGAAATTATTTTAATCTATGTTGATGATTTGATTTATATCGGGCCCAACGAACAATCTAGCAAACAATTTGCAAACAAATTAAGAGAACATGTTAATTTAAAGACCTTAGGTCATATAGACCAATATCTGGGTGTACAAATTTTTAAAACTGATAGAGGGTTTTGCTTCTCACAAAAGGATAAGATTGAAGACCTGCTACAAAGATGTGGCATGGAAAACTGCAACCCCACAGATACACCCATGCGCACTGACTATAATAAAATTGCTTATCTAGACGGTAACAAGCATCATGATAAAACTCAATATCAATCCATCATAGGATCACTCCTTTATATCAGCAGATGGAGTAGACCCGATATATCATTAAGTACAAATCTCTTATCTAGACAAGTAGATGAGCCTAAAGAACAACATTGGGTTGCTATGAAAAGGTTACTCAGATATTTGCATAATACAAAAGATATGGTCTTATTATTAGAACCTGATGAAGGGGTAACCCCAAAACTTACCTGTTATTCAGATGCCGATTGGGCAGGGGATGAAAAATCAAGAAAAAGCACATCAGGCTTTATATACTTCCTAAATGGTTGCCCCATAGATTGGCGCGTTTGTCGCCAAAACTTCATTGCTAATTCCACGGCCGAAGCTGAATATGCCAGTGCTTCTGACGCTTGCACACTTCTCACATGGATATATGAATTAGTTTCAGACATTTGGACACAACCTTCACTACCTATCACTCTCCACGAGGACAATGAGTCCGTCATAGCCTCTTCGGTCAGGGATGATGTCAGCTTCAGATCTCGCCATATTGATATACGTTATAAAAATGTGAGAGACCTAGTTAAAAAGGGTTTTGTTGAATTTGTTTATTGCGATACCAAGGATCAAATTGCTGATTTCTTAACTAAACCTGTACCTTGTGAAACACATTGGAACCACTGCAAATCAGTTGGACTGTACTTATAATTTATTTTTCTTATACTTGTTTATTATTATCTTTGAGCACTGTTCCATCACACTTGGCAATAGAAGGGGTCTGTCAGATATTGCCTACGTATGATGCCCCAGGCACCAGAAGGGGTTAAGTCTTCTAAGTCTACAGATATCCCATGTGACTGTATAAACCAATGAACTCCCTTATTGGAGTCATACCCACAAATCAATTGGATATCTTCCCTAATTTCTTCCCATCCATCTCAGCAAGACAGAAGTGAACTTCTCTCCCTCTCAACCTCTGAGCCATACAGTTAGGGTAATAAATGCAGCAGGACACCCTGTTCATTATTGTATATTTGTAAATAATAAAATAACTTTTAAACCTGAAACTGTATGGCCTAAATAACTTCCGCATAGACTGAATGAGCACGACCATCAGTATATATCTGACATATATGGTGAGAAAAACGAATCTTGTAAATTTACCAGATGGATGGCATGGGGAACAAAGCTATTACAAAATCTGGTAGTCCTGCTAGAAATACTTTGAAACCTCCTCACAGAGGGGAGCAACAGAAACAAACCATAAAGTGGGTGTGTGGGATCTCTAACAATGCTTTGAGCTCTAAGCACATAGTGCTTATAAGCAGTATCCTGAATAACAGGAAGCGAGCTTCCTATAATATTCTCAGCTGTCCTTACCACTCTCTGTATTACACCACTGTTCATATTTTTATTTGCTAATTCTAGGAAAGAGGTTAAAATCAGACTGATTCACATCGCCTCTTCCTGCTTTATTGCCTTTTGCATAAATCAGTAACACAGTAATATGATGCATTATATAAGACCCCATTTGTCATTATTTTTCATTCTCTGATTTCTTAACAAATAATGACAAGCATAGCATAGCATAGCATGATTAGCTTTAAATAAAGATGAAATAAAAAGTGCATTTGTATTTTATAATGATGCTCCTATTCCATAACTTTCTTAGTAGGACACTGAGTAAATAAACTGAGTCCAGTAAACTAAAAAGTTGTTTAAAAGTGAAGTTAACTGAATAGATTCAAAGTAAATGACAGCAACAGTTTTCTAACAAGATCTTAGAAAATCAATTCCAGCCTGATATGTCAATCACAATTTTTAAAACATGTTAAATAATAACACTCACACAGAAAATAAACTTCTTGGATCCATTCTTTTAGTAGCAAGCATCAATTTCAGCTCTACTATGTATTGTGCTTGTACAATATTCAATTCTCTCATCCAAGAATGAGAGGTAATTCAATTTGCTTCTTTTCATCATTCCATTCAGGCAAACTTGGCTCAGCTCAGAAGAACTAAGATTGGTCAGACTTGGTTAATGCTTGGAGAGAAGACTATCCAGAAGACCCAGGCCTATGGACTAGACCCCAAAGGCAAAATTGGGGGAAATGATAAACATCACAGAAGAATGCAAGAGAAAATTATATCTTGGCAATAAAACTACTTGACTTATGACCACTATGGGGATCTATATTTCTGTTGCTAAGCAAGGTGGTTCTCAAGTGAGTCATGTCCAATTTTACAACCTTTTATGCCACAGTTGTTAAGTGAATCACTGCAGACATTAAATGAATAATGCAGTTGTTAAATGACTCCATCTTCCCACATTGACTTTGCTTGTTGGATACAAGTTGGGAAGGTCAAAAATGATGACCACAGGCTCCTGGGATCACTGCAACCATCATAAATTCATGATGGTTGCCCCACACCCAAATTTTCATCACATGATTGTAGGGATGACACAATGATTGTAAGAAGAGGGACAGATCATAAGTCACTTTTTTCAGTGTTCTGTAACTTCAAAAGATTGCTAAACAAATGGCTGTAAGTCATTCATTTATTTGGCCTGTGTAATCATCAGAAGTTAAATTGAAATTGAAGAAAGCTTTATTTTAATTTAGTTAAGGACAGTATGCACTTCCTAGATGTTTAGATATGTAGGTGACACAGTCCTTAAAAGAATAAAGAAATCCAGATCAGCTCAGTATACCAATTATAGTAAAGACGTATTAAATAAAAATAAAAAGAAGATAAGAGAGAAACCAAATTCTATGCAAAAAATCCTTCTAACTAAATCAGTATTCTGCTGGACCTACTTTATCCCTTGAAATTTACTCTGTCACATAATTGGATGGTCCAGTAAGGAGCCAAGAAGAACCCAAAAGAAAGGATAGTTCATGCTTGCACTGATTTCCCTCCCTCAGAAACAATTTGAAGGCAATCATGATTGTTTTCAGTTCTGTTGGTTTGAAATAGAAAAACAAAAAGCTATAATCAACTTTCCAGAACTGAGTAATTACAAGTCCTATAGGAATATTATCTGTTCAAAATTACAGAAATTAAGAAGACAAATGTCTTGATAATTGTCACAGTTGCAGTGATCAATCTGGAAGGTATCCAGATTGGAGAATGCTGCCAAAGAAGATCTTATCTCAGTAAGAGTCTGGTCTCAGTCCTCTTTTCCATCTTATCATAGTATCTTTTGTTTTTAAAATTGCCTACCAAAAAATCTTTAAGATAGAATACCTTTACTCTGGCTGAATCAGAATATAAGGTTTGGGGCTTGATAATTTAGATCTAGATAATTATGTAATTAATAGATATATTTTAGGGTTTTTTTCCCCCTTTCAATATGTCCCTAAAATGAAGTGCAATATAAGATCAACTGGGCTATCCATAAGTGAATGTTATGTTCCTAGAATTTGTCCAGTTATCTGAATTCAAAATAAGAACGAACCAATCTATTCAACATCTTTAGTCCCAATAGCTCTGAGAAGTGATTGAAAACGTTTGTACTTTTATCAATAGCTATGAACAGTTCTCATTCTCTGAATCTGGAAAAACCTTGCTGGAGTAAAAAAAAAAATCCCCTCCACAAAGAATGAATTAACATTTTTCTTCAAGTCTGTGAACCCATGCTATGAGAAAACTTAGTAGTTTGCAAATAGTTTTTCAATGTCACATTTCAGTTACAGAGTTATGGAACAAAGTTAATTGCTGTCTGTAGCAGATGCAATTTTATTCACAGTAAGATAAATTGGATTTCTAAGCTGTGATTTCCATTGTATTACCTCCATGTATCACAAGAGCTATCCTGATGTGCACAGCAGTAGAGCTGCAGTACAGCTTTATGTTGAATTCATCATCTTGCTCTGTGATCCAGGATAGTCAAAAGAAAAATCTAAATTTAATTACAGTATACACTGCCACCTACTTGAAGGGGTTAATGATTACACCAGCTATTTCAGGTTCATGTTCATGATATCAGAAACTGGGAGTAACCTTTCATTATACGGGATATGAAAATAAAACATCCCTTAAAAAATTGGGTATTTTTAAAATGTAATCCATGTGGTTTTTTAATTTGTTCTGATAGGTTTTGACTGCTAATGTGGAAGAATATGAAATAAAAGAAACCTTTCTGCTCATATTCTTGTAATTTTATCTTATAATACTGCTATCTTCTACAAAAAGTCCCTACTTCTAAAAAATATTCAAGTTGCATGTGAACTTGCTCTTCCTGAGACCATTGTCTGCGACCTGTCCTTAAATACCAAACTTCGATTCCTACTTTGTTACAAGCCCCAGATTATGACATGTGAACAAGTTAACTTCACTACTAACCTGGGCAGCCTCCTGTCCACACCCAATAATCTTTCTTGGTGACCTTAACTTACCACTTATTAATTGGACCCTAAATGAATGTACAACTGAACCTATACATGCAACTCTGTACAATACTGTAACTAATCTGGGACTTGATCAACTAGTAACTAACAACACTAAACTCAACAACTGCCTTGATCTCATCTTCTGCAACAGTTTAAATTCTACTTATAGACTACAAATAAAAGAACCATTCTCCAACTGCAACCACAGCATGTTTGACTTTTCTCTCAATTTATGCCCTCTCAAAAATCATCATAATGATGGGATTCCCAGTTATAACTTTAAAAAAGCCAATTATAATCTCATAGAGAATGAACTTTCATATCTTGATTGGCAAAATCTATTCTCTGGCTGTAATACTGCTGATGACCATTACAACATTTTCTTGTGCAAATTCAAAAGAATTATTAAACTTTACGTACCACTAATACCCCACAAAACCAGAAAAAATAAACTACCAATAATAATGAGGAAATTACAATCCAGAAAAAAAAATCTCTGGCAAAAAAACAAAACAAACTACATAGCTAACTTCAAAAACTGCTATAAAAACTTATGCCAACAAATAAAGATTGAATGCACCAATTATCACAACAAGCAAGAAGAAAACCTTCTATGCACAAAATCCACCTGTGCCTTCTATAATTTTGTAAACAACAAACTTAAAGACTCGAGATCCATCGCACCCCTAAAAGGACCAAACAATGAAGATTGTATTGACGAAACCGTTAAAGCCAATCTCTTTAACACGTTCTTTGGCTCAGTCTTTGTAAACAGCAACAACACATACACAATATTTCCCAGTCGTACTACAGACAATTACAACGATTACGGTGATCTTATACATATTGATTTTATAGAAGACAATGTTGAAAAGGCACTACATAATCTAAAACCATCTCTATCTATTGGACCTGATGGACTATGTGCATACTTCTTAAAAAAGCTTTCCACTGCAATTGCAGAACCTCTAAGCATAATTTTTGAAAAATCTTTCAGTACCAGCACCTTGCCCTACCAACGGTCACAAGCCAGGGTCATCCCTATCTTCAAAAAGGGAGACCCTAACCTAGTTGAAAATCATGGAATCAATCATTAACCATTCTATTACCCTCCACCTAGAAACAAACAACCTACCTTCTAACAAACAATTTGGTTTCAGAAAAAAATTATCCTGTAATCTACAACTACTACATTGCAAAAACATATGGACTACACATCTCGATCAGGGCAAAACAATAGACACAGTTTACATAGACTTCTGTAAAGCTTTTGATTCAGTGGTACACAACAAATTACTTCTAAAACTAAAATCCTATGGCATTTCTAGACTCCTACATAAATGGAGAGCTGCCTTCCTGTCAAACAGACAACAAGTGGTCAAAATAGAAAGTGCTCTATCAAATCCTGTACATGTTAATAGGGGTGTTCCCCAAGGCAGTGTCTTAGATCCAACACTCTTCATACTTTACATAAATTACCTTTGTGATCATATCAAAAGCAACTGTGTTCTCTTCGTTGATGATGTTAAACTATTCAACACCACCGACAATGCAACTACCCTTCAAAAAGACCTTGACTATGTGTCAGATTGGTCTAACAAGTGGCAACTTCAAATCTCAATGAACAAATGCTCTGTCTTGCACATTGGCAAAAAAAAAAATCAAAACATAAAATACAAATTAGATGGACATGACCTTATAGATGACCCTCACTCTGTCAAGGACCTTGGAGTATTCATTTCTAAAGATCTAAGTGCCTGAGCCCACTGTAACAACATTGCCAAAAAGGCATTAGGAGTTGTTAACCTAATCTTGCGTAGCTTCTTCTCTGGTAATGTTGTACTACTAACTAGAGCATACAAAACATTTGCTAGACCAATTCTTGAATACTGCTCATCTGTCTGGAACCCGCACTGCATATCGGACATAAATACAATCGAGAGAGTCCAGAGATATTTTACGAGAAGAGTCCTCCATTCCTCTAACCGCACTAAAATACCTTATGCCACCAGACTTCAAATTTTGGGCTTAGACAACTTAAAACTACGCCGACTTCAGTCTGACCTAAGCATAATACATAAAATTATCTGCCATAATGTCCTTCCTGTCAATGACTACTTCAGTTTCAACTACAACAATACACAAGCAAATAAGAGATACAAACTCAAGGTAAACCGTTCCAAACTGGATTGCAGAAAATATGACTTCAGTAACAGAGTGGTCAATGCCTGGAATGCACTACCTGACTCTGTAATTTCTTCCCCAAACCCCAAAAATTTTAACCTTAAACTGTCTACTGTTGACCTCACCCCATTCCTAAGAGGTCTGTAAGGGGCGTGCATAAGTGCACCAGCATGCCTACCGTCCCTGTCCTAATATTCCTTTTTACTTACTCTTTTCATGTATTCAAATTATGTTTATACTGTTACCTGTTATCTTATATATGCTTGACAAATAAACTTATGATTATGATTAATATCATCCAGGAAAAAAATTGAAGAGCAATTTGTGCCCATTCATGTTTCTCAGAATGCAAAAAAAATGTTACTTCCATCTTTTTCTTTTATAGCGCACATTACTCATAAAGACCAATTCTTTGAAACCCACTCCAAAACCTAGTATGAGGTCTTCCCAGAATAAGACTCCACTATGTTATACACTTTACTTACAGGTTAGTATACATAAAGATGCAGATTTAGTAGTAGAGAATCATTGAAAATGATGGTTTTGTAGCTGGAAAGGAAGACATTGAAAATTAGCCACAACGATAACATTCAAAGGATTATAATACATGTTTAGGATCATGTAACAGAAGTCTGAAGGCTTTTATTTTAAATTATAAATAAGTCAGCAGAGCAGAACAACATTTCTCATAAAGAGAAAAAAATACATATTCATTTCTGTGGGTTGAACAAAGTATATATTTTACAATCTATGAATTGCAATACCATTTGAGTGATTCAGGGTACTTAAGGAATCTCTTTCAATATAAAACAAAATAGATCAATATGGCTAATTAAGAGAAAAACAAAATAGTTGGAATTGCACAGATTAAAATACCAGTGTCAAACAAAATACATCCTTTCAACTTTATTGGCTGGCCTAAATATTGTATATACTCGAGTATAGGCCGACCCGAATATAAGCCGAGACCCCCAATTTTACCACAAAAAACTGGGAAAACTTATTGACTCGAGTATAAGCCGGGGGTGGGAAATGCAGCGGCCACTGGTAAATTTCAAAATAAAAAAAGACTGGTCAAAACTGCAAGGACCTGTCAGAAATCACTTTTTTCAGCCCTCTGGGTAGTCCTTTTGTACATATGCACTACTCAGAGGGCTGAAAAAGTAATTTTTGACTGGTCCTCGCACTTGTGACCAGTCCT
>WNWU01013765.1:7347841-7477652 GCA_012654045.1 Ptyas mucosa | reverse complement strand
CGCACTTGTGACCAGTCCTCGAACTTACGACTGTCCTCACATTTTACATTTTTGCCCTATCTTATCACCATTTCTCTCTCCCCCTCTCTTTCTCATTCTTTCTCTCTCCCCCTCTTTCTCTCTCTCTCTCCTCCATTCTCTCTCTCATTCTCTTTCTCCCCCCTTCCTCAATGAGAGAGGTGGTAGGTTTGAGGAGAAAGATTGCTGTACAATAAAAAAGATGAAAGGGAAGAAAACCAACCCCAAACAAATATAAAGATATTAAGATAAAGAATGAATTGTTAAACTTTAAACAATAAAAGAGAACAAATATGAATAAATAGCAATAATTAGAAACACACATACAAACATACAATGTATTTTCTTTGAGCAGAGTTTTTGGCCAGTTCACAAATTTAAACAGTGTTCAGTCATTTCACTTAAATTTACAATTTCTATATTTCCTTTTTGCCATATTTATTCCTCATCTATTTTTTTTAAAAAAACCAATATTTTATCTTCATCATCATCTCTAATCTTAATCAAATTCAATTTTTCACTTCTATTCTATATTATACCCCTTCCCATTGTCATCTATTTTTATATCCATCCTCACATTGGTTAATTATGTAATATTACAGTTGTTCAATACAAATTCAACATTTTAATATAAATCAATTAGTTATATAACTATCTTTTTTGTATATTAATCAATATGAACATGAATATTCCAATTATTTCCATGCAATCCAATTTCTTACAAATCAATTACCGGTAATTATATTTACCAATAATAATAAACCAAATAATTTCCCCCATATATTCTTCCAAACCACAACTTAACCATTTCTGCTTTCAACACAATATACAATTAATAGTATCTCAATTATTACAATTCCCTAGTTAAATAGAGCTTTTTCTTTTGTGTTTTAAAATCTTGAACTCTCCTCTTTTGCCATTTGCCATGAATTTCCCATTGTTTGTACCTACTTTTTTTGACGAGGAAAAAGAAATCTGCCTTTCCAACGTTGCAAGCAAAAGAAAAAGAAAAAGAAATCTCTCTCTGCCTCATTTTGTCACGTTGCAGCAAAGACCCTGCTTTAGTTTCAGTTTCGCTTTTTTAGCATAGCTGGGAAGGGGAGGGAAAATGCTTCAGCAATTTACCTCTTTGCAGCTAGCTAGCAACAGAGCCCTGGTAAAACAGCTGAGAGCAAATCAGCTGAGAGTCAGGAGGCTCTTCAAATCAACTTATGGTAATTAACCTATACTGACACTGAAAGGGGCTGTTTTTTCCAATTTTGCAGACGGGTCTACTCATTTGTTTTCTTTTTAAAAGGCCTTTTTTCGTGATTCGAATATAAGCCGAGGGGGGCTTTTCAGGCTGAAAAACGTGCTGAAAAACTCGGCTTATATTCGAGTATATACGGTAATATTAATTAAACTACTATAACTATATTATTAGTGTAATTGCAAGAAGTAAAACAGCACCAACTTTCCAGTTCAGTAAATTTCTAGGAAATTAGGAATGGTTGCTTTTTTTAAAAAATTGATTTATATGCCGCCCTTCTCCGGAGACTCAGGGTGTCTTACAATGTGTTAAGCAATAGCCTTCATACTTCTGTATATTTATACAAAGTCAGCTTATTGCCCCCACAATCTGGGTCCTCATTTTACCCACCTTAGAAAGGATGGAAGACTGAGTCAACCTTGAGCCTGGTGGGATTTGAACTTGCAGTAATTGCAGGCAGCAGATGTAAGTGGATGTTAATCACTGCCTTAGTCTACTGAGCCACGGGAGCTTTCAAATAGGAGTAATACTTTATTTTGTTCTTGAGTTATTATCCAGTTGTAAGCTCACTGTCCTTGTCTCCAACCTTCAGGCAATAGTTATCTATCTTCTAATGAGAAGTCATTTCATTAGGTATAATTGAAAATAGATAGCTTTTATTTTAACTGTATTTCTAAATCTATGTAAAATATTATCTGACTTCTATTTTCCTTCTTAATATACTCTGGATCTCTGGATCATGTTATTTTGACCAAAAGTTGTAAGTCTGTATATCAGACTTCTTTCTTCTTTCTTTTGGAGTCAAATTTCAATTCCTCAGACATACTACTTGCATGAGAGATAATTAATAGGGATTTATTCAAATGTTTCTTCTCAGTAATCAAAACATAATCCCAAAGTCAAATTGCATTTATTTATTTTGTTTATGCAATAACTTTTACAGTTGTTAACACTTAAATTAATCAAAAAATGTTAAATCAGCCATATTAAACATTTTCACAGAGGCCTCTTCTTGCTCACCCCTCCTGCCTAAGAACAAATTCTTACAACATTGATCAGGTTTTATCATTTGCCTGGACCTGGCTTCCTCGTACGCTAACTGGCAACACAAACAAGGAAAATAGTATATGAATTAAGTCCCAAGATTATCTGCTAATACACTTTCTCAGGATTCAGAGGTCCAAACTATTTCCAGATTACATTATTAAGCATTACCCTTGCCACCTTTTCAGTCCATCTGCCTTAGCTCTGTGCAACTGCAAATGATTTTGGATGCAACAGACACTAATAGTTCACAGTGGCTCACTAATGACTCTTCCAGCCTATCTTTTCTTTTTTAAAAAAAGCCCACTGCTGAATGCAATAAACGTGCAAAAGTAATTCTACTTTGCTTCCCTTGTTATTATGATGTAGGGTTGAATCTGCTTTTGAATTGTGGTCTCTCTGACCTTGATTGTTATCTTGGAAACATTTCATTACCCAAACTAGGTAACATCATCATATCACTGATGATGTTACCTAGTTTGAGTAATGAAACATCTGCAAGAAAACAAGCTCAGAGAGCACCAAGGATTCCTCATTTCAACCCTGAGATACAAATATTCTCGTTTATTGGTAAGACTCTAGATTGGTATACAAGGCCATTCAAAAGCAATCCTGTTAAATGGTTCTTAAACTGTTTGATCCAAGAATCTTTTTCCCAGTCAAAATGTCATTCCCTTCCCCTTCCCAAAAGACCCAGACTTGGTTTATAGAAGCATCTTGGCAGTGGAAATTCCAAATGTAATCCTCAACTCATAAACAAGCAATTACTAATTGCTTTATTACCCTGAGGATATGACCAAATTACTCCATTGAAATAATCCTCCTTGGTTCAAGAACCATTGTTCTTCATTATCTTTTAATTTCCTGCAAATATATCTAAATACCATCTGGAAAAAAAGTTGTATCATCAAGCCTCCAATCTAGTTGGTCTCATTTCCCTGTGGAGTTTGCATCAGTCAGCCTCATGGTTAACAGAATGTGAATTTGTTAGATATACAATTCTTACATTTCCCATGGCCAACTACAAGCCAGCATGCTGTTGTATGGTACCTATTAACCTGGAGTATATGCAGTATGCTGACATACACCCAGGATGCTTTATATGAATTAATGAACATTAATCATGGGAAGAACAAGGGCTTATATTTATGCAATATGATTCAAGGTTAAGAAAAGGTGAGGATTAATTGGAATAAATTAAAAAATCTAAAGCAAAAAGGCAAGCATGCAATCATTTCTGAACTTTATCCACAGATCTAAGGGTGCAACAGTTGTGTTAATAATTTAATTAATATAATGCATAAAATTAATAACTGAACATCATTGTTGATTTTAAATATTAATATTTCAGTTATAATATTAATCATACATATATAATATGCTAGATCTTTGAGTTAAAAGCTTATGATTTAACGCTATTTTACTGGAATTCATCCTCTCATTTATGATTATTCAATAACAAACTACTGGAAGCAAAAACTTAATTGTTATTTGTGTAAAACTTGATTATAGTTTGATCTCTTGATATCCTTTAGAGAGATTTCTTGCCTGGGTATTTAAAATATTTCCATGTGAAATAGCCATAATATACATATCTGAATTTGATCAAAAGACTTTTTCCTGAATGTGATTTTCCCCTTTAGCAGAACTTAAAGTTCACTTCACTTCCCTTATTATTTTAATTACATATTCTACAGCATAGTGGCATTAGGGAGTTCAAATGTATATTGAATATCAAATGTTCCTAATCTGTAGCTTCAGGTCCACATGCATTCTCCTAAACATTATGGAGTTATCCCTTAGATAACCTTCAAGTTCTGCCACCAAACTGAAATTTTTGATGTGACAAAAGGAAAGTTTACTAAACACATGGAAAAATAACCAGAGAATTATAGACCAAATGAGTTGGAAGGATAACAGATCTTGAAATCCAGTCCACCCTCCACCCAGTGCAGGAATCCACTATATCAGGGGTGTCAAACTCAAGAGATGGTTAGATCCAGCCTGCAGGGCTGTCCTAAAAACAGCAAAGGACTGGCCCATGGTGCCTCAGCCTGGCTTAGGCTGACCGGGCACTGATCTGTAACCTGGTGGCAATCATCCAGGCCAGAATGTGGTCAGCCTTTGATCTGTGGCACCAACTTGGCCCCATCCCCTAGGCGTGTGCAAAGGAGGCAGGAAGCATGAGTGGGGACCAGCATCTCTGAGGACTTCATGCTGAGTGTTTCCCTTTCACCCAGGATGCCAGCCCTCATGCGCTCACTGCCTCTTATGAGCACATCCAGAGGGTGGAGCCGAGGTGGCACCATGGATCTAAGCCTGGCCATGGTCTGGCCCAAATGGACACCACCAGGTTGCAGTTCAGTGCATGGCTGCACCAGCATCTCCATGCCCTGCTTGCCAGTCTTTCACTGGACCACCCTGCTGCTGTGTAGGAAAGCCATGCTGCCAATCTCTCTCCCTGCCCTCATCCCTTCCTGAGCATGGAGGAAGGAGGAAGATGGGAAGGAGACAGAATGGGACCTTTAGGCCATGGGGCTTATGCCTGCCAGGTGCAATGAATGATAGGCAATTGCTGGGCTTGTGGGTGGGATGCAGTAGGCAATGGCGGTGGCATGTGGCTTCTGGCATTGCAGGGGCGGGGGGGCAGAAGCAGAACTCAGGAGCAGAACAGAGGCAACAGAGGGGAGGGTGGACAAAAAGGGAAGCCGTTGATCCACAAGTTTTTTTTTTAAGCTGCCAGAGGCTCTGGAGGGATCAATATGGCTTCCCATATTGATCCCTCCCCCATCGTTGCATCTCTGTAGCTCTCCACTCACTTCTCCCAGACCTGCGAGTCTGTGTGTGTGGGGGGGTGCATGCTCCAGGGTCTCCCTCCTTGCAGCCCTGTGCTGTGACATTGAGGAGGAAAAGAATGGGAGAAGAGAAGCTGGGATGGGAACATCTTGCAGCCTTCCCCAGGGCTGGGGGCAGAAGATGGGGGGAGGGTAGGTTGTGATGCAATTAGTGGCAGGTTGGGGGAGGATGTGCAGTCCACAGTACCTTGAGCACACACCATTGAAATGGTAATAGGTGAGAGAAAGAAACAAACACTCCAAAAAACAACTTTCATTAGTTTGTAGCCTGCCATGAGAGAAGGTCCCTGTCAGGTCTCTGTCCCCTCCTTGTGTGTTGCAAACAACCATTTCCAGTGGGGAAAACAGGACAAAGCAGAGTAGGGGAAAATATTTTCCTTTGTTATATTTCCAGTCTGAATTAGACCATGGCAGGGTCCTACAGGAGAGCTCTTTTAAAGATTATGTATTAATAGAAAAACAACTAATTTACCTCTGTTCCTAAGTGCTAAATGTGTTGCACATAAAAAAAAACAGAGGAGCTCTGATCAACTATCACAGTACAGCCACAGCCACAGCTGTACTGTTGTCTCTGGACTCTCCCACTAAATGCAAGCACAAGATAAACTGAGCCTGGTTTGTTAAGTGGCCACAAACTACTAGCAAAAGTGGTATTTGATCACAGCAAGGAGTCCTCAAGAAATGTTTCCCCATTTATATTTGAGCATCAAGAAGGGACAGAAAAGGAGAAAGGGAAAGAGGAAAGACAAAGAAGGAAAGAAGGAAAGAGACAAGGAAGGAAAAAGAAGGAAAGAGGGGAAGGAAGAAGTTCAGACTCAACCCTTCCAAGACTGAATGGCTGTGGTTTCCAGCGTCCCGGTATAGCCAGCTGGCTCCATCTCTGACTATTGGGGGCGAGACCTTGGCCCCCTCAGAGAGGGCTCGCAACTTGGGTGTCCTCCTGGATGCATGGCTGTCTTTAGAAGATCATATGACGGCTGTGGTCAGGGGAGCTTTTTATCAGGTTCGCCTGATTCACCAGTTGCGTCCCTTTCTGGACCAGGACGCCTTGCGCATGGTCACGCATGCCCTTGTCACATCACGTCTGGGCTACTGTAATGCTCTCTACATGGGGCTCCCCTTGAAGAGCACTTGGAGGCTCCAACTGGTCCAGAATGTGGCCATGAGGGTGATTATGGGGGCGACACGGTGCACCCATGTAATACCTCTCCTACGCGAGCTGCACTGGCTCCCGGTGATCTTCTGGGTGCAATTCAAGGTGTTGGTTACCACCTTTAAAGTGCTCCATGGCTTAGGACCTGGGTATGTACGAATCGTCTTCTGCCACCAATAACCTCCCACTGGCCAATATGCTCCCACAGAGAGGGACTCCTCAGGGTGCCATTGGCCAAACAATGTCGACTGGCAACACCCAGGGGGAAAGCCTTCTCTGTGGGGGCACCTGCCCTCTGGAATGAACTGCCCCCAGAGATTCGCATGATCCCCAACCTACGTACCTTTCGCCGTGCCCTTAAGACTTTTTTGTTTCAACAGGCTGGGCTGGCTTAGAAAATTAATTTTAATTGGGTGTTTGTAGTTTTTAATATAAGGGCCACATTTTAATATATTTTAAATTGTTTTTAATTTTATGGGTATATGTTTGTTTTAATATGGCTGTACACCACCCTGAGTCCTTTGGGAGAAGGGCAGTATAAAAATTAAATAAATAAATAAATAAATAAGAAGAAAGAAAGGTGAATGAAGAGGAAATGGGAAAAAAGAAAAGGAAGGAAGGAAGGAAGGAAGGAAGGAAGGAAGGAAGGAAGGAAGGAAGGAAGGAAGGAAGGAAGGAAATAAATTATAATGAGAGGGAGGGTCTGAGGAAAGTCCTGCCTTAGCAGTTGCTCATCTGCAACCCTGCTGCCTTTTTGCCATCCCCTTGTTCCCGCTTTCTGACCTCTCCTGGTGGTCTCCCATCCTATTGCTGAGGATGCTTTGGTTACAAAGTGGTTTCCTTGCATGGAGTGGGCCTCCCTCTGACCCATACACTTTACCCTCCTGTACACAACCTGGCCAAGGAGAGCAAACACAGCAGCAGCGGCCTTGAAGAGGAGGTAAGTGCAGCCGGGTGGCTCCTTGGAGAAGGCTGGGTAGGGCTGGGCACTTGCACTCCATTGGCCAGGGCTCCAGGCAGCCTGCACCACCATCTGGAGGTCCTCTGCATGGCCTGAGAGGAATGGCAATGCTCCTCTGGTGGACAAGGGTTTGGCACTCGTCCTGGTCTCGCCTTCCTCTTCTGGAGACAATGCATCCCCTAAGCCCACATGGGCCATCACAGGTGCCCCCAGCCACAAGCAATGTTGAGCTGGTCATGCCCACCATGGCCACACCCACTACAGCCATGCCCACCCAACCCCCCAAAGTCAACCACAAGCTTGATGCGGTCCTCAATGAAATCAAGTTTGACACCCCTGCATTATATCATTCTAGCTGTCTCACTCCCATATGAAAACCAAATCAGCATTGAATATTATCCTTTCACATTTGGACCAGTGTTCAAATGTGTTTGAACTGATCATTTTGAATTGTGATTTTATTGTCCAAATGTTACCTGATCTCCTTATTTGATATCATTTAGAGTAGCCTAACAGTTAAGACACTAAACTTCTTGTCTGGAAGATTGGCAGTTTGACAGGGTGAATGTCTGTTCTTGCCTCAGTCCTGCCCTCCTAGTAGTTCCAAAGCAATTCATCTAGTAGATGAATAGGTACTACTTTGGTGAAAAGATAACAGCATTCTGTGCACCTCAGGGTATAGTCATACTGGCCACATAACCATGGAAATGTCTTTGGACAATACTGGCTCCCTCAGCTCAAAAATGGAGATAACCACCATCCTCTCGAGTCAGACACGATTGGATGGGGAAACCTTTACCTTTTTTTTTTCAAATTAAATATAAATAACTTTCATTCCATTCTCAAAAGTGCTTGATACAAAACAATGTACAAAGGATATTTAGTATGTTTACTCAATCTGTTCCAAATTGGTTTTCAATATCTCTTTTACATTTTTTCCCTTTAGTCACTAGTAACACATATAGACAATGTGAGCTCTATCACTGTCTTAGGCAGGAGTTAATGGAAAGGATGCCAGATTTTTATCAAGGTGTAAAAACCAAAACAGAAAAATAGGATGTGTAAATCTGTGACAAGAGATTTAAGAACTCTAGTCATTCATCTTTTTTTTTTATTGAAAAAGTTTTACCAATACAAATTTTCCCCCTTTTTCCCCCCCTCCCTAGCCCCACATTATAAGATACATATAAAAACAATATATAATTCCATCCCGTCCCCACCCTAACCCTCCCCCTCCTCCCTCTTCCCTCCCCCCTTGACTTCCATTATATGCAATATTAGTATTCCCAAACAATATATATGTTATTCAATCTTCCATATCTTTTTTCTATATTTACTAACATACTAACATAATCATCTCAGCTAAAAGCGATATAATATTTTCTAGTCTGATACTTATTCTGTACATACTCAATCCATAATTTCCATTCCTGTATATACTTCTCATACGTCTGGTCTTTTAAAAAAGCTGAAACCTTTGCCATTTCTGCAAATCCAGCCATCTTCTGGGTCCATTGGTCAACAGTCGGTAAGACATCACTCTTCCAATGTTGGGCAATCAACAACCTAGCTGCTGTCACCATATACAAAATCAATTTAGTTTCACCCAGTGTAAAGACAATTTCTTGGGGTCTAAATGCCATCTATAAAACATTTTATAAAAATTTTCTCGTAAATTTTGTGACTGTGTAAATTTAACGTTCTGAACCCATATTTTTTCCCATATTTCCATCATAACTGGTTGAGAGAAATTTTGTGCCCATTTAATCATACAATCTTTAACTAGCTCATTTTCTGAGTCTCTTTCTAACAGAACATTATAAATTCTCTTAATATGCATTGGACCTGTCCGCTTTATCTGTTCAACCAATTCTACTTCATATTCCATTAAACCAGTTTGTTGATCTTCTTTCCATCTCATCTGTAATTGATTGTACTGCAACCAAGTCAACGATTTCCCTTCTTCCAACAGCATATCCAAAGTCTTCAATCACCACCTGCCCTCTTCAAAGTAAAGTAACTCTTTATATAAGAAACCCCCGAGTGACTTAATATTTGTATTCCACATGGTATCAGCAAGATCCAGCCAAAACGGAATCTTGTAATCCCAATTAGTTCGGTGCCTTCTCCAGACTCTCAACAAGGCATTTCTAAGTAGATGACTATTGAACACTTTATCGACTTTGTTATCATAAAATAAGTATGCATGCCAACCCCAAACCAGGTCATGACTTTCTATATTCAACAAGTCAGTCTTAGTTTTCCCAAACCAATCACTTAATTGTATCAATGCAGTTGCTTCATAATATAGTCGAAGGTTTGGGAGTTTAAGACCACCTCTCTCACGAGTATCTTGCATTATTTTCAGTTTAACTCTTGGTTTTTTATCATTCCAAATGAATTTATTCAGTCCTTTTTGCCATTCTAGCAATGGTTTGTCTGATTTAAGCACCGGTATCATTTGAAATAAAAAGATAAGTCTAGGTAAAACATTCATCTTTACTGCTGATATTCTTCCAAGCAGTGATAACTGCAGTTTCTTCCAGTTTTGCATATCTTTTTGTATCTTTTGCCACAGAACCTCATAGTTATTTTGAAACAGTTTAGCATTGGAGTCTGTGATTTGTACTCCTAAATATTTGACCTTTGAAACAATCTCAAAACCTGCCATTCTTTCCAGTTCCTTTTTTTTGCTCTCTGTCAGATTTTTGACAATCATTTTTGTTTTCTTCTGATTCAGCCTAAAACCAGATACCATGCCATAATCTTCTATGATATTTTTCATCTGGATTATTGAATTCATAGGTTGTGATAGGGTAACAACCAGGTCATCTGCAAATGCCTTAGTTCTGTAGTCCTCTTGCCTTATAACTATTCCAGTCAAGGAGTTCAAATCCCGTATTGCATTAAGTAAGACTTCTAAAGTTAAAATAAATAAGAGCGGGGATAATGGACAACCTTGTCTGGTGCCTTTTTGTATGTTGAAATTCGATGTTAAACATCCATTAATAATAAGTTGTGCATATTGTTCTTGATAAATTGCACCAATCGCTTGTATAAACCGCTCCCCAAAATCCATTTTTTCCAAAGTCTTAATTATAAAGTTCCAATTCACTCGATCAAAGGCTTTTTCCGCATCCAAAAAAACCAGCACTGCAGAGATCTGTTTATTCTTATCTAGATAGTCCATTAAGTCTATGACTTGCCTAACATTCTCCTTCATATATCTGCCTTCAATAAATCCTGCTTGATCATGGTGAATTATCTTTTGAATAACTGGTATCAATCTGTTGGCTAGTACTTTTGCAAAGATTTTATAGTCTGTGTTTAATAAAGATATTGGTCTATAATTTTCTGGTTTCTTAGGACCTGATTCTTCTTTCAGAATCAATGAAACAAAAGCTGTTTTCCATGAGGAAGGTATCTTACCTCCTAGTTGTATATTACAAAATAAATCTTTAAGATGCTGAATCATTTCTTCCTGTAAAGTTTTATAATAAATTGCAGTTAAGCCGTCCATCCCTGGAGCTTTAGCTGTTTTTAATTGTTTTATAGCAAAACTGATCTCCTCCACTGTTATCAATTGTTCCAAGCTTTTCTTTTGAGTCGTTGAAATTTTTGAAATTCTCTTGTTTTCTAAATATTCATCTATGGTAATATTCTGTATGTCATCTTTAGCATATAACTTAGTATAATATTCCAAAAAGGCTTTTTTAATTAGATCTTGTTGATAAACTTCTTTATCAGCATATTCAGTACTATCAATAATTCGTGTCGATGCTTGTTTCCTCAAAGTATACGCCAACCACCTGCCCGGTTTGTTAGCATTGGAAAAGGTATTATGCTTTGCAAATTGTAAGTTAGTTGCCGTTTAGTCTGCTATAAGCATTTGAAATTGATCCTTCAGAAGTTTTATAGCCATTTGCAATTTTCCGTCTGATGGTTTTTGTATCAATTGTTGTTCTTTCTTTTTTATCTCAGATTCCAATTGTAGTCTTTTCTTCTGCTGATTCTGCCTGTGTTTAGAGTTCATTTGAATTAGTACTCCCCGCATATATGCTTTACCTGCATCCCAAACTGTTTCAATAGGGGTACCTTTGTTCAGGTTAAATTTAAAAAACTCCTTTAAATGCTTTTTAAGTTCAATTATATTTTTTTCATATCTAAATAGATTCTCATTTACTCTCCAGGATCTTCTTTCTCTTTTGCCCATCTCGATTTCCATCCAGACCGGACTGTGGTCAGTCAAAGTCCTAGGAAATATCTTTATTTTCTTTACTTTAGAAAGTAAGTTAGAAGTTAAGAGAAAAAAGTCTATTCTGGAAAAGGATTTGTGCCTGTCTGAGTAAAAAGTAAAGTCCAATTCATTTGGGTTTCGAATTCTCCAAATATCTTTCAATTCCAAATCCTCTTTCAGTTCAAAAAAAGCTTGTGGTAGTTTATTCCCTATTTTGGCCGTAGTTTTTTTATCCAATCTAGGTTGGATTACTCCATTCCAATCGCCCATTATTATAATGTTTGAATAATCCCAATCCAGAATTTTTAAATGAAGTAACTTGTAAAAGTTTTCCTGCTGTTGATTTGGGGCATATATTCCGACCAACAAGATTGGTCCACCATCTGTAATAACTTCAATTGCAATATATCTTCCATCTTTATCTACTTCTATAGTTTTAGCTACAAGTCTCTTGTTTATATATATCACCACTCCATTCTTCTTTTCCAAATTTGAAGCAGCAAATTGCGTTCCCAATTTTGAGTTTATCAAGTATTTCTGATCTTGCAATTTTACATGAGTCTCCTGTAAGCAAATAACATCATTATGAAATTGTCTCAAATAGTGAAATATCTTCCTTCTTTTTTGCGGAGAATTCAGTCCGTTAACATTCCAAGACAAAAATTTAAGTGCCATTTGACCCTGTCTGAAGTTTTGAGAGCAATTGTTGAAGATTTTCTCCTACGGTAGCAATCTTCGGTTTAGCTCCTCCCATGACTTCAGCTTGCTGCTTATCTTTGGGTCTTTTCTCACACTGTGGCTTTATATATTCTTGCTGCTGTTGCTTCATTTGTTTAGACATTGCCCTGGTTATACGTTGCTCTTCCATTTTGGATGTTGTTACTTCCAAAGCCATCGCCTCCTCTGTGATGGTTTTAGACATTTCTTCCAAAGGAGAAGCTTCAAATGGTGCAAAAGGGTCAACCACAACACCACCTACTGCTCCCATTAATTCTCTTGCCTCCCTTTGCGACTGCCTTATTTGTGCTTCTGTTTCTTGATCAATCTCAGCTTGTAGTTGAGCTTCCTTATCTATTGGTGAAGATGTGCGTGGAGGAGGAGAGCCTGCTTTCAAAACGTTATAATAAAATTCTTCTGCTTTTTCAATAGTGTTAAGGCGGTATCTCACTCCTCGCAGCCTCAATATTACACCTATTGGCGCATCCCACCTGAATTGTATGTTCTGTCTTTTCAATTCTGCCACCAAAAATCCAAAATCCTTTCTATCTCTTAACATTTTGGGTGGTAATTCTTTAAAAACTCCAATCTCACTTCCATCAACTTGAACTGTTGTAACAAAGGAATTTTGCAAGATTTCATTTCTCATTCTTCTATCTGTAAAGTATATAACCACATCTCTAGGCAGTTGTCTTTGTACCGCCACACGAGAATTAACTCTGTAGACCTTGTCCATCTTGCACAAAACCACGTCTGGTTCCACTTTCAACATAACTGCCAAAGCCTCTGCACAAATTTTCCTAAGATCTTCCCTGGTGTTCTCTTTTACACCTCTCAGTCTGATAGCATATTCCATTGATCAAAATTGCATCATAGTAATCTCATTTTGCATTTTTTGTGTAACTTCTTCAATTTCTATAATTCTTGAATCAGAAGCTCTAAATTTGGTCTCCATCTCTGAGGCAAGATTCTCCACTTTTTTATCAATCTGCAACACTACCTCAGACAGGCCTTTAACCACTGTTTGAATATCTTGTTTAACTGCATCATATTTCTCTTGAACCATTCCTTTAACCTCCTTCTCTGATCTTTGAATTTCTTTAATAATAAGATCATATTGACTTTCTTCCTTTGTCTGAGATTGCAACTGCGCTGTTTGAGGCTGTTTCTGTTTACGTGTGGGGGAGCCCCCCCCCCCCGGTTGCTTTGTTGCCATTTTACCTGTTAAGGATCTTCCTTTTCCACAAACTCTAGCAACTTTTCCCAAAAAGTTCTCCAGATTCAATCAGGTCTATAAAAGTCAATTAGTATTTTTATTTTATTTTATTTTATTTTTGGTTACTTTTCTGCCTCTTCCAGCCGGATTTGTTACTTTAAAATGTAGCCAGATACACTGATCAAATTACTTTCGCTTTCAGCTGTTCTCCACTGAAAGCAAGCGCCATTTTTTTCCCCCGTTCTCAGACCCAGATTACTTTCACTTTGAGAACTCTTTAAAATAGGTCAGAAAACTTCCAATACTTGCTGTTTAATATGAAGTTTCAGATCTTCCTTATTTTTCATTATTGTTGGTAATGCTGCCGCGCTGTCTTGCTCTGCTTTAAAGCAGAGTTTCCCAGTCGTCCGGAGCTTCAGCGGGTTGGATAGGGAGTCCCACCCTGTTAACTCCCCAGAAGCAAAAAAAACTTTCTGGGGGTCTCACAGGGGACTCTACCTGCAGCCGCCGGCTCTCCTCACAAGCCCTTCACGTCTCGGAGTTTTTCGAGCTGTTTCAGCTAACGAAACGGCTCTTTTACGGGCGATTGGGCTGGCGGTCTTCAAAAGACCGTCAGCGATGGCTCACGGCAACAGCGGAAGTCTCTAGTCATTCATCTTATTGGCTCAGCCACATCATTCAAAAACATCTGTTCATCATAATTGCATATCAAACCTAGCTATGAATTACAATAGCATATATACATTATGCTTTGTGCAGTGATGAAATTTTTGTCATGTACTGGCAACATGGTTAAATTCAGAACTGAGCAATAAACTTCAAGAACCCATCCATGTGTTTAGGCATGGAAGCCATTAACTATTATTTATTCCGTCTCACAGAGTTGTGAGTAAAAATTTAGGATAGAATATATGGATAGCATTCATAGTGCTTCAAATACTTAGAAAAACAGCCAGTTATAAATATTACTATCTAACTACCTAACTAACATAGTTTATTTATTAATCCCTCCATTTAGTTTATTTTGCTAAACATTTATAAACACAATCAGCCTAATCTCCAATTTTATAATTATTGACTAAAATTAATTGGCTATAAAATAAGTTATTTTACTTATAGCATTAATTTTGCATATGCCATTGTCTCTCTCTTACACATGTACATACCATTCTCACACAGACAAATATAAAAGTTCATATACATATATGTGCATGCACATGAACACTCACACTCACATTCATCTTCCTCCTTCAACAGAAAAGGGGAAAAAAGATAAACAAAATTAAATAGAGGCAAAGAGAAGATTCAATAAGACTTGGAAGGAGAGGGGAGGGAAGGGAAGGGAAGGGAAGGGAAGGGAAGGGAAGGGAAGGGAAGGAAAGGAAAGGAAAGGAAAGGAAAGGAAAGGAAAGGAAAGGAAAGGAAAGGAAAGGAAAGGAAAGGAAAGGAAAGGAAAGGAAAGTTCTTTAGACACTACAGAAAGAATTGCATCAAGGAAACTGTCAGGGTGGCAATTAATCCCATTCCCCTTTGGGTAATTGCACCTGATTAGAGGTGGATCATGGCGTTCCTTTGAAGTATACATTATAAGCAAAATAAACCCAAGATATATCCTAATAAAACACATTTTATTATAAAGTAGTAAAAATATCTTACTAGCTAATTAGTTACATCTTGGCAGCGTTCCTGCCGTACCTCTTGGCAGGTGAACAAAGAAAGAATGTGGACATGCGCAGTAGCTTAGAGATAAGAGTTCTGAGCACTGTAAATCTTAGAGTTCAAGCACAGCTGTCAAATACAAAAAACTCAGTGACAATCCCCTTCTTTGCCAGTTGAGCGGACATCAGGTACATCACCAAATAAGGCACATTTTCTTATGGAGATACTCGTGTTGAGCTGCTGGGAGCAGTTTGTTGAACATATCAGCAATCTGATCATGTGTAGATACATACTACAATTTAACAAAACTTTATTTCACTAATTGTTTTATGTTTTGATAATGGATGTCAATGTGTCTGGACCTAGAACCTGTGAAATGTGATTCAGAAATATAAACCACCAATTCATTGTCTTCCATCACGGTGATTGGTCAGATTGGGTGTGTCCAGATATCTGTGACTAAAGCATCAAACCATATTAGAGAATTACATGCATCTGAAGCACAAGTATATTCAGCTTCAGTAGATGAACAAGAAACAAAATTCTGTTTATGCACTTGCCAGTAAACAGGACATCCATTCAAGAACATCATATAACCTGAAGTACTTTTACGTGATTTCTTATCACTCTCCCAATCAGAATCTGAATAACAACGTAATTCTGCATAATCAGTATGTATTGGTTCTAACAATAACTTCATATGTTTAGTGTGCTTTAGGTATTTCAATAATTTCTTAATGCATGTCCAATGAAACTGTTTTGCCTTATGTCACGAGTGTTTTCAGGATTGCTGCAGCTATCTGATTAGCCACAAACAGTATGGTCTCAATCAAGCCATCTCCTGTTTGCAATTACCTGCAAGTCTTCCCCGCCCTAGTTAATTGCAGGTTAACTCCCCATATAAGCAAGGACCTTTCCACTTGCTACTCAGGCCTAAAATGCTTTTAGGCCTATATGCAAAGCTGATTGCAGAGCTCAGCACAATGCTGCAGAAGGAAGGAGGATGCAGATAAGGACTCCAGATGCTGCTGCTGAGCTACTCCCATGGATGCTTGTGTTTTGCTGTTTGAAGCACACAAGCCAACGTTTGAGCAGTGCTGGACATTCTTCTTCACACGGACTTTCAAGCTACACTGCTGCTTGAACTGCTTTTTCCTCAGGTGACTTTTAGCTGTGAAGTCTTTACTACTGCCGTTCGTTTCCTTCGATGATGTATCGACGCCAAAGCTGTCTATCGTCATGTTAACCTTTATCTCTTGTGAACTGGTTCGGTATTGTGGAGAGGAATCTAGGGAGATAGCCTGGCTTCACATAACCAAGATAAGACTTTGCTTTTAATGTGTTTTTTAAAGGCACAGTGTCTTTTTAAGTATTTTAAACTAAATTATATTTTATACAAGACTCCTTTGTCAGATTTATTTCAGTCTCAGTGTGTTTGCTCATGAGCTGGTTCGCGGTCCGGGGTACCCCTCAACCCCACTTCATCACAATTGGTAGCAAAGGATGGTTTAACGAACTTACACTCATGTAGCAATGCGCTAGACTGAAAAGCCTGCAATTGATGTAGAAAGGTAGATGTTGACTAGAGCAGCAGCAGTAGCAAAAAGCATGGAGTCACAAAATGGATTGTTTGGGGCTCAGGCCAAAAATGCTTTGGCTGAAAACCCCCAAACCTTAAATAACTTAGAATATAGAGGAGCTGTAAGTCTTGGAGCAGAGGCCTCAACTTTTGAAGTGCCTAAGGCAATAAGTAAACTATCATCACCTAAAGATGTAGAGACTGGAAGAACGCCACTTCAGGTCTTGAAAACACACCCAGAGGTAGATGGTGAATTTAGGAAGGCAATCCTTCAGTATTTAGGTTTGCCTATAGCAAGTCAGAATCCAGTTGCTGATTTTTGTGAATCATCAAAGAATCCAGCCGTGATGACAGCCAAAGAAAAGAAGGTCGAAGTCTTGGAAAACACTGAGTTAGTAAGAGGCTTTCAATCTTTTCCAAAAATCCCTACCTCAGACCATGAGTGGAGAATTAGAGATAAAAGACTGCCTGATTCGAATGTCACTGCTTCTTTATTAAACCAGCATGGCCAAGTTGATATTGCGCCATCTGCTGTTGAAGCCGTTATAGATCAGGCCATGAAAATTTTAGCTCCCTTGATGACTTCTGCTAAAGATTTAAGAGACTCTCATGTTGGGCGTAAGGTTGCAAAGGTGATAGAAACTTTAGCAACCGTTTTGGATGATGGTTTGCAGACACCATCAGTCCAACAAATAGTAGCTGCACGTTCCAACGTACCCTGATGTCTGTGACCAACTCAGCGCACACCACGAGTGGGATACATCCATCCGTGACCACATCAACATCCAGGGTGGTTCCAGAGGCTGCCTCAACTGAAGATAGGAATTTAGGAGCACGTCCGAAGATTCCTAGAGACAGACCCCAGAGAGGACCTTCGAACCCTTGTGATCAAACCAGGACAAGTTTTGCATCCGCACAACGTGAGGTTTTTCCTTCCATTGGGGAGGAACAACTGTTGGAACCTCAGATGGAAGACACTGTGTTGTGTACTTCTATTCCAATGCCTTATTGCCCGTTTCAGGATGGACCAGACTCTGAACATCGATTAACATCTGTTTCCATGTTTAGTAATTAAGTACAGGTTCTCCCTCCTAATTTTAAATGTTTAAGTGTGGGTGGAGGGAATTTTAAGGAATGGGTTAAGAATGTTCAAGTGATTTTAATGAAAGAAATTGTTTTATCGTTGTTGTTGAAACCCCATCTAGACCATGGTCTTTAGAGACTGACCTTTTACATCATAAGGCCTTTTGCATCTTATTGATGTCCATTGACCCTGCAGTATATCCCAGTATGCCTTGTAACCTCACCGTAATGGAAGTTTGGGTAAAACTCCATAAGCTATTTTGCTCTAAAAGCTCCCATGTCACAAACAGAGTTTATAGGGAGTTCTATTCCACCAGGTTGAAGGCGGGAGTAGATATTAATGAACACTTATGCGAGTTAAACAGGTTAAGGCAGGAATTGATGCTGAGAGGGGAAACAGTATCTGAACAAACCCTCATTACTGTTATACTCAATTCCCTTGATCCTAGCTGGGATAGTTTTATATCGCGATTGGATAACGTTGATTGTAATAACTTATCTTTAGAAATGTTATCTGGCAAGTTAATAGCAGAAGACAACTTGCGAAAAAGCAGGGCGGCTTTCCAGAAAAAGGAGAAACGTTTAAGAAAGCCCGGTAGTTCGGATGGAGCATATACTATCGGAGAATGCTTCAATTGTGGTTCTAGAGAACATTATAGAAGGGACTGCCCTCAAAATGTGAATGTTAGGGCAAGTTTAAAGATACCTTCTGACAGTAAAAGTAAAAGGAGGTCATTCCCTCCAGGTAGGAAACCAAATGGAGATGTTCCTAACCACAGAAGGGGTAAAAAGCCAAATAGAGGCAACAAAGGAAACAATCCTAGGTTTAATGATGGTTCTGTAGGCATAGTAGAGATTACTGAGTCAGAGCTTACAAAGGAAACCATGAGAGCAACTTTGGTTAATGGACAGTGGGGCCAGTAACCATGTTGTGAGTGACCAAAGGTTGTTTGTTAATATGAGAAAGCATCAATCCATGGTTAAGGTCGCAGACGGTAAAAAGGTGAATGTTATTGGCATTGGAGATGTTTCTATTCCTGGGATAGGAGAAATTAATGATGCATTGTATGTACCTGAAATAGACCATAATTTGCTAAGCCTAATGAGGATATGTGAGAACCCCAGAATGGAGATTCTGTTCTCAGGAGGAACAGTCATGATCACGAACAACAAGTGTGTGATTGGGGAGGTCTTGAAGATAGGTGGTTTGCCCTATTATTCCCCCAATACAAATGCCGAGACACTCGGAGCTAGCAATTATACTATTTCATCTGGTAGCAACAATGAGTCACAGTCAGAACTAGGTGATGGCAATCAAGACTTTCAATGGAGGAAGCCTTGTTATGATAAATGTAAATTTAATAAAGGTTTTATAGATTTTAATTTAGAGTCTGATAATAGGGATCCTGAGAATGCTAACGCAATCTCTACAGGCGAGCCATTGCATAATGAATGTGCTCACCTAATGCATCATAGGTTAGGTCATATGAGTTTTTCTGTAGTGAAGAAGGTAACCGAACACTCAAGGGGGACCAAGATCAACGACTGTAGTGTATTTCTAGATGGTTCAATTTGTAGGAGTGCAAAGTTGAAGGTAAAACCTGCACCCAAGAAGTCTCAGAGGTGCTCCGAATACCTGTTTCAGCTCGTCCACATGGACTTGGTGGGTCCATTCGCACCTTCAGTCAGTAAGAGGCGATACTTCCTTACTATAGTCGATGATCATAGTAGATTCGGATTCGTTTTCCCCCTAATGACCAAAAATGAAATGTTAGCTAAGTTCAAGGAATTTTGTAACTTAGTTGAGAACCAGCACAGGGTCAGAGTTAGGAAGATCCTGACTGACCGCGGAACTGAATTCAATTCTGGTCAGTTCTCTAACTGGTTGAGGAGTAAGGGCATAGTCCAACTATGCACCGCGCCTTATTCCATGTTTCAAAATGGCATTGTAGAACGACGTAATGGCGTGCTTCAAACCATGATGTGGTGCGCCCTAGAGGATGCTGGGTTAAACTTCGCATATTGGGTGGAAGCGCTTAGGTACGCGAATTACACCCTGAACTGCGTGTGGTCGAGTGTAGTTGAGAAAACCCCATATGAGGTGCTATACGGCCATAAGCCTAGCTTGGCACACCTCCACATTTTCGGGGTGATGGCCGATGTACACGTGCTGAAGGAGCTAAGGAGAAAAGGGGACCGAATCTCAGTGAGGGTGAGATTCGTTGGTTACGAGCAGGGCTCCAAGGCATTTAGGTTTGCCTACCCTAATGGTAAATTAGTTATATCTAGTTCTGCCACATTCCACGAGGGGACCAATTGGAATAAGGTCCATGCAAATGAGATCTTCACTCAGAACCCTTCTCGTAGTTACCGTAAGCAAATGGAGGACGTATTGATTAGCCTACCTGATGTTAGGGATACGTCTGGTTCTGGGGAGCGTGTCTCCCAGGTACCCGTGGAAGGGACATCAAAGCGCAAGATGGGGTGGCCAGGAAGGATAGATGCCCAGCTTCTGAGTCGCATAGTGAGGGCTATGAAGAAGATGACTCCTCGGATGTGAGTGATACGTCCAGACGCAGGCCGGTTAGAGCAACCAGGGGCAATAGACCTAGGAGGTACGACAATTTCGTTACCTCAGTCAACCAGGTCCCGGCCACACCACAGAAATATGAGAATGTGCTGGCATTATCTAACTGTGAAAAACAAAAGTGGCTTGCCACGATGAATATGGAAATTGACAGCTTAAATAGGTTAGACGTATTCATGCCAACAAGATTACTCGAAGATAAGAGAGTGATCGGCACCAGATGGCTTTTTAAGAAAAAGCCCATTGAAGATGGAGGTTTTGTGTATAAAGCAAGGTTAGTAGCGCAGGGATTCTCGCAGAGATTCCCTGATGACTATGAGGACACCTTCTCGCCAACTGTGCGTCCTGAGAGCATGAGAACGGCTCTCACTATCACTGCCATGCGAACCGAACATGTACACCAGTTCGACATTCAGACCGCATACCTCCACACCCAATTAGACAAGGAGATCTATGTGAAGATTCTTCAGGGAATAAGCCATCGGGAAGACGATGTTTGGTTGTTGAATAAGAGTCTATATGGCTTGAAACAATCTGGTAAATGCTGGTATGAGTGCCTCACAAAAAGCCTGAGAGAAATGGGCTTCTCACCATCATCCGCTGATGAGTGTGTTTTTGTTAAGGATGATTCAGGCACTAAGGAAATGGTACTGTTGTATGTTGATGATATTCTATATATTAGCGAGTCAGAGAACAGGCACAAGAAATTCTCTGAAGATCTTAGTAAAAGTTTTGCTTTGAAATCATTAGGTCGCGTTAATAGATTCTTAGGGGTGCAGTTCGTAAAAACCGAGAAGGGGTTTCGGCTATCTCAGGTAGACAAGATTCTCGGATTGCTTAAAAAGTGCAGTATGGCAGAAGCAAAGCCATGCGATACCCCTATGGCAACAGACTTCCTCAAGAATATGTACGCTGAGAGCGCGGAATTTGATAACAAGACCCTTTACAAGTCTGTGATTGGGTCGCTCTTGTACATCACAAATTGGACTAGACCGGACATCAGTCTAAATGTGAATGTGTTATCTAGGCACTCAGAACATCCCACTCAGTACCATTGGAGTGGAATCAAACGACTCCTAAGATACCTGAAAGGTACTTTGAATTATTCATTGATATTGGAACCGGAAACAACTAGAGAGTTAGAATTGAGTTGTTTTTCGGATGCCGATTGAGCAGGGGATGTTAGATCTAGAAAAAGTACCTCAGGGTACATTGTGTATTTGAATCATAGCCCCATATACTGGTACTCAGGGAAGCAGAAGCTAGTTGCAACTTCCACAGCGGAAGCTGAGTATGTAAGTTTGTCCAAAGTTTCCAATAACCTAGTTTGGTTTGATGATCTATTGGTAAGCTTGTGGAGGCATCCCATGCATCCTATAAAAATCTATGAGGACAACATGGCTACCATTAATATATCGGAAGCCGATGCTGTAGGGCAGAGATCACGCCATATCGATATTAAAAACAAACATGTGAGTCAATTAGTGAAAACAGGTTTCATTAGGACTGTGTATTGTGAAACCAAGGAACAGGTAGCAGATGTGTTTACCAAACCACTGCCCCGTGACCAACACTACTATCTCCTGGGCAAAATTTTGATGACTATGTAAATGTACTTATCATTGATGTATACACGTGTTCAATGATGAATGTATGTTTTGTTAACAAATCAGATAGTCGCAGAGAAGGGGATTGTCACAAATGTTTTCAGGATTGTTGCGGCTACCTGATTAGCCACAAACAGTATGGTCTCAATCAAGCCATCTCCTGTTTGCAATTACCTGCAAGTCTTCCCCGCCCTAGTTAATTGCAGGTTAACTCCCCATATAAGCAAGGACCTTTTCACTTGCTACTCGGGCCTAAAATGCTTTTAGGCCTATATGTAGAGCTGATTGCAGAGCTCAGCACAATGCTGCAGAAGGAAGGAGGATGCAGATAAGGACTCCAGATGCTGCTGCTGAGCTACTCCCATGGATGCTTGTGTTTTGCTGTTTGAAGCACACAAGCCAACTTTTGAGCAGTGCTGGACATTCTTCTTCACACGGACTTTCAAGCTACGTTGCTGCTTGAACTGCTTTTTCCTCAGGTGACTTTTAGCTGTGAAGTCTTTGCCCTTCATTTGCCTCGATGATGTATCAACACCGAAGCTGTCTATCATCATGTTAACCTTTATCTCTTGTGAACTGGTTCGGTATTGTGGAGAGGAATCTAGGGAGATAGCCTGGCTTCACATAACCAAGATAAGACTTTGCTTTTAATGTGTTTTTTAAAGGCACAGTGTCTTTTTAAGTATTTTAAACTAAATTATATTTTATACAAGACTCCTTTGTCAGATTTATTTCAGTCTCAGTGTGTTTGCTCATGAGCTGGTTCGCGGTCCGGGGTACCCCTCAACCCCGCTTCGTCACACCTTACCTATGTGTTGAGACAAGACATTAACACTAAGTGCAATAACACTAAGTAGTCTGGTCCAACTACTAATGTATAACAGTGACCCAATGACTGAATGATAAAGTGTTTAATCCTCGAACTCGGGACTTGGTTCATGTGTCAAGTTGTGAAAATCTGTTTGCATGGGTGTCTTTGTTGTGTTAGCATCCTTCATGTTGCAATGATGCAAAATTTGTTTAATTTTAACTTCTTGTGAAAGACTAAACCCCTTCTGTGTTTTGTCAATCTGAACACCTAAATAAGTGCTAACATGACCTAAAGATTTCAATGTGAAGTATCTCTGCAAAGCTTTGGCAAAACTTTCACTCATCTGCTTATTTGGACCAATATAAACAATGTCATCAACATAAACAAGAACTATCTCATATGCATTGTTAGATCTTTTTGTGAACACGCACTCATCAGTTTCGGACTTAATAAAGCCCATTGAATTTAGTTTGTCAGTAAGACATAAGTACCACATTAAACCAGACTGTTTCAGACCATAAAAACTTTTTTGTAGAAACCAGGTATCCCCTTCTTGCTGTCGGAACCCTGGAGGGCCTCTCACGTAGATTTCCTCATCTAGGTCAGCATGTAGATAAGCCGTGTCAACATCGAACTGGAAAACTTCTAAATCAAGAATAGTTGCAGTTGCTAAAGCAATATTTACATTCTCAGTTCAGACTGTCGGTGAGTAGGTATTTGTGTAGTCCTCAGGATAACATTGAGCGAAACCCTAAGCTACAAGTCTGGCCTTGTTCAATGACTCACCATTTGGCTTCTTTTTGATTCTGTAGACCCATCGAGTGCCAATGACTCTTTTGTTTGCTGGAGGTTTTGCAGGTGTAAATACCTTAAGTTTCTTTAGACTGTCCATTTCAGCCTGCATTGCTTCATGCCACTTATCTTGTTCTGAATCAGGAAGATGCTTGATTTGTGTGAATGTATCAGGTGGAAGTGTAGCATTGCACTTCCACCTGATTAAAGGCAAGGGTGCTTTTGTCAGTTGCCACGAATATCATTGTGGAGGGATTCCATTTTGGCCCTCTTGGAACACCTCGGAACAACAGTCCATTCTTCTTCTGCTTCGTCCTCATCCCCACATTCATCGCTAGCATCAGCATCCATGGCTTGCAAAGACAGAACATCAGGTTGAGAAGAACTAGGGGATGGAATAGTTGCCTGTGAATCTTGATCATCAGACTGTGTGGCATCAACAACATAATCTCTAGGAAAATAAACTCCAGGATCATTGGAATGAATCCTGAACCAGTCAACATCTTACTCAAAATTAGCGGATTGGGAAATCACTATTCCATGTTTGGAGTCAGTAAATTTGCTCCATTTTGAGTTATCATCAATACACATTGTAATACGCGATCATCAATGCATTGTAAGCCACCCTGAGTCTCCGGAGAAGGGCGGCATATAAATCAAATTTTAAAAAAAATACCCACAAATCTCAGTCTCTTTGCTACTTGACCTCCTTTTCTTCTTTGAGCTAAGGGAATGTTCACCATAGCGTATGAACCAAAAATATTGAAGTTTTTGAGATCGGGCTTGTAGCCATACATCATGAAGAAAGGAGTCTGATTTATTACATTGCTCCAAGTATGGTTGACAATGTAATTTGAATATTTGATAGCTTCACCCCAGTATGGCATACTAAGGTTGGTGTCTTCTAGGAGACAATGCATCATGGTTTGCAGGACCCCTTGTCATCGTTCTACGACTCCATTATGAACCGGTGTGTAAGGAGCCAAAGTCTGATGAAGAATTCCATTCTTACGCATCCAGTCCTGGAAATGCTGAGACATGAATTCAGCACCACGATCACTCTGGATTCTGGTGATGCGAACTTGGTGTTGGGTAGAAACAAGGGCTGCAAAGTCTTTAAAGATCTGAAAGGTCTCAGATTTTTTCTTTCATGGGATATACATATCCATATCTAGATTAATTATCAACAATTGTTAGGAAATATTTCCTACCACCAAGTGTTGGGGGGAAAGAACCTACTATGTCAGTGTGTACCAAATCAAAAATGCATGTTGACAGGCATGTAGCGCATTTGGGAATGGCTGCTGCTTTGGATTTGGCCTTCTTGCAGACAGCACAATCCAAAAATACCTTACACCCCTTTAGATCCAAACCTTTTGCGAACTCCGGCATTTTCCTAAGAACACGGAAACTGGCATGCCCCAATCTTCTATGCCACTTATGGATACACCTGGAATGCAAAGGTTTACCAGTTAGTGAATTTTCAACATTAACAGTTTTATGAGGAACCTCAGGCTTGCTCTGAGCAATCTGTTTCCTAATCTTCTTTTTGTTGGCTTTAGGAGCCTTTGGAGTAGCAACAGGATCTCTCTCTGGAACATCTGTCTCTGGGCCTGTGCTCTCCTCTTTTGGAGTTTGTATACTTGCCTATTCTTGTGATTTTGGCTTTGGCTTTAAGTAATAAACACCACCAATTAACATGGTTTCAGAAACAATATCTCCATTTTTAACTATGTAACTTGCTTTCTTGAGGTGGTGAACCTGGAACTTTAAAACTCTAGACAAGTGACCCTGGCTAAGCAAATTGATATTTGCTGTTGGTATGTAATAAACATCAGGGATGAATGCATCAAGCTCTTCAACATAAACAGTTCCTTTTCCCATGACCTTACAAGAATGATTAGAAAAAGAGTAAAGTTCACGTAGTTCAGGTTCAGGCTCATGCATCTCTGTGAAAAGTTCCTTTCTGTAGGTAACATGCAATGCTGCACCACTGTCCAAAGTTCACAAAAGTCATCTGTCATCTGGATGAGGTTGTGGATCGTTGGTTAAAGCCAATGTGGCAAGTGGAGCTTGCGGATCACGCCTGGGACCACGACTACCTTGTCTTCCACCTCTGCCTCTGCCTGCTCTGTAATCTTTTCCTCTGGGCTGGTACGAGACGGGAGCTGGAACTCATTGGGGACAATCCCTGGTGGCATGTCCCACACGATTACAGATGTAGCATGTTGGCATCCTTGGAACGTAGGCTCTTCCTTAGAAGGGACGCCTCGCTGGAGGTCTTGATGCAGGTGGTCCTCTCAAATGTGGCGTGGCTAGCATGAGTGCTTCTTCTTCAGTTAAAAGTCTGCATACATAGTCCACTGCGTGTTGAGCAATAGGCACTTGGTTAATCTTTGTAATGGCATCTTTCCATTCATAATTCAATGAGTTAATGATAATGCTGATCATTTGAATATCATCAATAAAGTAGCCTCTTTCTCTCAATTCTTTTCTCATTCCTTTCAGTTTGGTTAAATGTCCTCCAATTTGTTCACCAGTTTTCAATCTCGAACCATGGAACTCAGACATGAGCAAACATGAAGATTCAATTGAAACAGGCCTGTAGCAATTTTCCAATTGGATCCAAATTTGTTGGGCTGTTGCATCAGGCGGAAAGGTAACCTGCAGTTCAGTATCCATGGACATCAATAATGTTGTGCAAGCTTTAGTCTCTAAGTCTCTTATTGCAGGAGTCCATGGTTGTGCAGGAGGATTAAAAACCATACAGTGGGTGCCTCCTCTGTGAAGCAATAGTGTAATCTCACTGACCTAGGCCTTGTAATTCTGTCCTGACATCTTTAATTTTGACTCATCAGCCAGTGGAGCAATAGAAGATGCCTGTTGAGGAATATGCATTTGGTATGCTGGTTGTGCCGGTAAAAATACTTGTTGTGGACCAAAAAATGGCCCTGGTTCTGCCGCTGGAGGTGGACCGGGGCTGATCCTGGTTGCATGTCTGGAGGCACATGTGCAGGCACTTGAAAATGTGGTTGCTGTATTGGGATTTGCTGTGCTCCATCTAAAAGGACATCAGGACCACCAGGAGGTGCTGAAAATTGGGCCTGTGGAGACACTTGTTGCATTACAGTATGAATATCTGAGTGAATTAAGGACATATTTGATAAAAGTTCGATGCAATACTTGTAAATGTTCCTGCAATTTGCAATGCATTTCGGCTCTCTCTAGTAAATTACTTTCGCCGGCAGATGGTGCTGCAGCTTTAGTTTCAGGCTGCTCAGTTAGCATTTCTGCATTCGTGGCATGTGCAATTTGAGAATGGAGAACGTCATGTGACAAATGTGACATGAGTACAGCTCTCTGTTCTGATTTGCCTGACACAATATCCTCTTGGGGGTGTGGCTTAGGCTTCGAAGAAGAAGCTAAGATGGCGGAATCAGGAATTTGAAAAACAAGGGACTCTCTCTTATCTGGCTCAAGCATAGATAAGGCCATTTTTGCCTGGGATAGCTCACGTACATAAAATTCTATTTGATCATGATAGCTTTTTATAGCTTTCTGATGCTGGGAGAGCTCAAAGTTTTGAGGAGAATGATAAATTATTTCTCTCTGTGTGTGGGAGGAAAAATGCTCAGCAGTTTGTGAGAACTTTGGCCTTGCACCAAGCATTTCAAAACTTTGGGCTTCTGCAGGAATTGTTTCTGAGCATGCATAATTAGAAGGAGACACCACTGACCTCAGTTGCACATCGCCTTCAAAAGCAGCTTTTCTATCTTCTTCTTCCTGAAGCCTCTGTAAGAGCATTTAATCAGTTTCTCCTCCCATGGCTATTTCTCCTAGTTGGGTTGCTGAGGCGAGCGGCCAAAAACTTGAAAGCCTCCTTTCTATCTCTTCTTCGTCAGAGAGGTTCAAATCACTTGCAGAGAAAGCTCTGAGCTTCATTTTTCCCTTTTTCTTTTTCTTTCTTTCTTTCTTTCTTTCTTTTTTTTTTTTTTGGCATATTTGCAATAAATAATCAGCGTTCCTTGGTCGCCGAAAAATAATTGCCTGAATAGCCTATTCACTTATCATCAAAGTAACAAGCAAAGGAAAAAGCCATAATTCGAACCGCTCTTCTGCTACAACATGTCAGGGTGGCAATTAATCCCTTTCCCCTTTGGGTAATTGCACCTGATTAGAGACGGATCATGGCCTTCCTTTGAAGTATACTTTATAAGCAAAATAAACCCGAGATATATTCTAATAAAACACATTTTATTATGCGCAGTGGCTTAGAGATAACAGTTCTGAGCACCGTAAGTCTTAGAGATCAAGCACAGCTGGCAAATACAAAAAACGCAGTGACAGAAACAGTCTCACTCAAGCACATAAGCTTGCAGCAGTAATGTGTATTGTTACTTGCACTTCTTGATCATTCATTCATTGGCATCCTTCAGTCTCAAGGGACTATGGTATCGTGCTCTAGAAAAGAGGTCCTAAAACAGCATCTAGTGTGACTAAAAAGGCCAATTCGAGAGTGGCAATCCCTTCCACACTGAGGGTAAATACATTCTGTCCCCTGCCCAGCCCCCAGATTTGGCTGGTTCCGGGACTGCCTCTTTGCCTCAGCCTGCCGAACAAGTGTCTCTTCGAATTGGAGAAGGCCATTCTGCATCTTTAGCCTCCAAGCTGAACGATTGGAGATGAAAGTTTCCCAGTTGTTAATGTCCATTTCCAGGGCCTTTAGGTCCCTCTTGCAGATATCCTTATATCACAGCTGTGGTCTCCCTCTGAGGCGCTTTCCTTGCACTAATTCTCCATACAGGAGATCTTTTGGAATCCAACCATCAGCCATTCTCACGACATGCCCCAGCCAGCATAGACAGCATTTCAATAGTGTATGCATGCTAGAAATTCCAGCACATTCCAAGACTGCGCTATTTGGAACTTTGTCCTGCCAGGTGATGCCAAGAATTCGTCGGAGACAGCGCATGTGAAAGGTGTTCCACTTTCTCTCCTGCCATGTGTAGAGGGCCCAAGACTCACTGCAGTACAAGAGTGTGCTCAGGACGCAGGCTCTATAGACCTGGATCTTTGTATGTTCCATCTTCTTATTAAACCATACTCTCTTTGTAAGTCTGGAAAATGTGGTGGTCCCTTGACCAATACATTTATTCAGCTCAGTATCTAGAGTGTCAGAGATAGTTGAGCCAAGGTACACAAAGTCACGGACAACCTCCAGTTCTTGTGCAGAGATTGTAATACAGGGAGGTGAATCCACGTCCTGACCCATGACTTGTGTTTTTTTCCGGCTGATTGTTAGTCCAAAGTCTTGGCAGGCCTTGCTAAAACTCTGCTGAAGACCTTGATCACTTCCTTGGTTTTAGTAGTATCTATTCTTAATAGAGAATATCAAATCTCATTTAAGGATTTTAAAAAATAACTGAAACTGTTTGTCAGCTAGTCTGATGCTTGCTGCCATAAAATAGGGGAGGGGTGGGAGAGAACTGTGGAGAATTTTACATCACAGTTTTACAACTGCAGTTAACTTCAAGGCCATGTTGTCAGTTGGCTCTGGTATGCAGTGACCTCTAGTTGCTTAGCTACAAGTGGGCTGGGCTGTATACTGTATCTTTTTCTGTGCTGTTTCTGCTCTGGTGCCTCAGAGCTTGGTTGAAACAATCTGCTTTTGGTTTGTCCTAGTAAAAGTACTTTTCTCTAAATCTATGAAGTCAAGGATCTTTCTTTCCTAGGAAATGAACAGAGGCAGCCTTGACATGAAGCAAGCTCTGCTTTAATGGTCAATCAGGAGACAGCAGTCTACCATGGGGACCAAGCATCCAATGTCTAACCACGGGAGTGGGCTGGAGGAAATTGGAGCTACGGACGGCTCCCCACTAAACCACACCAGATTCAAGGTGAGGCAGAATGGCAAGAGGAGCTGGCCTTCAGCAAGAAGCCAATATGGCTCAGGTAGGTGAGGAACGTGGGGCAAAGGGAAGACCCCCTCCGAGAGAAGCCCAGAGGAAGCCATGCTGACCCAGGCCCTGTTCCTGATACAACAGGTTAGTGGGAGTTAAAGAGCCCACGAGCCTCTTGCACAAGGGTCCTGGGTCACCCCAGACCATGCTGCTCAAGCCAGTCCACCTGTAGGGACTATTCCTCAAAGGCACCAGGCCCCAAAGGTCCCAGCCTTGGGTGTTAAGTATGGGGGAGACCCTGAGCAACTGGGTGCTCTTCCTGGTGCATGTCTGCAACTACATGCAGGAGTATGGGGCCAAACTGGAGATGGCAGAAGCCCGGATAAGACAAGTAACCATGGCCCTGGAGGGGGCAGCGGTGAAGTGGATGCTCTCCCTCCACAATGGCAATGCCCCCCAACTGCAGAACTATGACCACTTTATGGCAGCCCTTCACCAATGGTTCAAGGACCCACTGGCTGAACACAAGGCTAGTATCTGGATGAAGACCATCACCCAAGGGCGACAGTTGGTGCCCACGTACACCCAGGAGTTCCAAGAGTTGGCATGCCGATTGGTCACATGGTCTGAAAAAATACTCATTGACTGATTCAAAGATGGCCTCAATGATGATATCTACCACACCTGTCTCTCGTGCGGGACCCCATGAACCCTACAATGCTGGTATGTGTTGCCCTATTTTATGGCAGAAATGGAGATCGACCTCACCCGGGACTGATGCTGGAGGCCCAGCAGACAAGGTGAGTCCTTCCCTCCCATGTGTAAGAAATACCCCAGGAGCACGATGTGCCTCAGACATTGGGGAGAGAGGCACCAAGTTGTGGCATACCAATCCAGAAAACCCAACCTCAGTGCCACGGCAATCCCGAGAGAGGAGGGAACAAAACCAGCTCCAAGGACCTGAGAGACAGCGCTGAAAGGTGTGGAGGTCGTAGAGTTCACCCCTCCTGGCTCTGATGGGTTGGGAACTGTGACCAACTTGGGTGAGGCTAACAGTGACAATGATGATGATCCCTGGGTAAGTCAGCAGGTGACCCCTGTAACTCTCCCTGTGAGTGGTGCCCTTTTCAGGGGGCCAAGGGAGGATGCTAGCTTTATTGGACTTGGGCTGCACTATGTGCATGAAGTCATTGAAAAGCTGAGACTGAGACTCAAACAGCTGAGAGTGCCCTTAGTGTTTTGCCAGCTAGATGGGACTGTAGCTGGAGGGGGCCCAGCTCACTTTATAACTGAACCAGTAGAGATGAGAATGGGAAAGCATAAAGAGACTCTGAATTTTATAGTGGTGCCAGGGATGGAGAGGCTCCTCCTTCTTGGACTGTCTTGGCTGCAGAAATGGAACCCTGAAGTGAATTGGAGGAGGGGGCTCTTAAAGATTCAGCAGAAAGAGGCCAAGGAAGAGGAAAAGATCCCAAAACCCAGCAGTGAGAGGAACAAAGAGCAAAGAGATCTGGGGGCAGCAGCTCGGCACTACTCAATAAGCGAATCCAAAATCCCAAAGGAATACTGGGACTTGAGAGATGTGTTTAGTGAGAAAGGCTCTGACTCACTCCCACCCCATAGCTGTTCTGACCTAAGCTTCACCAAATCATGAAACAGACTCCTTGTCCCCAAAAAATCCTTTTTATTTGGCTAATGTGAATGTCTAACATTCACATCCAGCTAAGTCCCAGCAAACAATCTTTCAAGGGTGAATTGCAACAACAGACCTTATCAGTCCTTGGTTAGTTGCCAGGTTGATAGCTTCCAGACACAATGCTGTACAATGAAATACTCGGCAAGAAGTCTCTGTGAGACACAAACTCAGATAAGCAAATATTCACACTAGTAAATGAACTAATTGTCTCTGCAAATACCACTCCCCTTTTGCTCCTATTTATTCCCTATGGGAGGGGTCATTCAGTGTCCCATTGTGCCTTTACTCCCAAGTCAACCCCTGTTCCTTAATTGTTCCCTTCTCCTGACAGCTCTGCACATGCACACATCGGAAACAGGCTCCAGCTGTTCTTCTGCTCCACTTATCTCCAACTCCGAAGGTAGCTGATAACTGTGGAGGGCCGTGGCCCCATCTCTGTCTCTGATACAGAGCACTCATCAGAGTCTTCCCCAGACTCCAGTGACCCATGTTCCTTCCCAATCTCTTCACTGTCTGAGTCTGCCGCCAGCTCTGTTGGCCACTGGCGGGCCACAACAATTGCCCCATGGACTGCAGTATTGAAATTCTTCCTGGAGCTAACTCCCGAAGCCTAAACTTTACCTGATGTCTCCACGCGAGCTAGGAGAGCTTTGAACCTTCAGAGACAAGAACTTAAAACATAAATTTATCCAACAAGCAAGGCCACAAGTGGCAGCCCCAGTTTTGTTCCGGAAGAAGAAAGATGGGACCCTTTGTCTAAGTGTTGATTATAGGGGGCTAAACACAGTGTGAGTAGAAAATGTCTACCCATTGCTGCTGCTGAAGGATATGTTGGCACAACTAGCCAAAGGAAAAATCTTCATTAAGTTAGACTTGCAGGAAGCTTACTACTGGGTGCAAATCAAGAAAGGCAATGAATGGGAAAGGGTGTTTAATTGCCTCCTGGGATGTTTCCAGTTCCAAGGTGCTCCCTTTTGGCTTACAGGGGGGGGGGGTGGTGTTCATGCAGCTTATCAATGAGGTGCAACTTATCAATGAGGTGCATGACTTTTTGTACAAGGGAGTGTTGGTGTATCTGAATGATATTTTAATATACATTGAAATGAGGGAGGAACATGTGAAATTCTAAAAAGGCTCTGAGCCACTGAACTGTATGCAAAACTTTCAAACTGTGAATTTCACCACGATAAGATTGATTACCTCGGTTATTGTATCTCAAATGAAGGCATGGACCCAGAAAAGGTAAAGGCAGTGTTAGAGTGGGGCCCTCCCTGCACTAAGAGGCAATTGCAAAGCTTCCTGGGTTTTGCCAATTTCTACTGACAGTTCATCCTCTCCTTTGCAAAGATCACATTGCCAGTCACCAACCTTTTAAAAACTAAGGATGAGGGGAAGCTAAAATCCCCTCATGTGTACCATGGAGTGCCAAGCAGCATTTGAAAAATTCAAATGACTGTTTGCAGCAGAACCCATGCTGAAGCATTCCAACCCAGAATTTGTAATTCAAGCTGACACAAGTGATGTAGCTGTGGGGACAGTGTTATTGCAGAGGAATACCTGGGGTTTGCTACAGCCATGCATATACACTTCTAAGAAACTCACCGAGACTGAACAGAAGTGGGTGATATGGAGAAGGAGACATATGCAGTGCGGTGGGCCCTACTCTCTTGGCAGCATTTCCTGGAAGGGGCTAGGATGCTGTTTGAGGTATGGACTGATCATAAAAATCTGGAAGCCCTGAAAACTCTCCACAGGCTATCCCCTAAACAAATCCATTGGGCTCAACACTTCAATCATTTCAACTTCACCCTGCCTTATGTCCCGGGGGGGGGGACAATTTATGATGGATGTTTTGTCTAAATTGGCCCAATACAATGGCTTTAAAGCTGAAGTGGTCAGACCTGTTATTACTTTGAAGCAGCTAGCAGCCCCAGTAACCATTAGAACTCGTGGGAAGGGGGAGTCTGAACTATGTGAGAATCTCAAAAAAAGCACTAAAAGCTGATAAATGCCTTACCACTAACCAAAATGACTGCACCACGCGTGATGTACTGGCTTGGGTCAGGGCCAAATTATATGTGCCCTCAAGCATGAGAGAAATCATATTAGAGTCACCCATGACTCTAAGTCAGCAGAACATTTTGGATTTCTAAAAACCCTGTACTTGGTTAAGAGGCAATTTTGCTGGCCTTCATTGAAGAAAGACATTGAAAGCTATGTGGCCAGCTGTCCAGTTTGCGCTGTGGCAAAAAGACCTCCGGGAAAACCCACAGGGCTTTTACAGATTGTAGCTAATACTCAGGCACCATGGAAAGAAATTGTCAGTTTTGGAAGACAATTTTCTTTTTGCTTCTAAACTGCCACATATTTTAGCTGGGGAAATTGGGAGGAGGTTGTTGTTGGAGCGGTAGAAAATTAGTTATAAAAACATCCCATATTCAAGGACTTTTGCCTGCATCTGATGGAGACTGCCTGAAGATTGTATCCGGTGGAGTGTGAAGAGTTGATTGAACAATGTGATGAACTTGTGAGTGTGGGGCAGGGCTGTGAATTCTTACCTGGGTGGGGAAAACCTGGAAGCTTTCAGATTCAGGTTTTCCCAGATGTGCCAACATAACATCTCTAATAAATTGGAACTTTTTTTTTAATTTGATTTATATGCCGCCCTTCTCCGGAGACTCAGGGTGGCTTACAATGCAATAAGCAATAGCCTTCATACTTTTGTATATTTATACAAAGTCAGCTTATTGCCCCCACAATCTGGGTCCTCATTTCACCTACCTTAGAAAGGATGGAAGGCTGAGTCAACCTTGAGCCTGGTGAGATTAGAACTTGCAGTAATTGCAGGCAGCTGAATGTTAATCAGTGCCTTAGTCTACTGCACCACTCAGTAGACTCAGTAGACTTAGTATGGCCTCAGGGTAGGACTTGTAGCTATGCCAGAGCTGCCTCAAGAGAAACCACACATACCCTCCTTAGCAGAGTGGATAGTCCAACTGCAGAACACTTGGCCGGTTGCCCGTAAGGCACTGGAGGAGGCACGTCAGGCACATAAGAAACAAGTTGACAAAAATGTATGAAGCCAAAAGAGTTTAAAGTAGGTGACAGAGTTTTACCTCTTCATGAAGTGTTTACAGTCCACCCAACCATCTAAGAAACTTGGCCCTAAATACATGGGCCTATTCCCAATTGTTAAAGTAATTAACCCCGTCATTGTGCAATTAGAGTTGCCCAAGAACCTAAAGCGTATTCATCCTGTATTTCATTGCAGTTTGTTGAAACCTGAAACTGTATCATCCCTTCGCCCTGCAACTGACACTCCTGTACCCATTCTGATTGAAGGGGAGCAACGTTTTGAAGTTAAACAAATTCTAGATTCCAGAAAACATAGAGAGAGGGTCCAATATATCATTTCTTGGAAACATTTTCCCCCTGCACAGTTCAAATGGGTGTATGCTACCCATTCCTCCTCCAGACTTTCCATAGAAAATACCCCGACATACTCTGAAGGGATTTCCATTTTTGGTGTGATGTAATGTATGTTGTCACTGTATAAATTTGTATGGTAAATGCCTCTGTTACAGGGGAGCGAACGTCAGCTAGCCTGATGTTTGCTGCCATAAAATAGAGGGGAGGAGAACTGTGAAGAATTTTATACTGCAGCTTTGCAATTGTTTTCAGTTGGCTCTGGTATGCAGTGGTCTCCAGTTGCCTAGGTACAAGGAGGCTGTGCTGTATCTTTATCTGTGCTGTTCCCGCTCTGGTGCCTCAGAGCTTGCTTGAAACCATCTACTTTCGGTTTGTTCCTAATAAAAGTACTTTTCTCTAAATCTATGAAGTCAAGAATCATTATTTCCTAGGAAATTAAGAGAGGCAGCCTTGATAACTTTTTTGACCATGCGCTGTAGCTAGATTCATTTTAAAGAAAATATATATATAGTTGGTAGATGCTACATAGTGATTGTAATGGATGATCATTATTTTATATATCTTTATTTTCAAATAAAATAACAAACAGGCAAGAATGTCTAAAAACATTAGCCATATTTTCTGAATTTATATACAGTAAGGGCTTAAAGCTTTTAAATATAGAGTACATTTCTACTTTATTGCATCTTATTCTTAATAAGATTCGAATCCTTTATATACTTTCTTCAGAGTAAATAGCATAAAAGAGACATTCTGTACGTTACATTTAGTATGCTTTTGATGACATGCAAAGTCTTCAGGATCCATTTTTCCATTTTTAATAATTTGATACATTTAGGAAGTAGTGTAAGTCTTTTATGATTTCATGTTATTCACTGTTTTAAAAATGAACTCAATTTAAAGATTGATTCAATTCTATGTTTTATAATGTTCTAATATTGTAGAAGAGTTATGTGTACATTCATAAAAACTTGGGGGAAGATATTTTAAACTGGACTCTTTATGATACTGTACAGGGAATTTTCTGAAATATGTACTGTAATTGTAATTGCAGCTCAAATTATAAAACAGGGAGATGGAGTTTGTATCTAGGCAGGCTAAATATTGGATTACTATGCAAAATACTATTTGAGTTGCACTATTTTATATTACATAATTTTACAAAATGTAATTCCCTATATTCTAATGGAGAAGTGGTACTTTCTTTCTATCCAAGGCTATATTCTGTTCAATTAATTTTGTGGGAAGCCCCCCGCCCCAAGAATGAAATTTTGGGGGGATATTAAAAAGGCAGGATAGTATATTTTCCCTAAAAGAGGAATGGGGAAAAAACCCCTTAAAGGAGGCAGAAACCAGCCCCAGTTTCCCTGCCCCAAGCAGAAACTGAGGAGGCCAGCTTTTATAAATGCAATTTTGGTAATCCATTCAGAAATACTGGGTCAAGACAGAAATTCAGATAAGCAACAAACAAAAATTAGCTCAGACAAACACCTAGGATTTGCTTAAGTGTTTTTTATCAGGGCAACCTGGTCTACCCAAATATGGGACAGAGCATACTGCTTCCACTTTTGGGTTTGAATCCCAGAAGGGTATGACTAGCTGACAAGAGCTAAATAGCTTGAAATAGATCTATACTAGACTCCCTTTATTTCTTTGTCAGTAAATATAAATTTAACCTAGGATTTGCACTTCCCCTTTTACCCATAGAGCCAGCCATGACCCCTACATGGCCCCATGGGAATCCACAAGATATAAAATCCACTCTAAACTCCATTTTGTCAGCTGTCCCAGAATCACATGTGGTTGGTGGTTTTGCTTCATCAATAAATGGACCAATTTCCAATTTGCCTTCAGCTTCCATTTTATTTCCAGCATCTTTCTTCCAGCTTGGAACTGAATCTGGAATTTTTTCTTCCATCAATTTGGCACCCCAAGATGAGACTCCAAGCTAACCTGACCAATGGACCTGGTCCGGGTGAGCCTCCACCTTGCCGGCAGCAGACCCATTGTGTTTGTGGGTGGGTTCTCCCAAACCTTGGCCATTTGGAACAAGGGTAGTAAAGGGAGTTTTGAGCTCAGCCTTTCCAAGGCTGCTTGGAAAGAAGATGAGTACCTCTAAATTTTAACTTTAAAAGCCCAAGAGGTGAAAGAGACACTCACTCTCTCTCTCTCTCTCACTCACTCACTCTCTCTCTCTCTCTCTCTCTCTCCCTCTCCCTCTCTCTCTCTCTCTCTGTGTGTGTGTGTGTGTGTGTGTAATACATTTGAGAAAAATCCTTCCTCTGCCACAGCTGGATTCTGCTCCTTCTGCATCTTTCTAGCCACAAACAGGCTCACTGCTAGCCCCCACCCCCTCCCGGGACATGACCGGTGAGTTCTGGAAAGCAAGGTGATTGACCCAGAGCACAAGACCTTCTGTTAAGAAAAGGAGAGAGTGTGTGGGGAAGTGATTGAATAAAAGGAAAATGAGAGTTTGACTCCTGGCAGCCAGCTGGGAAGTCACTGAATAAAGCCCAATCCAAGGAGGAGCCCTTACTTTGCCAGGGGAAGGCAGAGTCCTCCTGGACCCCCGGCTGTCTGAAAATGGAAGGCAGGATGCATCAGGTAAGCTGCAGGAGTGTGGCCACAGGTGGCAGGTAAGCCATGGGTGGCAGGAATAGCCGCAAGTGGCAGGTAAAATTGCAGGTTTTACTGCAGTAAAACTACAGAACCCCACATCTGCAGCAGAACATGGGAAGCTGAAGCTTGAAGGCCAGACCTGGATCCCCACTAGGAGACTTGCTTGAGGCATGGGACGAGAGGCTGGTGCCCATCCTAGCCAGTATGAAGAGAAAACGAACAAGGGAGATATGTAAGGAATGGGCTTTGCTCAGGGATGAAGCTGGAAAACCAATTTGGCTAAAAAAAAGGTACTTAAAAAGAAAAGGGATACATACATACATACATACATACATACATACATACATACATACATATGTCTTCTCAAGTTTTCGCAGGTGTGTGTATGTAAAAAGTTAAAATCTTGGGTGTTTTCCCGCGTCATTAAAAGTCTGTTAGTTAAAATGATTTTAGCCAGGATTTTAAGCATTTTAACTAACAGACTTTTAATGATGCGGGAAAATATCTGAGATTTTAACTTTTTACATACATATATATGTGTGTGTGTTTTCTGAGGTTTTCACGGGTATTTGTATGTTGGTCTTTGGTTATTCGGGTTTTCTCCCACGTAAAATTGGAAGTACCTTGGCGACATTTCGATGAAGTCTCATTCGTCATCTTCAGGCTGGTGTCTTCGGCTTTGTGCTTCTAGGAGCAATGTGTGATTGTGGTTGTTTCTGTGGTTGTGGGGGTGGGAGCTGATTGGCTGAGAGCATGGCTGTGTTCTGATTGGGTGGAGGTGTGTTCTGATTGGGAGGGGGCTTGGCTGTGCTCTGATTGGCTGGGGCTTGGCTGTGCTCTGATTGGCTGGGGGTGTGTTCTGATAGGGTGGGGGCTTGGCTGTGCTCAGGTTGATCCAAACCCATACTGATGATGAGGCACGACCACAAACCAGAAGCCAGACCACAGCTGCATCATTAACCACTTTAAACCCCTCCAATCCATACATGAAGCAAACTGACACACACCATGAAGATGTAGCATGAATGCGGAGCCAAACAAAAGCAACACAGGCCACGAGTTCAAATCCCCCTGCAACTCAGACCAACCTGATCACAGCCAAGCCCCCACCTATCAGAACACATCCCCAGCCAATCAGAGCACAGCCAAGCCCCAGCCAATCAGAGCATACCAAGGCCCCTCCCAATCAGAACACACCTCCACCCAATCAGAACACAGCCATCCTCCCACCCAATCAGCTCCCACCCCCACTGGCAGTTAAAAGGAAGAAACAACCACGATCACACATTATATAACTTTTTATTTATGGTCACAGACCAAAATGCAAGCATAACTACAGAAAAACATAGAGAAAGCAACATCACGAATAGCCGGCCACCAGAAGCCCTGGCCGAGGGGGGCCACAGCGTTCTCCTCTGATGGTTAGGGCTCTTAAAAAAAATGTTGAGACCTGAGAGGTAGTGTATGAGGAGCCATCCCCTAAACAGTACAAGGCCAAATCACTAGCATTGGGCCCACAGAGATCTGTTTATAAGAGGAACATCAAATTGGTCCTGCCTACGTTGTACATTGGGCAGTGTAGAAGGACGTGCTCCACAGTCTCGACCTCCGCTCTACCACAGGGACATAGCCACTCGCCCATCGGGAGCCTCTTGAATCGTCTGTCCAGCAATGCTGAAGGCAAGACGTTAAAACGGGCAAGGGAGAAGACTCTTCTATACTTAGGGATGGTTAGAGTATAGAAATATGAAGCCATCCTCAGACCATAGTTATTAAATTGGCTAAAGATCAGAGGGGAGCAGGTTTTATTAGCTCTAGCTCTCAGATATTGCAGGTCTATATCCACAAGCCGTTGGACTACCCTAGATTGGGCATCTTTGAGGCCATAGTCTCCCATGGCTTCCCCTGAAAAGCCTAACAGATGGAGTTTCTTCGTCAGTTCCCTCTCCCATCGAGAGGTATAGGGGTCAGCTAACACCAGGGAGAGGTAACTACCAGGGGCTGCCAAAAAGAGCACCCGGAACCACTATTTAAAGGTGTTGATCCATGCCATGCATTCGACTGATCGAATGCCCAGTTCCAGGTACATCGGAGCAAAGCCAACACAGGGAGGGAGACCCAAAAGTTTCCTTTAAAAAGCAGCCTGGGTTCTTTCAATACACTCCTTGAAGCCCTGTATCCATATAGGAATTCCATAAAGAGTTTGGGCCAGGGTTTTGGCTTTATAAATACACAGAGCAGAAGGAATAAATTGGCCACCTTGGGTATAGAAAAACCTTAAAATCTGCTGGTGGCTACAAGAGGCTGAATTCAGCACCTGGGTTCGATGTCTAGTCCAAGCACTGGTGTTCTGAAAATGAATACCTAAATACTTAAAATGGAAAACCTGCTTAACAGCATTGCCCTTGATAGCCCAGTTATGTAGCTTCCGGGCTCTAGAGAACACCAATACTTTTGATTTGTCATAATTAATGGACAAGTGATTCTCAGCACAGTAGGACCCAAATGCAGAAAGAAGCCTTTTCAGGCCAAGCCTCGTCAGAGATAGGAGGACCGCGTCATCAGCATAAAGGAGAAGCGGGATCTTCGTAGTTGACAACTTTGGGGCATGAGACTCAGTACGTCCAATGTAAAAGGCCAAGTCAGATAAGAATAAATTAAACAGAAGAGGAGCCAGGACACAGCCCTGCCTTACTCCACTCTTTATCGGGATGGGATTTGAGAGTTCACCCTGCAAATCGCACCTGACCTGACTAGAAGTCTGATTATATAAGGATCTAATTAGGAACAAAAGACAAAGGAACAAAGGAACAAAATCGATGGAACTTTTGAGCAATTTTGACCACAACAATTCCCTTGGGATTGAATCAAACGCAGCCTTTAGATCGATAAAAGCAGTAAAAAGTTTGCCACCTGGTATGGTGGCATATTTGTCAACCAGGTGCGCTAAGACAAAGCAGTGGTCCAATGTAGCACAGCCTGCTTTGAACCCAATCTGTTCAGCACCAATGATGTTGGACTCCTCGACCCAGGTGAGGAGTCTGCGTTGGAGATATTTAGCATACAATTTTCCAATGATGGAGAGTAAACTTATAGGACGATAATCGGCTGGGTTGTTCCTATTTCCTCGCTTAAAAATAGGAACAATAATTGCTAGACTCCAGGAGGTAGGAATCCTGCCAGAGGTATTGATATGGATGAAGAGTGTTGCTAAAAGAGGGGTCCACCACTTGGGATTAAATTTTAGCAGATCAGGGGGTATAGCATCAGGGCCAGGAGCTTTGCCTGACTTAAGTTCAGAGATAAGCTCATTGATCTCAGCATGAGTCACGGGATGCCAGTCCGGAATTGCAGGGGGCAGTTGTGGTCCGAGTCCGGTCGTGACTATTGAAGCCTGGAAGATTGACCCAAAATGGCTTTCCCAATCTCTGTTGGAAATACAACAGAGAGGGAGTTCTTGATGACCAGGCAGTGAACTGGCGACAATTTGCCAAAATAGTCGAGTGTTCTTCTGCTGGATAGAGAGAAGTAGGTCCCACTTCTCTTTTTCTTTCGCCCTCTTTTTCTTAGCAATTAGTCCTTTATACTCCCGCTTCCGGCAATAGTACTCCTCGGGTAGGCGTTTATCCCTCGATTACGATAGAACAGGTAAACCTGTCTAATCCTGTTCCTGAGCAGCACACATTCTTCATCGAACCAGGGATTGCTTCTTGGACGATGTGGGCCACTTGGCCTACGGTCAGCTCCTAGTTCCCTTTGGATACTGTTAATTAATGATTCGAAGGTCGGGATTGCCGCTGAGTCACTGCATGTTAAGGCCTGATTGTATAGGCTAAGACACTCCGGAGATGATAATAGAGAGTGAAACTTTCTTTCAGTCTTGGAAGACCATTTGATCCTCCTTGCATAAGAGGCCACATAAGGATCCAGTATTTGAGGGCCCTTAGGTAGATGTATATTTGTAAAGAGCCCAATGATTGTGACCAGGGGGTAGTGGTCGCTCTCCGTGAGGCAGTCCACAAAAAAACATGGACTGCCTGTCTTAGTGGCTGGGAAACCAGCACAAAATCAATAACACTACTCCCCCGTGAGGAACTGAAAGTAAATTCACCCACTAGATTGCTTGGGGTGCTCCCATTAAGGATTGTCTTATTATGTTGGGATGCTAAGAGGGCTAGTTGAACACCAGCAAAATTTGTTAGCTCATCCTTAGAATGCCTGGCTGAAATCTGGTGTCCTATGGCCTGGCAGATTTCTTGGGAGTAGAGTGCCTCAATCGATGGGAGAATTTGGCCTCCCAGTCGGGCATTAAAGTCGCCCCCTATAAAGATGTACAGCGCTGGAAATTTGGTTTCTGTACAAGTAATATAGCTCTCCAGTTCGCCCCATTGAGCCTTAATGTCGGCTTGCCTCACTGTCGGGGGAAGGTAAATGTTGAACACTAACATTTTACTGTGTCCTCTCTTAATTAGGAACGCCATAGCTAAAGACCCACAGGGGGGCAGCTCCACTGTCTCCACTTTCAGGGAGGTAGAGACCAGGCAAGCTAAACCACCCTTAGGTCTTCCCATCATAGATTGTTTGGTAGCAGCCAAAGAAATGGCCGTAAACCCTGTAAGGGATATCTTATCGCATGCCCAGGTCTCCTGAAGCAGGACCACATCGAATGACTGAATATAGTTGATAAAATCCGTGGTGCCGCACCTTCTCCCCCAACCTGCTATGTTCCATGAGAGGCATCTAAGTGTGCAAGGGGGGATGCCGGGTTTGCTAGTCATTATGTATAATTAATTTTTTCCAGAGAGCCCGTCAGATCCGAAAAAATACAGACATTATTAGATGGAAGTGTCACCCTCTTGGGAGATAAAGGCAGGGAAGAGTGGAAGGGAGGCGAACCTTGTTCATGAGGCTGAAGGGCTCTGAATGCAGTCCAGTTTGTGCTTCTATCGTTCGTTGGTTGCTTACCTGGCAAGCATTCAGTGTCATCAACAGACGGGGTTTGGAATAGCCCTGGGTCTTCAAATTTACAAATTGGACATTCTGGAGGGAGGACCAAGGGAACTGCCTCTGATAAATCGATGCGGGCTCCCTGGGGTCCAAGGGGATCTTTGTCAGGTAGTGAAAGACTCCAAAGCTTGGATTTAACTGCAGTCAGGCGCTTTATAATTTGGGCACTTTCTGGTTGTGGGAGTGCACAAAAGGAATCGAAAAGCTGTATCTCCTCCAGATTCCAGAAATTGTCTTGAGATGAGTTGGTTTCATGGATGGATGGAATCCCAGAAGCACTGGCCTGAGGTTTATTCACTGAGGAGCCTTGGAAGCCCTGGGCTGGTGTCGCTTCCTTTGGGGCCATTTCTTCCCAGCTGATTAAATCGTGGCAAACTTCTGATGAGATGGGCCTCGCTGAGGGGGGTAGATTTGACCGGCTGTAGGAAGAACAGTCAGGGTACTGTCTGAGACAATGCCATCAGGAGGTCTTACAGGAATGGATGAGTATTTAATAGATTGTCTAGTATCAGGGATGGCATTCAAAATTGGCACATTAGTATGTGCTGCTAAGAGTCTTTTGGGGGCTATAAATCTCCTGATGGTCACAGATTGTCAGTTTCTTAAAAGTGGCTTAATCGACATATCTTTGAAGACTCTACTTGGCACAATGCCAAAAGAGCTTAGTAGAGATCTTCTCCTGAAGAATAGTTTCGGGGTGCAAGGGTTATCAAAATTGAGTAACACTCTGGTGCAATATACAGGGGAGGGTAAAAGTTCAACCTTCTTCAAATCATCAGCAGTCAACCCCAGTAACTGTAGTATATGACCCCTTGCCAGCTGTATTGAGTCCCAATAAGGCAAATTGCCATTAATGGGATTAATATTAAGGGCCACCTGTCTTGGCTGTAAAACCAGGTGGTTTCTCGCGCCCAGAGGTGTAAAGTTCAACCCACTGGCAGGGCCATCCCAACCAGTACTTTTACTGGGGCCCAACAGGGAGGGCCCTGTCACTGCATCAGGCTGCCAAGCAGTCCGTCCAGGGCAACCATCGGTAATCGAGGAAACTAGGCAATGTAAGGTACTTATTATTTTATTAAGCTGTAACTGTATGTTCGCTGTTGTTTCTGCAACCAGAAAACATTGCTGGGCCAAGAGTTCTATAAGGGTAGGTTCATTTGAAGGTTGAGTGGGGACCGTAGTTTTTGAAGAGCCTTTGTTCTCAGCTCGGGGGACGACATCCTCAACCAACAGAGGATCACGATGACCATCAGCAGTCAGATGAAAAGGAGCTAGAGTTTCCAGGCAGGGAGGTCGAATTAAAGCAAAGTCCTCAATCTTGGATTGCTTCAGAGAAGGTTGGGGAGCCAGGTCAGTAAGGGTTCTGGTCCTTTTCCTTGCCTTCATTATGTAATATAGCGAAAAATCTAGTTTCTGAGACAAGTCCAGGTCCAGAGGAAGAGGAGTCGAGAGGAAGCAAGCCCTGATGCAAATAACAACAGAACTCCTCATGAGTAAGGCAAGGATCCTACCCTCCCGGCAGAGTGAGGAGGAGCAGGGAGTAAGTAAAAATAATAAAATAAGTAGAATAACAAAAATGGTAGTTACAAATAAAATAAGTCAAATAGAAGAAGAGGTCAGATCAAAGCTAGGCAGTACTCGGCTTCCAAGCTAAAGCAATTAATCCTAGATAACAGCAACAAAAACGGCAACAAAGCACTCCCAAAACTGAGCCCAGCTCAGGTTGTTAAAAATTGTTAAAAATACCACTACTATAGCTGAGGTACAGCTGAAGGTAGATTGGTGGCCAGGTTGCATAAAATTTCAAAGATATAAAAAATTTAAAACTTGGAAAATTTGAAGACTAAAACAGAAGCCTTAAAAGCAGTTAGTAGATAAAATAAGTCTAAGTTTAAGCTTGGTTAGGAGTAGAGGGCCTCCTACTTAAGCTTGGTTAGGAGTAGAGGGCCTCCTACTTGCCTCCTGCCTGTTCCACCATCTTCACGATCACACATTGCTCCTAGAAGCACAAGGCCGAAGAGACCTGCCTGAAGATGATGAATGAGACTTCGTCGAAATGTCGCCAAGGTACTTCCAATTTTACGCGGGAGAAAACCTGAATAACCAAACTCTCTCTCTCTCTCTCTCTCTCACACACACACATATGAATGTTGATTCCTCCCCCTTCTGTTTTCTATGCAACCACGTAATATGTTTGTTAAGATCTGTGCCCTCTCTAATTTGAGTTAACTGAGGTTTATGGTGGGAAGGACCAGAATATGAAAACCTGAGAGTTCTGTTTTCCACTCCTTTTCTATTTTCCTTGCCTTTTTGTGTGTGTCTAAGTCTTTGGGTGTTAGGTATATGTAACTTGTCACCTCACGGTTGGATTATTGCAATCACGCTCTACATGGGGCTACCCTTGAAAAATGTTCGGAGACTACAGTTGGTCCAAAATGCAGCCGCGCGAGCTATTGTGGGTGCACCTAGATACACCCACATTACACCAATTCTTCGTGAGCTGCACTGGCTCCCTATCGGTCTCCGGGTGCAATTCAAGGTGTTGGTTATTACCTTTAAAGCCCTACATGACTCAGGGCCAGGCTATCTTCGAGACCGCCTTCTACTGCATAGCTCCCAATGACTGGTAAGATCCCACAGAGTCAGTCTCCTCTGGGTCCTGTCAGCTAAACAATGTCAGCTGGTGGGCCCATGGGGGAGGGCCTTCTCTGTGGCTGCCCCGGCTCTCTGGAACCAATTACCCCCTGAGGTCTGGATTGCCCCCACCCTACTGGCCTTCCAGAAAGCAGTGAAGACCTGGCTCTTCCAGCAGACCTGGGGCCATTGATCTCGCTATGATGATCTTGTGAGACCCAGCCACGAATTGGAGTGTATGGGTTTTAATGTTTTTTTAAAAAACTTTTGTATGGGATATTGTTTGCATTGTTTTATTCTTTGTTGTTAGCCACCCAGAGTCCCTCAGGAGTTGGGCAGAATAAAAATGAGACTAATAAATAAATAAATAAACTGTTAAATGTCTCTAATCCAAAAAAATAAGAATTCTCTTAGGAAAAAAAAAGTTAAGCAATGAAAAAGAAAATATCTTCATCTTAATTTGCCTGGCCAGCAAAACAAGATAAAGAGAAATGTGTTCTTTTTTTTTCTCCTTCTCCCCACCCCCCTGTATTTTTAAGAACAGCCCAAAATTTACTGTATGTATTCAAGTGGGTTTTATCTGTCTATTTAACACCTGCAATGTTAACCTTAATGCCTTTTCAAACCCTGCCTGCAAGCTATGCACTCCATTCCATCTCTCTATTCCTATGTCAGACCAACAATGCTTTTCCTGGGAGGATCACCCCACAAAGGGGGAGGGGCTCCTGTTCTCATATATTTCAGCCCTACACAAATGACTCCACACAACCTTTGGAAGCAGATCACACTCACCCAGATGCTGCCTCCAGAAGACAACCTCTATCCATTCAAACCAAAGAATTGGATTCGGATCCAATCACCAAAAGAGTCATTACAGCAACCAGAATGGAACAGACCTTCCCAAGCCTGACTGACTGGCCTTACTACTAAGCCAAGCCTAATTCCACCCAGCAGACTTGAAAGAGAGGAGCCTGAGATGGACCAATGAAGACTAAAAGACTCTCTTCAAAGTCTCAGAAGACAGATGGAAAGACTATTGGGGGGGGGGGTGGAAAGTCACTGTTCTTTCTTGCTTCATTTATGTTGTAATCAGTTAAATGGATTTATGGAAGGATAGCATTTGGGAGTGGTTGACACAGCAAGTCCTGAACACCTTGGACTTCTATCTGGGGGAGGGAAATTTGTCCAGGATTTGCATTCTCTGTTCTATAGAAGTACACACTACACACACACACACACCATTCAGAATCAGACAGAGGCTATCCCCTTTACCCACTTCCACATAAAGCTTATCCTAGGCTGGTTCTTGATCTGTGACACTAAGGCCCAAGTAGTCATACTTCCCTGCTAATTTTTTACATTGGGCCTTCAGGCCTGCCACATTTAGTCTGTGGGAAACTGGGAGGGGGGATTGTATGGAGAAAGGGTGATATATAGTCATAATAACATATCTTTCTCAGAGAGTCAAGGACATCTTGCCCTGCACCTGGAGGGCTGTGACTGGAAGGCATCTCCAGTTGGGATGGTGCTATGATTGGACCATGTGATGGACATGTGGGTGCTGGGCAGGGACTTGGACTTTCCTTTGGCTGAAGAAAACCTGGAAGCTTTCAGATTTGGGTTTTCTCAGATGTGCCAATATGACATCTCTAATAAAATGGAACTTTGAGGAACTTCAAGCCTCAGGGTCTTCTTTCATTGGGGGGTTACTTGGAACCCTGACATTAACCCAAATCTCCTTTAAAATTCAACCACCTCAAAAAAAACTGGAAGCATTGTGGCAAGACTGGCTGGAAATTAGTGGGCTCCAATGAGCCCGGCAAAAATTCAGCCAGACAAATCGCTGTCGGAGGATCTTCGGACCGGAACCATCTTGTAGGGACAGTGAAGGAGAGGCACCTCCGATGACCAAGAGGAACAAGCAAGTTCCTCATAAGGTCAGAGGCAGCTCTTTGATCTGGTGGCAGGGGCAGTGGCCATTAAAAATGACTGCTTTGAAGCTGGGGCAACCGGAATAAGATTTTGTGCGGGAGCGGTGTTTGGACAGAGTACTAGTACTGGGTGACGGATTGGCCAACTCACAGGTAAAAAAGGAATTTTAAAAATAAAAACTCTAAAAGATCCCAGTGAGGAAATGAGCACTTGGGAATTTTAATGGAGGGAGAAGAACAAAAAGGAAGTTAAAGTACTGAAGCCCAGAAAAGAAAACTTTATATTTGGATTTAAAATTGGATTTGTAGAAACTAAAACTAATATAAGAAAAGGAAACCCAAAGGAAAGTATTTTTTAATGAAGATTTGAAAGAATTTTGACAGGTTTGAAGTATGAAGGAAGAACAAAGAGGAGGTTAAAATATTAAAGCCCAAGAAAGGAAAATTTACAACTGGATTTAAAATTAAATTTGGAGAAATTAAAAACAATAAAAGGATAAAAGCAATTTGAGAGAAAGTATTTTTTAATGTGGATTTAAAATACTTTTGTAAACTGGATACTTTGTTGTTCTGAGAATTGTGGATTGGAGAGAGACATCTTCTGGTAGAAAGAGAGCACTACAATGACTGGCTTGAGAATTCAAGGAAATTACAACAGTGACCTTGATCACCAGAAGAGCTGTGGGAAATTTTAAGGAGTATTTGTTTTATCTTAAGCTGCTTGGTCTTGACTTCTAAAGGAGCTGGACAATAATAAAACTTTAAATTGGAGTGGATTGGACCAACATCTGTATTGGATATTATCTGGAAATTAAAAAGAGACTATATGACTAAAATCTTAATTAAATATAAGTGGAAATACTAATAATTTTTTAAACTAATAATATGGAGTCTTGGATGTGTGAGGAATTAATTGAGATGCTTAAAAACATGCATGAATCAATAAAGGGCAATAAAAGTCAGAAACTTTGTTAGAGCACATAAAACAGGAAAAAGAATATAAATGTGAAAGAAGAAAATAATATTAAAGAAAAAAGAATTGAAAGCAAAATGTTAGATGATTACACTGAGATTTACAGTGGCAAAAAAAGAATGGACAGGGGGGAATATTTTCTTTAAAAAGCAATCTAAGGGAAGAGAAGGAAATGGGAAAAAATTAGGTAACAGCGGGGGACGAATTACGTGAGGGACTCAAAAGTTAGAGAAAGGATTCAGGAGAAAAGATACAATAAATATAAAAATAAAACAAGAAGAAGAAGATAAGAAAGTGGTATGAAAAGAGAAAATCATTAAGAAGTGGAATTCTAGAGAGACCAGGAGAAAATAGTTAAAGGGGGAAGAATAGTGGAAAGGAGGAAAGGAAATAAGGTATATATTAGTAGATCTAAAGGAACTGTATTAATATTAGTAATTGTGAATGTTACAAGAAAATATGATGATGTATATTGTGTATTGTAAAATGGAACAGCAGATGAAATATGAAGTGGTAATTAGATTTAATTATAATTAAATTAAGATATAAAAAAGTGTGATGGGGATTTTGAAATAATATGTTGTAAATGATGAAACAAAATAATTAATTGATTCTATAGTAGAAGTTAGGAATTAAGGGTGGATAGTGATATTGCTTATATGTATTAATGTATTAAAGATAAGATGTGGAAGATCAATCATGTTAATGGGTTTCAATGTAAGAATTGAATAAGATGAAGTTTATTGTTTATAATCAAAAAATGTGATGGGGATTACAAGAAAGATACTTTATAAATGGAGAAATAAGATAATTAATTGAAGCAATGCTAAGAAATTAGGTGATACTGTTTATATATTATGTATTAAGAAGAGATTAAGATAAAATAAAAAAGTAGAGAAAAAATATCATGGCAGAAAATGAAATATGTAAATTGTATTTGAAAAAACAAAAAAGAAGATTTGAATAGATCATAAAAATCAACATATAATTATGTCATAAGTTGTAAAAGAAGTGACCCAGTCAATACTCTGTTCATAAAATATGTACCTAAAAGAAAAATTTAATAAAACTTATCTTTAAAAAAAACAATTCAACCAGCTTCCCAGACTCTGGTGTCTGGGGTCCCTAGCACTGAACGTCAACCTGACATGAGGCGTGAAGAATCAGGTAAGCTGGAGGAAGACAAAGCAACCACAGAGGGATTCACAAGGGCTGGTTCGGTGATTTATATTGAGACCATCTACTCCCCTTCCCAAGTCGTGGTGGAAGCAGAGGAGGCCGCAGAAGCGCAGCACCAGCTGGGTGCCCAGCCCAAAGAGCCGGTGCCCGAGCAAGCCGCAGAACCAGATCTTACTCTATGGGGTGAAGCCGTGAGAGTCACGCCACTCCAGGAGATGATGACTGGGGTGATGCTGCCAGACCAGTGGATAGGTGGAAGCAGAGCAAAGCAGAGCAGACGTCAGCTCTTGAGTGAAGGGTATCAGGACTGGCATACTGCAGCCACTCCTGAGAGTAAGGATTTCTGCTGCCGTCATGCAGCCAGTCACTAGCAGGCCTCCAGGAGCAGTTTGGCCAACTCAGCATGCTCAGCCTCTTGGGACTAGGCAGCCCAGGTGGGCACTGGTTCAACTGATGTTCACCTTCCCAAGCCAGGAAGCCACAGCACCACTGAGTGGAATGTCTACCTCCATTCACTCAGCATGAAGTGGTTCATATCTCACATGTCGGGCCCGACCTACTGAGGTGACAGCCCTCATGGGAATCGGAATGGGACAGCATCAGAGCCCATTGAGCCAACCCAGTCCGGTGATACAGGGACTACAACTGGGGCTGTTGGGACCTAATACTCCACCCTAGAATCAGGCTTTCAAACTGCTTCCAGGCAACCAGATCCCCCCTCCGGCTAGGGATGGGTGCAATACCAGTGGACACCTGGCCCAATCCTGCAGTCCATGCTGGCCCAACAATCAGTGTAATCCAGCCACTGGTCAGGGCCCCACCACCAATACTGGACCAGCAGGCAGCGCCAACCCAGCAGCCCATGCAGGCCCCACAGCCAACCCCACCAGCCACTACCCTACCACTATTTAGAGTGATTTTTGATGGAACCCCTCTTCAATCGAGTCTGGGCTTACATCGACTGTTATGGTGATCAATACTCAACTGATCGAGACCTGATTTCAATGATTGTGGATGGCATGAATGAGGGAGAGATGGTGGAATGGATAGCTGAGCTACATGATGAGGAAGCCCCTGAGCTAGAAGATGCCGATGAATTTGTCCAGCTACTCCGAGGCCGGTTCGAAGATATGGCCCATCGAGTAGAAGCCGAGGCCCAGATTGAGACATTGAAGCAAGCGGGTTGGCCTCCCAAAGTGTCCCCATAGTTGAACAGCTAGGCATATGCACGAGACCCCTAGCACGCCCCATCTACTTTGAACAGGTCGATGGGACATTAATAGGTGGAGTCCTGCCATGCTAGTCACAGAATTTGTCAAGAAATGGGCTGCCATCGAGAACTCATCTGATTCGTCATAGCTCCAAAAATGACTGAATCAATTATATTGGGCCTCATGTGGCTAGACAAATGGGGACTGAGCATCATGTGGGAAGACGGCTATAGGAAACTAAAAATAGGCATCGGACCACTACCGCCCATAAAACCAGACCAGTGTCAAAATACGACAAACCCCAACAGCACCAGTAAACCCGAAACCTCAGCCTCCACCGCAGATGGACTGCCTGGCAGCCCACAGGTGCCAAGAGAGTACCAAGATCTGTCAGGAGTCTTTAGCAAGGAAGACTGCAATTTCCTCGCCCCTCACCACTCAACAGATTGTGTGATTGAATTCAAGCTGGGAGCCAAGCTTCCCAAACCAAAGATGTACTCCATGACTCCCAAAGAAATGGAGGAGCTGAGGAAATACATCGATGCCAACCTAGTACAGGGCTTTATCCAGCCCACAAAATCCAGAATGGTGGCCCCAGTACTATTTAAAGAAAAAAAAAGATGGGAGATGTGTTGATTTTCATGGAATTAATGCTGTGTGCATGGAGAACACCTACCCCCTCCCCTTCATGAAGGACATGCTAAGCCACTTAGCCAAAGGCAAGGTGTTCACCAAACTGGACTTCAGAGAAGCCTATTATTGCATAAGAATCAAAGAGGGAGATGAATGGAAGGCAGCCTTTAACTGTCCACTTGGCAGCTTCCAATTCAAAGTCATGACGTTTGGTCTGCAGGGAGCCCCAGCAGTCTTCATGCAATTAATAAATGAAGTCCTACATGAGCATCTATACAAAAAAGTCCTAGATTACCTAGATGACATTCTTATATTCAACAAAACTCTCGAAGAGCATGTAAAGCTAGTGTGGCAAGTACTGAAAAAACTCCTCACCGCAAAGCTCTACGCAAAGCTGTCAAAAAGTGAATTCCATCAAACCTCCCTAAATTATCTAGGCTACCAAATATTCAGTGGAGGGGTGGAAATGGATCCAGGAAAAGTGAAAGTGGTGCTAGACTGGCAGCCCCCATGCACCCGCAAACAGCTTCAAAGCTTCCTGGGGTTTGCAAACTTTTACATGCAAGTTATCCCAGCATTCGCAGAAGTTGCCCTGCCCCTAACAGAACTGTTAAAAATGGGATTTCCTCCTGCAAAACCACAGCCGAGCCAGTCACTCACCTGGTCAATGGACTGCCAAAGAGCTTTTGAGAAATTAAAATGGCTCTTTGCTGAGGAGCCGATCCTCCAACACCCGGACCCAGAATGACAGTTCATCATCCAAGTTGATGCCAGCAATGTAGCCATGGTGCCATGCTCCTACAGGAGGACCCACAAGGACAGCTGCTATCCTGTGCCTACATGTCCAAGAAGCTCACCAACACTGAAAGGAGGTGGGCCATTTGGGAGAAAAAAGTCTACGCAGTCCTCTGGGCCCTCCTCTCCTGGAGACATTTTCTAGAACGGGGTAGAGTGCATCTCCCAAACAAATCTGATGGGCACAATACTTCAAATGATTTAAATTCAAGCTGAAGTACATCCCAGTGGGGAAAAGTCTGCTAGCCCCATTGAGAAAACCCCAATTCGATAGCCGCAATGAAGAAGTCCTCCATGCCATCATTCCCCCCACACACACACACACACAGGTCACTAGGGGCCAAACCAAATGACAACCCGATCCCGGATGGGACAAACTGACACTGAAAACAGTGCTTCCAACTGACCCATGGCTCATAGATAATAGAGATATCTTCACCATGAGAGATGGACTGGCTTAGAAGGGATCAAAACTTTACATTCCTGCCAGCTTGGGACCAGAAGTAATACAGTGCAGCCGTGACTCCCAACTGGCCAACCATTTTGGATTCTTAACAGCCCTGCACCTGGCCAGGAGGCAATTTTGGTTGCCAAAAATGAAAACTGATGTAGAGGATTATGTATAAAGCTGTGCCACCTGTGCTGCCATGAAGATGACACCAGGGGAAACCCCTAGACTCCTCCAGCAAGTAGCTAGCCCTAGCCGACTTTGGAAGGAAATTGCAATGGACTTTATATTAGAGGTCCCAGAGAGTGGGGGAAATACAGTCATCTAAACAGTAATTGACTTATTTTCAAAGCAAGCTCACTTCACAGCCTGCTCAGGATTGCCATCAGCAAAAAAGCTGGTGAAGATGTTCATCAAACAGATTTACCAACTACACGGAATACCCACTGCGTCATCTCAGACCGAGGAGTCCAATTCACAGCTAAGTTTTGGAGAAAGTTCCTGAGATCGGTCGGATCCACACAAGGACTTAGCTCAGCTTTCCATCCGAGTACAAATGGAGCTGTGGAACAAGCAAATGCCATGGTGGAACAATATATAAGATGTTATGTGAATTACCAACAAGAGAACTGGGCGGACCTGCTGCCATTCGCAGAAGTGGCTTACAACAACGCTGTGCACAGTAGCACCAAATTAATCCCCTTCCAGGTCACAAGCGGCATGGACTTTGTACCCATGCCCAAACTGCCAAGAGAGCCCCTCTCCACCATGACCCTGACTGAGTCTCTGAGGAAGGGGTGGGAGAACACTAAAAAAGCGCTAGCAGAAGCTGCTGAGGCATATTAAAAGCAAGCGGACAAACACTGATCTCTTCAACCTCCCTTCCATGTGGGCGATTGGGTTTATCTATCAACCAAATACATAAGACTAAAGCTGCCTAGTAAAAAGCTGGGACCTAAGTTTTTAGGTCCATTCCCAATAGTGAAAGTAATTAACTCAATGACAGTTCAGTTTGACCTCCCTCGCATTCTAGGGAAATTGCATCCTGTTTTCCACTGTAGTCTGTGGAAGCCAGCCATACGATCTAGATTACGATCGCAGACTCAACCACCTACCAAACGTATGGTTGTGCAAGGAGAAACCCTTTATGAACTTAAAAAGATTTTAGACTCTAGGTTATATAGAGGTTGATTGCAATATTTGGTTCATTGGAAAGGGTACCCTTTGTCTGAAGCCACTTGGGTTAAAAGCTGGGATGTAAAAGCAGACACGCTAGTAAGACAATTCCATGATAAATACCCTGATAAATCAAACCTGGGGGAAGGGGTGATTAGTTTTGTGAATTAACCTCCTGTGTTACTCTCATTGCAGGACACGATCTTCTGATGAGTGGGGGGGGGGGAAGCTGTCAGGCCTGGAAGCCATCTTTTGCATTGGGCCTTCAGGCCTACCACATTTAGTCTGTGGGAAACTGGGAGGGGGGATTGTATGGAGAAGGGGTGATATATAGTCATAATAACATTCCTTTCTCAGAGAGTTATGGACATCTTGCCCTCTACCTGGAGGGGTATGACTGGGAGGCATCTCCAGTTGGGATGGTGCTATGATTGGACCATGTGATGGACATGTGGGTGCTGGGCAGGGACTTGGACTTTCCTTTGGCTGGGGAAAACCCGGAAGCTCTCAGATTTGGGTTTTCCCAGATGTGCCAATATGACATCTCTAATAAAATGGAACTTTGAGGAACTTCAAGCCTCAGGGTCTTCTTTCATTGGCGGGTTACTTGGAACCCTGACAATCCCCTTTACCCACCTCCACATCAGGCTTCTCCTAGGCTGGTTCTTGATCTGTGATACTAAGGCCCAAGCAGTCATAACTCCCTGCCAATTCCATGGGGGAGGGGGACATGCCCCTCAGGCAATTAACACTGAAGAGGTAGCAGAGAAGAGATCTCCAAACCTCAAGTCCAGATTGTGACTCACAAATGTTGCTGCACCCAGTAAGGCTGAATATATTGCACTGATGGTCTCATTAGTAGGAGTCCCAGGGCTCATTTTGCACAATTTCAAAAATACTAAATAGCCTGGATAGCCTGGCTAACCACAATTTGGCCTCACAGACCCTGGATGCACTAAACTAAGAGTTAAGGCAGGTTCAAGAAGCAATCCTTGGAAATGGGCAGCCAGTACTAAAGCAAGACCATGGCTGTGGAGAATTTTGGGGCATGTGTTTGCTTCAGACCAGTGGTGGTTTCCGCCCAGTTTCGCCCGGTTCCGCCGAGCCGGTAGCAGTGACGATATGACATCACCAAACCAGTTCTGCCACCTCCACCCCCCGCCCTCGCCCCTGCGTTATTCTTACCTTTTATTTGGCCCCACCCCACCCCCAATCTATTGCTGCCTCCTGAGTCCCAGCTGATGGGCTATAAGGAAAAAAACTGTTTAAACTCTTGCCGCAGGGCTTCAAAGGGCCGCCCTACAGCTGATCAGTGGTAAAAAGCAGTTTGGTGGTAGACCAGTGCCTGCAAAAATAAATGAGTAGACCAGTACCTGCAAAAATAAATGGGTAGACCTGCAAGCAGTTAAAAACCTGGTAGACCAGTACCTCTGCTAAATCCTAAAGAATTGTTCCATGACCATCAAGCCACGCCCACAAAATAAGCCACGCCCACAGAACTGGTAGTAAAAATTTTAGAACTCAGCCCTGCTTCAGACCTGACTGGAAGCTCACATCAAACATCTGAAAATAATTAACATAAAAAATTGGATACTGTAAATTTTTCTCCAGAACTTTTGTCCTGGCTGCTAGACCTTCATGGGTTGAAAGCTCTCCTTTTCGAAGTCACTGCAGGGGGCCCTTTTCAGCTGTTTCTATCAGTGCCTTCCCCTTTGCATTAACAGTTTGAGCAATTCTTAATCTTTTGCCAGTATGTCACCTATACTTATTATGTATTATGTATGTCACCTACACTTATTATGACAAAAAGGGGACAATTGTGGGAAGCCCCACTCCAGAAGAATGAAATATTTTGGGGGATATTAAAAGGGCAGGATATAATATTTTCCCTAAAGGAGAAATGAAAAAAATAAAAACTTAAGGGAAGCAGAAACCAGCCCGAGTTTCCCTACCCTAAGCTGAAACTGAGGAGGCCAGCTTTTAGAAATGCAGATTTAGTAATCCATTCAGAAATACTGGGTCAAGACAGAAACTCAGATAAGCAACGAACAAAAGGTTGACAAAATTAGCTCAGACAGACACCTAGGATTTGCATTTCCCCTTTTGCTATAGAGCCACCCATGACTCTACATGGCCCCATGGGAATCCAGAAGATATAAAACCCACCCACTCTAAACTCCATTTTGTCAGCTATCCCAGAATCACATGTGGTTGGTGTTTCTGCTTCATCTTTCCAATCAGACTCCAGCCTTCATTTTATTTCCAGCGTCTTTCTTCCAGCTTGGAATTGAACCTGGAATTTTTTCTTCCAACAATTTGTTGGAGGGTCATATGCCATTTGGAGTAAATCAGATTTCATCATGCTTTTTTGTCTTTCCAAACCATTTTCCCCCCTTTTGTGGGATTCAAACATTCTCTTATAACCCCACCCACCACTCTTTGCAAGCAGTGATCTGCTAGAAAAGGGACAAGTTGCTCTTACTAAAATATCTGAATTGTTCATTGAAAATTCATTTGATATTAGCCTATACATCATACAGTACATTATTTAAGGCTAAAAGTTTTCATTCTTTCTTTATTTTGATTGTGATTGTAGTTCAATATATGTCATATGTAAACAAAGTCAGGAGGCAAATTTACACATTAACAGTGCTTTAGTCTTATCAAATTTATTACTCAGTCTTTCATAAATTATGTTCTCCATATACAATAGATTTCTGTTTCAGTCGGGTTTCCCCAGATGTGCCAATATGACATATCTAATAAATATATACTTTGAGAAATGTGCCTGCCTCAGAGTTTTGATTCTGTTGGGGATGTTACTTGGAACCCTGTCATTAACCCAGCTCACCTTCTAAAATAACCAAGCAGCTCTCCACACCCGCAGGGCCTCTTCCCTGGGTCCTGAGACCCAGACGCATAGCCCAGGAAACCGAGTAGTGCAAAGTCTCAGGGAAAATGGAGGAAAAACTGGAAGGAAAGTCCTCCAACACCGGCAGGACTGTTGCAACCAGAGGAAGTGGTGGTGATAGCTCCGGAGACCTCTGCGAGAGCATCTGCTTCCCCTTGGGGACCGTGGTGGCGGTAGCAACAGCAGCGGAGGTTGAGCTCTGGCTGGGCACCTGACCTAAGGAACATGTGCTCTGGCCGCCGGCTCAGGAGTTCCACCAGTGGAGTGCTAATTTGGGAGACAGCACCAGAGTCCCAGCACCTCAGGAACCAATGAGGTGTCCGATGCACTAGGAGCTATACCGAGTTGAGGGGGGATACAGCTAGCCACTTGGCATTCCAAGAACCCCAGATTGCATCAGCCCGGGCAGAATGCACCACAGTCATTGAGTGGAGAGTCATGAGGGCCCTGGAAATCAGCGAGTCCAGAGAGTGGGGCTTCCAGCCAAAGGGCGAAGGGAAAGATGTTCACCAAGTTGGACTTAAGGGAGGCATACTATCAGGTACGAATCAAAGAGGGGGATGAATGGAAGACAGCCTTCAACTGTCCATTAAGCAGCTTCCAGTTTGAAGTCATGCCATTCAGACTACAGTCCCCCTCCCCCCCCAGTCTTCATGTATCTGATCAACAAGATGCTGTTTGATCACTTCTACCAGGGGGTCTTGGTCTATTTGGACAGCATTCTCATATTCAGCAAGACGATGGAAGAGCACATCAAACTAGTGTGCCAGGTCCTGAATAAACTCCTAGAGGCTAAGCTATATGTGAAGCTATCAAAATACGAGTTCCACAAGACCCCTCTAGACTACCTGGGCTACCGAGTGTCAAACGAGGGAATTGAAATGGACCCGGGAAAAGTAAAAGTGATACTAGACCAGCAACCCCCATGTACCCGTAAACAGCTTCAGAGCTTTCTGGGGTTTGCTAACTTTTACAGACAATTCATACTGGCCTTTGCGGAGGTTCCTCTATCCCTAACCAAACTGTTGAAAATGGGGGGGGGGCACCCCAAAACCATGGCTGAGCAAATCTCTGGTCTGGTCTCTAAACTGCCAGTGTGTTTTGAGAAGCTGAAGAGACTCTTCGTGGAAGAGCCCATCCTCAAGCATCCTGATCCCAAAAAGCCATTCGTCATCCAGGCCAATGCCAGTGATGTGCCCATAGCAGTGGTGCCTTTGCAGCGCAACCCCCAGGGCCAGCTACAACCCTGTGTGTACATGTCCAAGAAACTCACTGACACTGAGAGACAGTGGGCAGTGTGGGAGAAGGAAGCATACATGGTCCGGTGGGATCTCCTCTCCTGAAGACACTTCCTGGAGGGGAGTAGGGTGCCATTTGAAGTTTGGATGGATACTTGTCAACAAAGTATCTAAAACTAAAGCTGCCATGTAAGAAGCTTGACCCTAGGTTCATAGGGCTGTTTCCAATAATGAAAGTGATTAACCCAATAACTGTTCATCTTAGACTCCCACATCACCTAGGGAAAGTGCATCCAGTCTTTCACAGCAGCTTGTTAAAGCCGGCAGTCGGCTCTCAGCTGAGACCGATAGATCAGGCCACCCCGAAACCAATTGTAGTACAGGGGAAGACTCATTATGAAGTTAAGAAAATACTGGACTCTAGATTGCATCTCAGACGCTTGCAATACTTCATTGGAAGGGGTATCTGTTATCCAAAGCTACCTGGGTTAAGAGTTGGGATATAAAATCTGATAGACCAGTAAAGCAATTCCATGATAGGTATCCTGATTAGCCAAAGGGACCTCCTGGGGTGGGGAGAGGAAGTTGAATGGGATGTCACTAACCCCCTTTTGAATTTCTCATTGCAGGATGTCCTCTTCAACTGAGGGGGGGCAGCCTGTCAGCCATGGAACCATTTTCCCCTTGGCCTCTTCAAGGCTGCCACAGCGAAGGCCATCAAGCTGTGGGAATGGGAGAGGAGAGATAGAGATAGCCAGGGAATTGTAACCAAAATAAAATTCTTCTCTCTGAGAACCAAGGACGTTCCCACCAGGTGCTAGGAGGCGGGATGCGAGACCAGTTGAACTTTGGACTGTGACCTGATTGGATCATGTGATGGGATGCATGGGCAGGGGGAGGAAAAGTATACTTTTAATTAAGGGGGGAACCCAAGGGGGATCAGAGTCAGGTTTCCCCAGATGTGCCAATATGACATACCTAATAAATATATACTTTGAGGAATGTCCACACCTCAGAGTTTTTATTCTGTTGCGGATGTTACTTGGAACCCTGACACGTACTCTTTGCCAACCAGTTAACAAATGTATGTAGGAAGCATACCACAGTAGTAATGGGAGATTTTAATTATCCATATATCAACTGGGAGACAAACTCTCAGCGAGTGGGAATTCAAACAGATTCCTAATCAACCTAGCTGACAACTTTGTCATCCAAAAGATAGAGGAGGGAACTAGAAGTAAAACTATACTGAACCTAATTTTTACTAATAGAGAAGAAGTGATAGAGGGAGTTGAAGTTGTGGAAACCTTGGGTGAAAGTGACCATGTCATACTGGAATGCAGTATAATGCAAACACAAGCAATAGAAAATAATCCAACCAGTGTCTTAAACTTTAAAAGATTTGATTTTAACAAACCCAGAGGAAGTCTAGGAAAAATTCCATGGATGAAAATCCTAAAGGGGAAAACAACTCAAGAAGCATGGGAAACACTGAAAAATGCAATCATAAAAGCCCAGTCCAGCACAATACCACTGGGGGGAAATAAACAAGAAATCCAACAATGAACCAGCATGGCTGCACAAAGATCTCTCTGACAAACTGAAAGACAAAAAATACAATTTCAAAAAATGGAAAGAAGGACACTTAACTAAGGCTGATTTTCAGCAGGTAGCCAGAACATACAAAGATGAAGTCAGGAAAGCAAAGGCTCAGAATGAACAAAGACTTGCAACAAAAGTCAAAGATAATAATAATAAAAAAGTTTCTTTCAACATATTAATAACAAGAAAAAAGTCTAGGAAACAGTTGCTCCACTAAAGAGAGAAGATGGCAAGGAAGTAATAGGTAGTAGGGAGAAAGCAGAGCTCCTTAACTCATTCTTCACATCAGTCTTCACGCAAAAAGGAATTATAGCCCAACATACCAAAAAAGCTACTGTAAAAGACAAACCAGAAATAAAAATTAAAATAACCCAGAAAATGTAAGAGAACATCTATCTGACATTGACAAATATAAATCACCGGGACCTAAGAGATTACATTTCAGAGTTCTGAAGGAGCTGACAGCTGTTATCTCAGAACCATTGTACCATATGTTTCAAAAAGCCTTGGATAGTACAGTGGTCTAAAGCACCCTATTATTAACACCAGCTGCCTGCAATTATTGCAGGTTCGAATCTCACCAAGGCTCAAGGTTGACTCAGCCTTCCATCCTTTCTAAGGTAGGTAAATTGAGGACCCAGTTTGTGGGGGCAATAAGCTGACTTTGTATAAATATACAAAAGTATGAAGGCTATTGCTTAACACATTGTAAGCCGCCCTGAGTCTCCGGAGAAGGGCGGCATATAAATCAAATGTAAAAAAAAAAATCCTGGAGCACTGAGGAAGTAGCTGAGAATTGGAAAAGGGCTGATGTGTTTTCCATCTTCAAGAAAGAGGGGAAAAAACAGACCCAGGAAACTACAGACAAATCAATCTAACATCAATACCTGTGAAGATCCTGAAAAAGATAATAAAAAAAACAGATTTGCAAACAACTAGAAGAAAAAAAAGTTATAACTAGTAGCCAGCATGGGTTTGTTAAAAACAGATCATGTCAAACCAATCTTATTTCATTCTTTAATAAAGTCACTAAATTAGTAGACCAGTGAAATGCTGGGGACATAGTATATTTAGATTTTAATAAGGCATTTGACACTTATTTACTTCTTGGTAAACTAGAAAAATGTGGCATACACAACATCGCCACCAGATGGATTTGTAGCTGGCTGACAAACAGTACTCAATGATTAGTCTTTAATAGTACTACATCCACATGGAGAGAAGTAAACAATGGCTCCGTCTTAGGCCCAGGCTCTTCAATATCTTCGTAAATGACTTAGATGATGGAATAGAAGGGGAACTCATCAAATTTGCAGATGACACTAAACTGGCAGGAACAGCCAACATCCCTGAAGACAAGCTAAGGATCCAAAAAGATCTTGACAAATATGAACAATGGGCCCTATCCAACAAAACGAATTTTAATGTGGAGAAAAGCAAAGTTTCTAATTTATCCAGGAAAAATCAAAGGTATAAGTATGGATTAGGCAAGACCTGGCTCAAAAACAGTAACTGTGAGAGAGACCTTGGAGTCATAGTGGATGATCTATTAAATAAGAGCCTGCACTGTGCAGCAGCAGCCAAAAAAGCTAATACAATCCTTGTTGTATAAACAGAGGCATAAAATCAAGATCACATGAAGTATTAATACCACTTTATAAAACCCTAGTAAGACTACACCTAGAATACTGCAACCAATTTTGGTCACCATGCTACAAAAAAGATGTTGAGACTTTGGAAAAAGTTCAGAGAAGAGCAACTAAATGATCAAAGGCCTTCAAAACATATGGAGAATGGCTACAGGATCTGGGTTTGGATAGTCTAAAGAAAAGAAGAATTAGGGGCGATTGATAGCAGTATTCCAGTACTTGAGGGGCTGCCACAAAGAAGAGGAGGTCAAATTATTTTCCAAAGCACTAGAGAGCAAGACAAGAAACAATGGTTGGAATCTAACCAAAGAGAAAAGCAACCTGGAATTAAGGAGAAACTTCCTAACAGTGAGGACAATTAACCAGTGAACAACTTGCCTTCAGAAATCATGGGTGCTCCATCACTGGAGATTTTTAAGAAGAGACTAGGCAGTCACTTATCTGAAATAGTATAAGTTCTCCTGCTTGAGCAGGGGGTTGGACTAGAAGAGCTCCAAAGTCCCTTCTAGCTCTATTCGATTCGATTCAATTTGATTCAATTGTCTTCTTGATGTTCTGAGTAAATTGCTCAGAAATAACTTCTGTTTGTTTTATGATTGTGACTTGTCCTTTAGTGTAAATATGGAAGGACAGGATTGGGCCAATATAATATTTTGCTGCCTGGATGAAGAAATCTCTACTGAATCTGAGGCACCAGGGTTAATTGGACGTTGGGCAGGATACAGGATACATTTTTTGCTTTTAGCATTAAACAGAATTGTTCTGTTTCAAGCGGCAGACTGCTTGCCACAGACAGATAAACTCTATGGAAAGGGTATCATGCAGATTACTTTTATTCATCAGGCATTCTCTAAACAATAACTCACAGTCACTGAAGAGATTCTTCTGAGGTACACATAGTCTGTTCCCAATTCACGTAGGTGAAACAAGGTAGTTCATGGCCTCCATGGCAGCCATGGACCTGACTCAGGTTATTCAGAGCCCAACTAATAGGGGAGGACACACACTTGACCTGGTTTTTCTCTCTGGGCAGTGGATAAATGGTCATGGTAGGGGAGAACTTTCCATCACCACCCTGTCATGGACCGACCATTCCCTCCTTAGACTGGACTTTCAATCTGCCAACCCTTGCCGTTGGGAGATGGGACCCATAAAATGGTTCCGCCCCAGGTGCCTAATGGACTCAGAGAGGTTCTTGAAGGAGCTTGGGACATTCCCCACCTCTCAATCCTGCAATTCGGCTGAGACTCTGGTGGCATCCTGGGAACGGGCGGCTATTGACGCCTTGGACCGAATTGCACCTTTGCGGCCTCTGACCCGACGCAGATCCTGGGTCACTCCTTGGTTTTCCATGGAGCTCCGGGAAATGAAATGTCGGAAAAGATACTAGAGGAGAGTTGAAGGTTCTCCCAGTCTGAATCTGATCCAACACAGTTAAGAACCCCTATTAGGTCTTATCTAATGGCAATAGAAGCAGCGAAGCAAGATTACTTCACCGCCCTCATTGCATCTGCAGAAAGCCGCCCAGTGGCCCTGTTTCATGTGACCCACTTCCTCCTCCATCAGGGACCGAGGGAAGACCCTTTACAGGGCAGAACTGGAGATTTTGTACAGTTTCTGCATGATAAAATCGCTCAGATCCGGATCAGTTTGGACTCACTGGGCAGAATCCAATGGGGAGACTAGGGTAGGTCTTGAGAGTAATATCTGGGTTGAGTTTGACCCTGTTTCTGTCAAGGAAGTGGACAGAATTATGGGTAAACCTGGTTCCTCCACTTGCTTATTGGATCCTTGTCCCTCCTGGTTGGTTTCCAGGCAATTGTCAATGCTTCGTTGAAGGAGGGGGTCTCTCTTAAGGAGGCAGTGGTTCGACCTCTCCTCAAAAAGCCTTCCCTGGATCCAGACTCACTTGATAACTATCGTCCCATCTCCAACCTTTGCTTCATTGCGAAGGTTGTTAAGACTGTGGTTGTGCAACAGCTCCCTCAGTTCCTGGAGGAAACAGAATACCTAGACCCATACCAATCGGGCTTCCGATGCGGGTACAGCATGGAAACGGCATTGGTCGCTCTGGTGAATGATCTCTGGTGGGCTCGGGATGGTGGTTGTTCCTCCATCCTAGTTCTACTTGACCTCTCAGCGGCTTTTGATACCATCGACCATGGCATCCTACTGCAGCGACTTGTGGGGTTGGAGGTGGGAGGCACTGTTTTACAGTGGTTCTCCTCTTACCTCTCAGATCACTTGCAGTTTGTATCGGCGGGGAGGCAGAGGTCCACCCTGAGGCCCTAAATTGTGGGGTGCTTCAGGGGTTGGTTCTCTCCCCCTTGCTCTTTAACATCTATATGAAGCCGCTGGGTGAGATCATTTGTGGCTTGGGGGTGAGATATCATCAATATGCTGATGATACCCAGTTATACATCTCCACCCCAGACCACCCCAGAGATGCCCTTTTCGTGATGTCCCATTGCCTAGAGGCGGTGCAGGCCTGGATGGGTAGAAACAGACTCAGACTCAATCCCTCCAAGACTGAGTGGCTGTGGATGCCAGCATCTCGGGTTTCAGAGGCCCCATCACTTTTTTTTATTTATTTATTTAAAAAGCTTTTCAAAAGTACATTTTCTCCCCCCTCCCTCCCCCTTCCCCCCTCCCACCTTCGCCCATCCTCCCCTCCCCGGACTTCCCAGAGCAAATACAGGGTAAAGCATTTAACAATCATAAGCTAAAATAAGCTAACATTTTATAGACTCCAAATTCTTACTAAATCTTTAACTCCACATAGTTCAAATAACTATAATCATAAACTAAAAATTAAATTAAATATTTCATTCAAAGGCTATTTGGAATTTTTTAGTCTGATATCTGTTTTGAATATAGTCAATCCATCTTCTCCACTCCAATACATATCTTTCATTTGAGTGATCTTTCAAATACGCAGAAATTTTTGCCATATCTGCCAAATTCCCTACTTTTAAAATCCATTCCTCAATAGTAGGTAACTCTTCCTTCTTCCAGTACTGTGCCACCAAAAATCTAGCTGCTGTTATTAGATTTAAGATCAACTTAGTCTCTATAGCCGTAAAGTCTATGAATATGCCCAACAGAAAAAACTGTGGAGCAAATTTTATCTTTTTCTTTAAAATATTTTGAATGATCCACCATATTTTTATCCAAAAAGCCTTAATTTTTTTACAGGCCCACCATAAATGATAATACGTAGCATCTTCACATTCACATCACCAGCATTTAGGTTGTAAACTTGGATACATACAGGCTAGTTTTGGGGGATCTAAATGCCATCTATAAAACATTTTGTAAAAATTCTCTCTTAAATTTTGGGCTTGCGTGAATCTTATATTTCTAACCCATATTCTTTCCCACGTTTCCATCATTATTGGTTCTCCAATATTTTGTGCCCATTTTATCATACAGTCCTTAACTAGCTCTGTTTCTGAGTCTATTTCAACCAATGCGTTGTACAACCTTTTTATGTGCATTTGACTTTGATCTCTAATTTGTTTTACCAAGTTTTCATCCCCTTGCAGAATACCATTTTTTTTATCTTGTCTCCATCTACTTTGCAGCTGCCCATACTGAAACCATATTTTAATTATTCTTTCTTCCCTTAACTGGTTCATAGATTTTAATTGTAGCCTACCTCCTTCTTTATAAAGAAGTTGTTTATAGGTAGTGTCATCTTGTTTTTGCTCAACACTTATATTTTCTATCGCGTGCCTGGGTACTGTTCAAATTGGTAACTTATCGTTTAATTTGTATTGATACTTTTTCCAGACACGCAGTAACGCATTCCTTAATATATGACTTTTAAAAGTCTTGTCCACTCTTTTATCATATAGTAAATAAGCATGCCAAACCGTACCCTTCAATATTCAATATTCTTTCCTCTGTCAAGTTCATCCAGTCACTCTCGGCTCCTCTGGTCCGCGTTCACAGAAGCACAAGACGCTCGGGAGAGGTTCTTGCTTTCTTTATTAAAGTGACTACAGCTCAGCGTAAGGAACCGGAACGTCCATGCGCAGCAAAGTTCAGCTCGGGGATCTTCCACACGCCGCACTGTTTAAATAGCCCAGGTTAATGCCCCTCTCTTAATGAGATGCAAGGGAGCGCTGAATAAAGCCAATGCGCCGCCGCCCAGTTGACGTCGTCGCTGCCCAGAGTCCTCCTTGCGCGTAGCCGGCTGATGACGTTACCGCCACCCGGAAGTCTCTCTGTGTGCAGCCGGCCGCTGGCACACACGCGGCAAGTACCGACCATCACTGGCCCCGACCATCCCCCTTCCCGGCCCCGACTAGACCCATACCCACACCCTGTGCAGAAACAGCCTAGAACGGAGGTTCCCGGACCCACCACCAACACCCGTGTTAACACGCCGCCAGCTCTCCGCTGTCCTTTCGCGTGCTCTGTGGCGTGCGTGGGCTCATGCTGTGGATCCCCAGGTGAGTTGTCGAGCGGCGACAGGCGAGCTCAACAGGCGGCCCCCCCTACCAGGCATTTGTCTATAGGGGAGAGAAACAGGCGTTAGATATTATTGTGGTTTATTTGGATTACGTTTATGATATTGTCTCAACAGTTTTGGAGCATTCATATCATTTACAGGTACCCAGGAGGTCTCCGTATCAGGATAGCCAGCCCACCGTACCAGGTATTGGAGTCGGCTCTACGATACCGGGAATCAAGGATTTCCGTTATTTCATAATGGTCCCCCTGTATTGGTTCAGGAGGGGGCTGTTGACTATTGGGAATGGCTGTGGGTTTCAGTAAGCTAGAATGAAATACTGGGTGGACCTTACCGAGAAACGATGGGAGTCTCAACTGCACCGTCACTGGATTTATGATTTTCACAATTGGGAAGGGGCCCACATACTTAGGGCCCAGCTTTCGGCTTGGTATTTTTAGTCGGAGGTATTTAGTCGAGAGATACACCCTGTCTCCCACCTGAAACGGGGTACCTTTTTCCCATTTCTTATTGGCCTGCTGTTGATACTCTGTTGTGGCTTTCTGTAACGCTCTTCGTACTCCAGGCCAAAGGTCTCGTATCGTTTGTGGCCAGTTCCCCGGAATGATGGGTGGCTTAGCATTTAGGTCCAATTCAGGAATAGCCAGGAATTCCATTCCGGATACAACCCGGAAGGGCGTGTATCCTGTGCTGCGATGTAATGCATTATTATATGCAGCTTCAGCGAACGGTAGAAGGTCAACCCAATTGTTTTGCTGGTACGAGACGTAGGAACGAAGGTACCGTTCAATCATGGCATTAGCCCTTTTGGCAGCCCCGTTTGTACTGGGGTGGTACGCCGAACTGAGTCCTTGCGTCACGCCAATACAGCGGAGAAATCGTCTCCAGAAATCAGCTGTAAATTGCACCCCCCTATCAGATATGATGCGTTTAGGGACCCCATGTAGACGATATACATGTTGAATGAATAATTTGACCAGTCGCCGTGCAGAGGGTAACCCTTTACAGGGAATGAAGTGGGCTTGCTTCGAGAATAAGTCCAGGACCGTCCATATTACTGTGTGTCCCATATCATCTGGCAAGTCTGTGATAAAGTCCATCGAGACCTCTTCCCATGGTCTTGTTGGATCAGCGACTTGTTGGAGTAGACCTAGCGGCTTTCCGGGCCTAGGCTTAGAGGTGGCACAGACATGGCAGCCTCACACATAGGTTCCTATTTCCTTACGCATTTTGGGCCACCAAAATTGCCGTCTGGCCAAGTGTAAGATTTTTAAAAACCCGAAATGCCCTGCTGTTTTGGTATCATGACATCGTTGGAGAACGTCCTGTCATAGGGCCACGGGTATGTATAACTTATCCCCCCACCAGGCTAGTCCATCCCGAAAGGTCATCAGGGACCGATTGTTTGCCAACCAAGAATCAGTGGGTAGTTCCTTTCGTAGGAGCGTTGACCATTCGTCCAGTAGGTCTCGTTGGGTGGCCACAGCAACTGCTGACAACCCTGTTCGCTTGCCGGGTATTAGGGCTTGTACTGTCACCTCACGTTTACTATTATACTGAGGCATTTGGAAGAGAGCATCCGCTAAGAATAGTTTTCGTGCTGGTTTATATTTCAAAGTGAATCGGAACCGTTGGAAGTACTGGGCCCAACGGACCTGTTTAGGTGACAACTGCCATGGAACCTGAAGTGCCTCCAAGTTCTTGTGGTCCGTCCAGACCTCGAACGGTTGTTCCCCGCCCTCCAAGAGATGCCGCCAGGTCTGTAATGCCCATTTCACCGCGTACGCCTCCTTCTCCCATATGGCCCAGTTGCGCTCTGAGGACGTAAACTTGCGTGAGGTATAGGCACAAGGCCATAATGTCCCTGTAGCATCGTTCTGCAGTAAAACCGCCCCAACCGCTACGTCGCTGGCGTCAGCTTGTATGATGAAGGGACATGTTAGGTCTGGATGTCGCAGGACCGGTTCGTTAGCAAAGAGTTGCTTGAGACGTTCGAAAGCCTCTTGACAAGCTGACGTCCAATGAAGAGGCTGGCCTGGTTTTGGTTTGGTTCCTTTGGGAAGGAATCTAGTCCACAAAAGTTCGGTGAGGGGTAACGCTATCTCCGCAAAGGATGGAATAAAATGTCTATAAAAATTAGCGAAACCCAAAAAACTTTGCAGTTGCTTTCGTGTTCATGGGGCTTGCCATTCTAACACTACCCTTACTTTCTTTGGGTCCATTTGCAGTCCGGTATCGCTAATCCGAAATCCCAGATAGTCAATCTCCGTTCGATGAAACTCACATTTGGAGAGTTTAACGAACAAACGGGTGTCCAACAATCGGGTTAAGACCTGTCTCACCAGTTTGACATGCTCCTCCAAGGTGTTTGTGTATATCATGATGTCATTCAGGTACACCAACACACCCTGGTACAAAAATTCATGCAGGATGCTATTAATAAACTGCATAAAGACAGCTGGAGCACCCTGCAAGCCAAACGGCATGACCAGGAAGTGGTAACTGCCCAAAGGACAGTTGAAGGTGATCTTCCATTCGTCCCCAGAGCGTATACACACCCTATAATATGCCTCGCGCAGATCCAATTTTGTAAAGATTTTTTCCGTAGCTAGAGTTGTCAGAAGATCGGTCATTAATGGTAGGGGGTATAAGGGCTTGATGCATACAGCGTTCAACCCCCTGTAATCGACACAGAGGCGAAGGCCCCCGTCTTTCTTTTCACGGAAGAGGACCGGTGCAGCTAAATGCGTCCGACTCGGACGGATGAAGCCTCTTGCCAAGTTTTTATCAATATACTCTCGCAGTTCTTTTAATTCCCTTGGTGTCATTGCATACATCCGGGGCTTTGGTAATTTAGCCCCAGGAAGCAGCTCAATCCCACAATCCGTGTCGCGATGTGGGGGTAATACATCACATTCCTCCTCACTAAATACTTGACTCAGATCACTACAAACCTTGGGAAATGGTTTTCCTATCGCTTGCTGCGACGTGCCTTTACCCTGCTGTACTGGCCCCCCTCCTATCTGGCGACCGATACAGGGTTCCGGACCTACAGGTAACCGCAATTTGCAAAAGCCTCCCTCTCACCAAATGGTTGGTTCCCATTTGTCCAGCCAAGCGAGCCCGAGGATAAGTGGCTCAATCATGCGGTCTATCACTATGAAGCATATCTTCTCCCTATGCTCGCCTATCTGTAGAATCACTGGCTCGGTCACAAGAGCAACTGGCCCACCCCCTAACAGTGTACCGTCTACTTGCTCGCACTTGATTGGCGTTTTCAGGGTTCGGGTCTGTATTCCTAGGCCATCCATTATGGACCGGCGGATGAGACACCTGGTACAACCGGAGTCTATCAAGGCCTCCTGTATGCTCTCTCGCTTAGTACCCGGATGTTGTATGGTGACTGATATCAAGAACGGTCGAATGGGATCACTTACCATAGGATCCTGCGGATCATCCTCATCTTCGCTAGTTCCTGTGGTGTCCGGGACACGTGCGGTTCCAGGTGATCTGGTCTCAGGCGAATGGTCGATGTCCGACACCAGGGACTGGTTCACGGCTCTGGACCGTTCTGGTGTCCCTGCTGGACGGTCCCTTGCCACAGCATCGGATCTGGCGTTCGATGCTCGCGGGGATCCTCGGGGGGTCGAAATGCGTGGTGGTGGTAGAGGGCACTCGAATGCCTGATGCCCCTCCTGGTTACAATGAAAACAATGGAACAGCCTCCTCCCGGTTCCACTTACCCCCAACCCGGGGCCCGGGACCGGCCGTATCGTCCCCCTACCATCATATTGCCGTACCATACCACGTCTGGGCTGGGCTGACCCCACCACTCGGGGCCTGAATTCTCGCAACCCTACATCCAAGTCCACTACCGCTTTGTACCAGTCAGTGAGACGTGGCCCGAGTCCTCGGTACACGCATGCCTGTCTTATCTCTCTATCCAGTCCTGTCTGAAATTGATGAACTAATAGGCGCTCCGGCCACGAACGTAGTTTACCAGCTAAGGTCCGAAATTCCTTGACATAGACCTTTATTGGATGGCCCCGTTGCCGGAGAGTAACCAATTCGCCTTCTAGCACCTGGATCCTGGTGTCGTCTTCGAATCGGCCCCGTAAAGCCTCAAGGAACAATCCTAAGTCCATTAATTCATGGGTGTGTTCACTGTGCAGGTTGGCGACCCAATCAGCGGCCTCACCCGTGAGAACCACTGTGACTGCCACCACCATAGACCACTGGGAGGGGTACCAGCGGCCATAAAGGTCCATATGGCTTATTACCTGACTAAGGAATAAAGCAACCCTCTCTGCTGCCCCATCAAATGTGGCCTGTAGTGGCGGCAGGTCCCATGGTGCCTGGGGGACCCATGGTCCAGGCCCCCACAGTGGTAGGGGGTCCAATGGACGTTGTTGTTGTTGTTCCTCCCTACCTCGGTCCCGTCCCTGCTGCGTTGTCTCATCAGGGAGAGCCCTCTCCCTGGATGGCTGCGATCCCTTTCCGAACCCATTACGTAAGGGCCCAACCCCACTGTCGCTAACAGGTCCATCCTCCTTCATCTCCTGTCTTGGTCGTTGTTCTAGTTTAAATTTAGGACTGGCGAGATGTGCCCGGCTCACAGGTCCTGTGCCTGACAACGCGCCCCCTTGCCAGCTGCCGGAGGGCTCTAAACTGGGGGCCCATGGCTGCCAGGATGGGGCATCCCTGAAATTCGCCTCCCCAAACTGGTCTCGGAGGATGTCCATGGTTGTAGTCCTTGGGCCAGTGGAATAGCTCCACTCGCCATCTTCCTCCTCAACCCATTGGCGCTCCCGCCAGCCCTGGAACTGGGCGCCGGCGAAGGGGTGTGTGTGGACCTGTTGCGCTCCGGTCATCCCGGCTAGGGCAGAACTATGCCACCAATTACCGGTCCGCTGTTGCCCAGGGGGCCCCGTTGCAGAGCGCGCCGGCTCCTCCGATGGTCTATCTGCTGGAACGTCCCGCTGTTTTGGACGTACGACCGGCTGGTCTTCAACCGCTAAGGGTTCGGCAACAATATCCTCCGCTTCCTTATCCACCGTCGGCTGCTCCCCCGGGGCGTCGGCTGTCACTTCTTCTGCCATGGCCCCTCTCCCTGGTACCAGTGAAAGGAGAGGGGGCGGAGCTGAACTTCCTCTCAGCTCCTCTGGTCCGCATTCACAGAAGCACAAGATGCTTGGGAGAGGTTCTTGCTTTCTTTATTAAAGTGACTACAGCTCAGCGTAAGGAACCGGAACATCCATGCGCAGCAAAGTTCAGCTCGGGGATCTTCCACATGCCGCACTGTTTGAATAGCCCAGGTTAACGCCCGTCTCTTAATGAGATGCAAGGGAGCGCTGAATAAAGCCGATGCGCCGCCGCCCAGTTGACGTCGTCGCTGCCCAGAGTCCTCCTTGCGCGTAGCCGGCTGATGACGTTACTGCCACCCGGAAGTCTCTCTGTGCGCAGCCAGCCGCTGGCACACACGTGGCAAGTACCGACCATCACTGGCCCCGACCATCCCCCTTCCCGGCCCCGACTAGACCCATACCCACACCCTGTGCAGAAACAGCCTAGAACGGAGGTTCCCGGACCCACCACCAACACCCGTGTTAACACGCCGCCAGCTCCCCGCCGTCCTTTCGCGTGCTCTGTGGCGTGCGTGGGCTCATGCCGTGGATCCCCAGGCGAGTTGTCGAGCGGCGACAGGCGAGCTCGACAGTCACTAATTGCTGCTAGGGCAGCTGCCTCATAGTATAATCTTAAATTGGGCATTTTGAGACCTCATCTTTCACATGTATCTTGCATTATCTTTTGCTTAACTCAAGGTCTCTTTCCTGCCCAAACAAAATTACTAATACCCTTCTGCCATTCCTTTAAATTTTCATCTTTTTTAAGTATTGGAATCATTTGAAAGAGAAATAAGAACTTTGGTAAAATATTCATTTAGAGGCCCCATCACTTTTGATGGGTGGGGAAAAACTTGCCCCTGTTGATAGGGCTCGCAACTTGGGTGTCCTCCTAGATGCTTGGCTGTCCCTAGAAGACCACCTGACAGCCGTGACCATGGGAGCCTTTGCACAGGTTCGCCTGGTGTGCCAGTTACACCCTTTCCTGGACCGAGGTGACCTTCGCACTGTCACTCATGTCCTGGTCACTTCCCGCTTGGATTACTGTAGTTCCCTCTACATGGGCCTGCCCCTGAGATGCACGCGGAGACTCCAGCTGATCCAGAATGCAGCCGCACGGGTTGTTACAGGAACCCCTTGTTACTCCCATATAACACCTCTCCTGCATGAGCTGCACTGGTTACCAGTGGTTCTCCAGGTCCACTTCAAGGTGCTGGTTCTCACCTATAAGGCCCTACATGACTTAGGTCTAGTATATTTGCAGGACCTTCTCCTGCCTGCTTCCCACCGTCCTGTTCGTTCACATAGGGCTGCTCTCCTCAGGGTTCCGACGGCAAGCCAATGTCGTCTGGCGGTGCCCAGGGGTAGGGCGTTCTCTGTGGGTGCTCCCACCCTCTGGAATGAGTTACGCTCCGGACGGCTCCTGATCTCCACTCCTTCCATCGGGACCTGAAGGCTTGGCTGTTCAAGCAAATAGGCTGACTCTGATTCTGGGTTTTATTATTTATTATTTATTAGTTAATTTGGTTTAAAATGGGATTTTGTTGTACATGTTTTTAACTTACTTATGTTCGCCGCCCTGAGTTCTTCTGGAGAAGGGCGGCATATAAATGCATGAAATAAATAAATAAATAAATTATTTCTCCAGGTGAGGAATCTTCCCATATCAATGTTCAAGGACAACTGAGGCAAAGGCATGACATTGTGCCAGAGTAAAGGTTCTAGGGACTTTGAGTTAAGTAAATATGCCACAGGAACACAGAGTATCTATTGGATTCAATGGCAATAAAGGTTACTGTTTTTCCTCTCCTTTTGGATTAAATGGAAAGAGGCTAACCCACTACATTTCTTTGAGATCACTTGATTCATCCAACTGTCTTCACTCGCTGCTTAAGATGCTGGCTGGTGCTGGAGGTTGAGTTGCAGTCTAAAAACAGTGTCTTGGAGTGTCTTGTTATAAAAAGATGGCTTATGTTTATTCTCTTTTCTAGATATTGCTCTTTGTAGGTCAAATATTATATGCTGTAACTCAATAGTATAATATTGGATTTCACTGTCAAATATAATTAAAGAAAGCAAGATGTAAAGGACCTGGCAAACTTGAAATCTGAACTTGTACTACACACACACACACACAAACCTCAAAAAGATCGTACTTAAATGATTACTTAAACAGCATAATTCAAAATAAACTAGGAAACATTAAATTCAGGGGAAAACTATCACTGAGGAGTTATGACATGCTGAAAAGCCTTGGGAGACAGTCCTATAACCATTGTTTAATCTGATTATTTCAAATGCTTTCCACATTTGTGTTTACTTTTGTGGATCCTGTGCATTGACAGTCCTGCTTCTAGAAGAAAATTACTTTTGGTTTATTTCCATCTTCTCCACCAATCACTTCCTTTCTGCCTTATTGATATTAATTTTTGAAATGCAAAACTACTGTAGTTTTAATATTTCAAAAATACTAATGGAGTCATAACTCATCCTTCATTAGTAAACAGATTACGGGTTTTTAAGTCAGTTTCCTTTCCTTGTTGATAATAATAGCCAAGGGCAACACAATTAAAATTTAAGTAGGCTTTCTTCAGTTCCCACAGCGAGGAGGAGGAGGAGGAGGAGGTGGTGGTGATGGTGGTGAAGGTTTTAAAGTCCCTTGTCTGTTTTCATGTAAAAAGAGACCATGAACAGGTAGTTGGTTGAAGATCAGAGGCTATCTTTAACCAAGTCAGCAAGAGCAAATTCTTCACTCTGACAGGAACTGGTAGTACAAAGCATATTCAAAACAATGCAAAACCTCTTCCTCACTCTGTTTCAAATAGCTCAAAGAACTTTTGTTAACTAGAACATTGATCTCATATGCCTCACTGGGACACCTTCTCATTTCTTGTGAAGATTATTAATTCCTTCTTGCACATCATTGCATTTTTGGAATATGTTAAACTAATCTTCAAGGATCTCTCTCTCTCCCCCCCCCTCTCTCTCTCCATGTGTGTGTGTATTCATGATGTGTGTACATGTGTGTATTTGTCAGGGTTCCAAATAATACACCCATAGCAAACAGAACTTCGAGGCAGGTAAATTTCTCAAAGAATATGTTTATTGGATATATCATATTGGCACAGTTCTGTTGAAAACTGACTCTGAAGGTTCCCATGGTTTTGACCTAATTAAGAATAAACGTTTTTCCCCTTTCCCAAACAATCAGTTAAATGGTCCAATCAAGGTGCCGTCCGGTTGCCCAGTAATGTCACTCCTCCTCTTTCTCTGGCCACCTGTGAGAATGTCCTTTGTTCCCCGGAGAAAGTATTTTGTTTTGACTACAAAGCCCAGCTATCTCTATTCCCCACTCCCTCAGCTCCAATGTGGCAACACTGAAGCATCAAAATGGCTTCAGTCAGGTCAGTTGACAGTATTCATGATTCTTTTGAATTTGGATTTGTAAGGAAATCATATTCATTATTCTACAGAAAACCTACTATCTGAAGAGCTATTCAATCAAAATCCCAAAACAAATCAGAGAATAGGGCCTTGCTTTTTCTCCAGGGACATCTATGGGAGGGTATATGTGTCAAAAAAAACAAAAAACCCAAAATGGAATTTATAACTGCAGGATCAGAACCTAGCTCCTTTTTTACGTTTCCTTTATGTCTTGACTTTTTCTCTCCTTTGTAGATGTCTGTTTTTCTTATCACCAGGTAGAACCACAGCAGACTAAACAGGGTTTTTAAAACAGAATTTCTGTAATTACTTAGAAGTTCTTCTTATTTTTTAGTATTTCTTTTTTTTTTAATTCTCAGGATCCCTTCTTACTTTAAAAAACTATGGAAGACCCTAAAAGAACTTTTGTTTCTATCAGTAATGTTTATCAATATTCATGTAACAATAACAGTAGTAAGCACATTATATATCAACATAAAATATTTTTCATACAAAATTTTTACAGCTAAAAATACTGCTTAGAGTGACATTGATTTCAATAACGTCAATACTTAGCAATTAATTTTTATGCTGCAGATCCCTATGAGGATCTTGGGTGCCCCAAGTTTCTCAAACACTTTTAAGAAATGCTGATTTAAGGTTAGTAACTATTTTTGAATGTTTAGCCACTGAAATTAGCCTACTTATGTCTGATTTATTTTTCTGATGCATTTTGTCCTTTTCTGGAAATGTACTAGTAGTCATCTATACATCATGTTATGCATCTTTATCTATTTTGCAAAAACACTTGAATTATGCATAAAAGGGGCACATTTGCTGCAAAAGTGTTTTTTATTATTAAACTCTTGAAAAATTATTACCTTACCTCATTTTATTACTTGCCTCATTTTAAATGGGGCAGAATATTTTAACACTCTAAGTAAAGTAATAGTTTTTAGCTTAAAACTGGAGATACATTTTTTTCCTATTAAATATGCATGCATGATTTTCAGCTTCATTTAACTAACATGTTTTTTAAAGATTTTACAATAGCAGATGCAACAAACCTCAGCGAGGAGAGGGTGTAACACATAAAGCATGATTAATGGCAGTTGTAGTTCTCTATTTATCTCTTATTTGAAAAAAAAATATGAAATATGAAAACTCAATCAATATAGGTGTATGGACTCTGTATTACCCTAGTTAACAAAGCTGTATCCATTAGGACTAGGTTTGAACTGAAAATTATGTGGGAGAATTAAACTGTCAAAACATCATAAAGTAGTGACATTCCATTTACAAAAAAAATGAAAAAGTTCTACTAATTGCTTCGACAGTAAACAGAATTTTGATATCTCCTGCTAAAAATATGCATTTTAATATGGACCTTTCTTAGGTGGAAGGATTTGAAGAAGTTCTATGTTAAACTAGGCAAGGCTTGGTCTCTAAGAATGAGCAAAACAGCAGTTCTATAAGTCATGCCTCCAAAATACAGTAATTGGAAAAGATATGCTAGTGAAATTTTTATCTTTCTCAAAGCCCTTAAAAGACTATATATGTTTGGAACAAATATTTCAGTTCAGTTAAAAAGAGGTTGCTTAGAATGTTAACAAGCAAAGAGAGTACTAAACTGATAAATAATATTCTACCAGATCCTTTTAATCAGAAGAATCAAGATTGCTTCTCAGTTCTTCTGCAAGCCAAGTACTTGACTTAGTGGTCCACTCCAAATTTAGACTTTGGAAGAGGTGTTTCTGTGTCTGCAGGAACATACACAATGCCAGTCTTTTCTGATCCTTAAAAAAACCCATTGCTTTTGAAAGGCTTATTCAACTGCTTCAAAGTTGTTCTTAGTTGTCTCCTCACATGTATTCATCTGCAGCCACTTCACTTCCTATAGAAGAAAACAAAGAGAAATTACTCCAGAAGCAAGCTCTTCAGTTTGGGGTGATTGGTGTAGAAATTCAAAAAAAAAATAATCTCCAATTATCTTCCATATGTTGTGAAACAATACTTCTGAAGGAAGCCTTCAGAAGGGAGCTGGAAGTACTTATTTCTCTCAGACTGAAAGAAATTGAAAGAAAAAGATTAAAAAGGATAAGTCATGAAAGGGTCAGAAGATAACCCTCTATTTCCTACTGCAGCCATTACAAGTCTTTTGGTCTACAAGCCACCACATACTTTTAATTCCTTAAATACCGTATATACTCGAGTATAAGCCGACCCGAATATAAGCCGAGGCCCCCAATTTTACCACAAAAAACTGGGAAAACTTATTGACTCGAGTATAAGCCGGGGGTGGGAAATGCAGCGGCTACTGGTAAATTTCAAAATAAAAAAAAACTGGTCAAAAGTGCGAGGGCCTGTCAGAAATCACTTTTTTCAGCCCTCTGGGTAGTCCTTTTGTGCATATGGACTACTCAGAGGGCTGAAAAAGTAATTTTTGACTGATCCTCGCACTTGTGACCAGTCCTCGAACTTACGACTGTCCTCACATTTTACATTTTTGCCCTATCTTATCACCATTTCTCTCTCCCCCTCTCTTTCTCATTCTTTCTCTCTCCTCCTCTTTCTCTCTCTCCTCCATTCTCTCTCTCATTCTCTTTCTCCCCCCTTCCTCAATGAGAGAGGTGGTAGGTTTGAGGAGAAAGATTGCTGTACAATAAAAAAGATGAAAGGGAAGAAAACCAACCCCAAACAAATATAAAGATATTAAGATAAAGAATGAATTGTTAAACTTTAAACAATAAAAGAGAACAAATATGAATAAATAGCAATAATTAGAAACACACATACAAACATACAATGTATTTTCTTTGAGCAGAGTTTTTGGCCGGTTCACAAATTTAAACAGTGTTTAGTCATTTCACTTAAATTTACAATTTCTATATTTCCTTTTTGCCGTATTTATTCCTCATCTATTTTTTTAAAAAACCAATATTACCCTTCATCCTCATCTCTAATCTTAATCAAATTCAAGTTTTCACTTCTATTCTATATTATACCCCTTCCCATTGTCATCTATTTTTATATCCATCCTCACATTGGTTAATTATGTAATATTACAGTTGTTCAATACAAATTCAACATTTTAATATAAATCAATTAGTTATATAACTATCTTTTTTGTATATTAATCAATATGAACATGAATATTTCAATTATTTCCATGCAATCCAATTTCTTACAAATCAATTACTGGTAATTATATTTACCAATAATAATAAACCAAATAATTTCCCCCATATATTCTTCCAAATCACAACTTAACCATTTCTGCTTTCAACACAATATACAATTAATAGTATCTCAATTATTACAATTCCCTAGTTAAATAGAGCTTTTTTTTCTTTTGTGTTTTAAAATCTTGAACTCTCCTCTTTTGCCATTTGCCATAAATTTCCCATTGTTTGCACCTACCTTTTTTGATGAGGAAAAAAAAATCTGCCTTTCCAGCGTTGCAAACAGCAAAGCCAACAACCTGCTTTAGTTTCGTTTTCGTTTTCAGTTTAAATTGCACAAGGAGAAAAAAAAATGTGCTCCCGCAGGACTCTTTGCAGCTAGAAAAAGACTCCTGCCCAAAACAGCTGAGAGCAAATCACCTGAGAGTTGGGAAGCTGTTCAGATCAGCTTATGGTAATTAACCTATATGAAGCTGAAAGGGGCTGTTTTTTCTATTTTTGCAGACACGGGTCTACTCATTTGTTTTCTTTTAAAAAGGCTTTTTTTTTCGTGACTCGAATATAAGCCGAGGGGGGCTTTTTCAGCCTGAAAAACGTGCTGAAAAACTCGGCTTATATTCGAGTATATACGGTATCTCCATCAGGATGCCATGAGGGATCCTGGTTTTCTAATGTATAATAATTTTTCAATAATCTAAATCTTTATCTGAATATTTACTGAGCAAAACTCATGCACTTGATTTTTTTTTACAAAAAGTTTTTTATTTCTTAAACAAAAACAACATAAAAACATCATCCTTCCAAACAATTAGAGACAGTATTTCGATCGGTTAAAATCATTTCGTGCTCTCAAAATTTTCAAGAACTCATTATATGACAAATGTTCTTTCCTCTAACAAAAAACAAGTGTTTACACATTTTGTCCAAATTTCATTTCATATATAATATTTCATCTCCATGCTTTATTATCTATCCATTGATAAAATAGCTCCCATATCAAATAATATTGTTTATCTTCCTGTTCTCTTATTTCAAATATCAATCTACTCATTTCAGCACAGTCCAACATTTTCTTAATAATTTCTTTGTCAGTAATTATCTTCTCTCCTTTCCAATTTTTTGCAAATACAATTCTAGCTGCTGTTAAAATATTCACAATTAAATATTGCAATTCTTTCTTAAATGTCTCTGGTAAGATCCCTAATAAAAATATATCTGGTTTAAGGTCAATATGTCTCTTTGTCATTTTTTCCAACCACATGTGTATCTTAGTCCAAAATCTTGCTTCTACGCATGTCCACCACATATGGTAATAAGATCCTAGGGTCTAGTGACACTTCCAGCACTTTTCCAATTTGTTCTTGAACATTCTGGCTATCCTCATCGGGGGTAAATGCCGCCTGTAAAACTTCTCATACAAATTCTCTGTATATGCTGTAGACATTGTCATTTTGTAATTATGTGACCACAATTTTTGCCATTTCTCTAAATCAATACCATAACCAAAATTTTCCCCCCACGTTATCATTGATTCTTTAACTTGTTCTTCTTCCAATTTTACCTCTAGCAAATATCCATATAACTTTTTAATTACATGTTCATCAGAACTCATTAATACCTTATCTAAAATAGTCAAAGCATTATAAAAACCTTCTTGTTTGAGATCTTCTTGATATCTAGAAAATATTTCCATATATGAAAACCAATCCATCTTAAATCCCTGATCTTCTAAATCTTGTTTTAATTTAAGTTCACCCTTTTCATCCAATAATTCACTATATCTAACATTTTGTTTCCCTTTGAATATCACTGGATATGAAAAAGCTTCAATTGTAGATACCCAGACTGGAATCTTCAAGTAATGATATTTTTTAATCCTCTCCCAATTCAAAAATAAAGCTTCACGTATCTGATGTCTTCTAAAATACCTCTGTATTTTAGTTCCTTTGTACCATAAAAAGGCATGCCACCCCATCAACAAATCATGTCCCTCCAGATTCAATAATCTAGTGTTTTTCAATGTTATCCATTCTTTAATCCACATTAAACTAGCTGCTTGGTAATATAGTTCAAAGTTAGGTAGACCAAAACCACCCCTCATTTTAGCATCTTGTAACAGCTTAAGTTTTATTCTTGCCTTCTTTCCCTGCCAAATGTATTTCAACACCATTTTATTCAAATCTACAAAAAATTCCTTACCCAGCTTTATTGGAATTGTCTGAAAAAGATACAACATTCTAGGTAAAATATTCATCTTAATAGTTGCAATCCTACCAATAACTGCAAATTTCCCCATTTCACCAAATCTTGTCCTATCTGTTGCTTAAGCTTATAATTATTTTCTTTAAGTGAACTACACCTCGTTGTCAATTGTATCCCCAAATATTTTACTTTGTTTGTGACCTGTATCTTTGAAATCTCCATCAATTCTTCTTTTTGTTTTTTTAACATATTTTTAGTCATTATCTTCCTCTTTTCTTTATTAATTTTCAAACAAGCAACTTCCCCAAACTCTCCAATGTTTTCTATCAGTTTATTTATTGATGCTAGTGGTTCTTCAATAATAAAGACCAGGTCATCTCCGAAGGCTTGTAATTTGTATTCTTCTTTTCAGATTTTCATACCTTTTATCTCTTTTTCTTCTCTAATATTTCTATGTAAAACTTCCAGCATCAATATAAACAACAATTGGAACAATGGGCATCCTTGTCGAGTACCTTTTTCTATCTCAATAAAATCAGACAATTCTCCATTAATCATTACCTTCACCATCTGTTTAGAATATATGGCTTCAATTACCTGAATAAATTTCCTACCAAAGCCCATCTCTTCCATTTGTAACATCATAAATCGCCAGTTCACATTGTCAAATGCTTTTTGCACATCTAAAAATATCAACGCCATCTGCTTTTCAGGATGCGCTTCATAATATTCTAAAGTATCCAGAATTATTCTTATATTGTCTCTAATTTGTCTTTTTGGGAGGAATCCATTTTGATCTGAGTGTATAAAGTTATTCAAATATCTCTTAAGTCTTTCTGCCAATATTGAGGCAAAAATTTTGTAGTCTGAGTTTAGCAGGGATATAGGACTATAATTTTTGATTTGTTGTGGGTCTGTGTCTTCTTTGTGGATCAATGTAATATAAGCCTCAGTCCATGATTGGGGTATTGTCTTTTTTGTCATTACTTCATTCATAACATCCAGTAATGGGAGGCTTAATGGTTCTTGTAACGTCCTATAATATTCAACAGGCAAACCATCTGGCCCTGGTGCCTTTCCATTTTTCTGTTTCTTAATTGCTTTTGTTAATTCCATCATCGTTATATTCCCTTCCAACATCTCCTCAATATTCTTAGGAATCAAAGGTAATTTTGCATTCTGTAAATATTTTTTCACTTTCCCATCTTCTATCAACCCTCTTTTATAAAGTTGTCTATAATATTCTTGTATTATTTTTTCCATCTCTTTGTTTCCAAATTTACTTTGTCCTTGGTCATCAATTAATTGCATTATTTTTCTTGATTCTCTTTCTTTTTTCAATTTATATGCTAACCATCTTCCTGGTTTATTCACATTTTCAAAATGGTTCTGTTTAGCACTTCTTATTTTTTGGGCTAATTCTTCCTTCTCCAGTAAATCCATTTTGTGCTTTATTATATCCATTTTCATTTTTACATCTTTCTTACATGGATCTTTCTGGAGTTCCTTTTCAAATCTCTTGTGTTCATTGGTTAGTATTTTAAAAGTTTGTCTTTTCTTCACATTTCTTTTCCTTGTATAGTCTATTATTAGGCCTCTAGCATAGGCCTTCATTGTGTCCCAAAGATTTTGTGTCAATGTATCTTCCTTTTTATTCTCCTTAAAGAAGAAATCCAGCTTCTTTGCATTTTCTGTGCAAAATCTTTCTCTTTTAAAATTGTATTATTCAAAGTCCATCTAAATTTTCTGTTTTGACCTTTCCAGGTTACTGTCACAGGATCATGGTTGGCCCATAAATTAGTTTCTATTTCCACATGCTCTATTTTCAAAGTTAAGTCCATTGTTGTCCATATCATGTCTAATCTGGACCAAGATGAATGCCTGTCAGAATAAAAAGTATATTGTCTATTTTTCCAATTTCTGTTTCTCCATACATTTTTCAAGTTTGTTTCCTTTATCATTTTAGAAAAAGAGTTCATTAGTGTCTTTCTATTATGTCTTACTGTTTTTAGTGTTTTACAATCCAATTTTTCATTTACTATTCCATTAAAATCACCCATCATGCATATATTGTCGTATTCCATTTCAATTATTTTCATATGCAACTTTCGATAAAAGTCACTTTGATTGTTATTTGGTGCATAGCTTGCTACTAGAAGTATTTTAATATTATTATCAATTATTTCCACCATCAAAATTCTGCCTTCTGAATCTGCGTATATTTGTTCCGCCATTATTGAATTTCTAATGTATAAAGCAACTCCTCTCTTTTTACTTTGTGACAGTGATAAGAAAGTTCTTCCAAGTTTGGGTTGCAGCAATAATTGTTCATGTTGCGTTTTAATATGAACTTCTTGTAAACATATTATGTCAAATTTTAATTTCTCTAATTTGTGAAACACCTTTCTTCTTTTCACTATCGAATTAAGTCCATTTATATTTTTTGAAATTAATTTTGTTGTTTCCATATTCATACTTTATATGTAGGTTTTGTTGCTCTAGTTGATCTTACTTCACATTGTTCCTTGTATTCCACAATCCCACCACTGCTTATGTTTCCGTTTCCATTGCCACTTCCTTTTCTTTTAGAAAATCTTCATAGAAGGCTCTCGCTTTTTCAATTGTATCCAACCTATATCTTTGAAGTTGCCATGTTAAAATTAATCCTTCTGGTATTAGCCATCTGTAATTGACTCCCTTTTGGATGAGTATTTTAGTCAAAAATTTGTACTCTTTTCTCATATCTCTCATTTTACTTGGTATTTGTTTCAAAACCACCACTTCTTTCTCCCTGTATTTCAGGATTTTTTCTCTTGCCACTTGAAGAATTTGTGCTTTAATCGATTTCTTAGTAAATCTTATGTGTACTTCTCATGGCAGTTTATTATGCATTGCATATCTAGTGTAGACCCGATAAATCTCATCTACACCATACATCATCTCTTCTTTGGTTATTTCTAAAGCATCTGCCAGCATCACAATCATAACATCAGCAAGATTTTCTTCTTTTTCTTCCTCCACATTTTGAAACCTGAGGTAGAATTCTGCTTTATCCATTTCCAATTCAATTAGACCACTCCTTTCACTTTCCACCTCTCTCAGTCTGTTATCTATGTCTTTCATTTCCCCCCCCCATTTGATCATCTCTCTTCTCCAACTCTTGCAGCCTTCCTTCATATTTCGACATTGTCTGTTGAATGCTGACCACTATTTCATCTGTCTTAATTAGTTGTTGTTCCATCCTTTGGACTTTCTCATCTGTCTTAAGCAATTGTTGTTCCATATCTTTGTCTTTGTCTTTCTCTTGTTGAAGCATCGCCTGGATGGTGCGTTGTCCTCCAGATGGAGATGAAGAAGGCATGGTTGCAGCAACTCCCACTGTGTCAACTTTTCTACTCATTTTGTTCAATAATCTGCTAATGCCAAGGCCAAAAAGTTGGTATATTAAAAAAAGGAAAAAGAAAAAAGAAAAAAAAAGAGAAAAGAAAACATCAAATGTGGAAAAAGAAAAATGCCAACTCTTCAGGTTTTTCCAAACCCTAATCCATCAAATAGAAATCCAATAGAGCAAAAAATAATATAAAGATGGAGTATAAAAAAGAAAAAACAGAAAAAGAAGAGAAAAAGGGAATAATAAAAAAAATAAAAAAATAAAGGCCAGCCAAACTCCAAAGCAAAAATTTTAAAAAAAGAGATGAATAAAAAAATTATGAAAGTCCAAATTCAAAAATCAACAAAGAAGAACAAAAAAAAAGAAAAAAAATTTCAGGCTCTTGAGTGCCTTAATCCAATTCAATTCTTTAAAAATCTCAAAATAAAGAAGATCTTCCACTTATATTTGTATCCGGAAAGCATACAGAGTTTTCTCTTAACCAAGCCCCAAATAAAGAGAATAAAAGTAACTGCCCAAAAGAATAATAATAAAAAAATGTTTTCCTTCCCCACTTTTCCAAGGCTCCTACTTTAAGTCCAGCAAGAACACCTGGGTAAACAATACAAATAATTCCACTTCCTCAGATGTTCTCTTCACATACTTGAAAAACTAGAGCTCAGAGCCACTTTGTTATTATTATGGCTACAATGTATCCTTCATCTTTCTGCTTGGATAAACATTGCAACAAAGTTTCTTCTTTTTTCCCCAGCAGATGGCAGCACTATTCACTCTCCTAGCTTTCCTACAGTTAAAAGTCCAAATCTTCTTTATTGAAAATTAATTTTAAAAAAGAAAAAAGAGTTACCAAAAAAAAAGCAAAAAGGAAAGACTTCGCAATAAATCAATCCCAAATCAGACAATTTTTTTTTAAAAAAGGCACAGTTCCAAAAACAATATCTTCCCCTCTCTTCTCTTTCAGTCCAATCTCGGTCAATGTTAAAAAGCAATTAGTTTAAAAACCTGCCAAATCGGCAATTGGATATAAAATAATCTATTCCAAAATAAATTCGCCGCTTAAGCTTCCTTAATCTTGATCATCCACACACTTATCTCACAGAGTGTACTTTTTATCAATTTAAAAGAATAATGTTCTCTCACCGTATCAGTTGACTGTCCTTCCTCTTTCTTCCTCCGAAGCTGTTCCAGCCTTGGGAGCCACTATGGCTGCTTCCCCGCTGCAGGAAAAAGGGCTTTCCTGGATTTACCAGGGACTTTGCGGTGTCCCTGGGATCGACAGGATGTGCCCTCCACTGCCACAGTCAAAACTAGATTGTGGGGTCCAAAGTGGACCATCTAGCAGCGGGGCTATCGGCAGGGATTCTGGAGCCCCAAAATCACCCGTCCCTTTCGCCGCGACATCAACGAGCCATGCACTTGATTTTTTGAATGCTTGGAACAATTAAACATTTGTGAATTATATTTAAGTGTACTTGCTATTGGTAAATGTTCTAATAAGACTAGATTGTTTGGAGAACAGTACACTTTCAACTGCTTTGAATAACTTGACTCAGTACCTCCCAAAATAAGATTGGTAAAATAATTTGCTTATTGTCTTGACAATACAATAAATTTTCACAGTAACTTATGAATGAAACTTGGTCCCAAGATTGCAGCTAGACACTTGAAATCTCACCCTTGGATATGCAGCTATTTTGTATTATTATTTCTGAGCTGGTTTGATTTTTTTAAATTGCTATCTGGCTACTTTATCAATAGTCTTCCATTTTTCTTGTTCCATTGCACAACTCTATACTTTCCTCAGTGATGATTATGAAATGTTCAAAATGTTAGACTCTTCAAGTTTATATTTCAACATTCACTAATTCTTTAAGAACTAGAAAAAAAGGTGCACATTTTCTTACAGAAAGATGTCTAGAAATATTAGAAAACTATCTTGTGCAAAGTTAGACCACTGTTGTATCTGGTATAATAGCAGAGCAGAGCAATAATAGCAGAGGTAAACTATCTTGTTTTTGCTTTGTAGCAATGGGGTATACTCTGATGGCTGCAATGAATGTAACAATGTCATCACTAGATGGGACAGTTGGGAGTTTGAGTACTGCTAAATCAAAATGATTACTATTGAGAAGCCTGTTCTAAGTCCTACAGTGTTTTAAAAACATAGGCAATAAGGTTACAAGAAATCATTATTTTGCTGCTAATTCTTAATGGTACTATCCTGTGGAACTGGTGCCTGCTAAAATGGGATTGGGAACTGCATATGGCTCATTAGGCACTGAATGCTCACTTTTAATCTTAGTCTATAATTCTTAAAAGGGGTGGCACATATAGTCATATTTAATAAACGATATGAGTTTTGTTCATTTCTGGACTACAGTCTGACAATATCTGGAAATGAGGTTTTATATCTTCCTTCTAACAAGGCTCCTGTAGCTTTGAAAAAAACGTAACAACAAGGGCAATTAGTTTCATCTTTCCCCTTATTCAGTTTCAGCTCTAAATAAAGATGGGCCTATACCTTTTAATTTATTCTGCTTTTGTTATTAAAAGCACAAGAAAGTTGGAGGAAAAAGGGCACCTCTATAAAGTCACAGCCACTGCTGGATATGCATGGCCAGGAGGACCTTCTCTCAGCTATGGCCTATGTGTCAGGTGCAGCCCTACCTGGAACAGGACTTAACTATGACAAAACATGCTATTATCGCCCCAGAAATGTTTGCAATTGTTCATAATAACCTTGTAAATTTAATCCTCTGATACCAATTTTATACACAGGAAACTGGAATCATCAGAGGGATGGCATATAAATTTTTCAGTAAATACTAAATAACTGAAATAAACGTAGCCTATACAAACACGCTAAGCTAAGAATAAACTTCTTGAGCTCAGTGGAGAAGAGTTCCAGAAGTTGCTCCAGTTCTGAAAATAATAATCTGGATCTTCTTGCCAAGGAAGGAATCTTACATTTTCAGTGCATGGAAAGGCCAACCTGTCATTAGAAAAGCCAGGTATTCAAACTTACTTGTAATTTAGTCATAAATGGGAAAAAAAACCCCAGGAAGCCTCTGAGTAAGTACTGCAAGTGATGTTACAGGATCCATCAGCATGAAGGATGTTTATCCTACTGTGAAGGAAAGGTTAATCTGAGAAATAGAATTGCATCAACAGAAATGATAATGAGTTAAATGTGACAGCAGGTAAACAGCAACACAGCACAAGGAAGCTATTGTGATAGGCAATTAATTACAATGGAAGTCATGTTTTGGTAATGACGAGGATTCACGGCACACTTCTTTCCAGTCACAGTACAATTTCTCCAGCTCTGTTTATGATAATCTATGGGATTATTTGACAGCAAGATGACATTTTGACTCTGAAACAAATTTATTTTATAGACAGTGCAATTACTCACTGGTATTCTGACATTCAATTAGGTGTGGAACTGCTCTGCAATTTATTATTATTTTTATTAGTGGAAGATATATAAATATTGGGTCTATTTCTGATTAGGACATAGGACATTTTCTTTTTAGCATTCTGGCATTCTTACTTAAAAAACTATGTTTTCTGTAACATCATGTGTTAATATGCAGGGAAAATTGCCTTGCAATATATATTTCTTTTTTTAAACACCCTGTCATGTTATGGAATGAAGAGATTGAGAGTCATCCCAAAGGGCAAACAGAATCAGATTTATTGCAATAAGGTTCAGAGTCCGATTCATACCTGGAAGTCTGAACAAAATTATGGGTCGGGGACCCTGGTCTTTATACAGTTTCAAACAAAGGAAAGTGCTAACACAGCGGTTCTAATTACTAAAAACATTTGTTACATGAAATGATATCTTCCTGATTAGAGGTTCTTACATGTCTTGCCAAACAAATATAACTTTTCTGAAAATTATCTTTGGTGATAGAGACTCACTGTCTCATTTTGGTATCCTTGACATTTGTAACTTTCAAACAGTATGTCACCCAAGATATGGGTCTTTCTGACAGCGAGGGGTCCTCCCTTACAGAATGTTGCTTATACAGAGGAGTTTGGCTGGCTTTTGTATTTTTACACTGGATACATTTGGAAATGAATAGAAAAGAGTAGAAAGATGTCCAGTGTTCATCTAGAAGATCCCACATTAATCATCATCATTATTACCATTAAAGAGGGCCCTTCAGTGGTCATCTAGCTGGACCCTCATTTCCTACTTTAGTCAGATCCCTAAAAGTGCCATTCAATCGGAGGAGGGGGGACACTTGGATTCAATTCCCTAGCATTGCCTGTGTCAACAGATACTTTACAACCTATATCCTGGTGCCAAAGAGCCCTGAGATCTTCTTTACCTGCAGGAATTTTTATGATAGCCATGTGAGTTGTCTCACTTTAAAGCAGCGGTTCCCAACCTGGGGGTTGCGACCCCTTTGGGGGTCGAATAGCCATTTCACAGGGGTCACCAAAGCCCTCTCTCACCCCACCCCCACGCTTTCACTCACCCTCACCCTCTGCCTCTGTTGGATTGCCAGTCACTGGTCGCTTACGCCACCCACTCCCAATCTATTGCTGCCTCCTGAGTTCCAGCTGATGGCTAGAGGGAAAAAAGCTGTTTAAATTCTTGCCACGGGGCTTCAAAGGCTGCCCTACAACTGATCAGTGTTAAAAGAAAACAAATGAGAAGATCGGTGCCTGCAAAAATAGAAAAAACAGCCTCTTTCAGCTTCAGCATAGGTTAATTACCATAAGATTAATCCGCCTCCCGACTCTCAGCTGATTTGCTCTCAGCTGTTTTGCGCAGGCTCTTTTGCAAGCTCTTGTTTTGCAAGCACTTTGCCTGCTGCAATTTTTGCAGCAAACTTTGCCTGCTGGAGCAATTTTTTTTCCCTAGCTAAAAGGAAACTGAAAGTAAAGCAGGGTCTTTGCTGCAACGTGACAAAATGAAGCAGGGAGAGAGGTTTCTTTTTCTTTTTCCTCACCAAAAAAGTAGGCGCAAAACTGCAAACAATGGGAAATTTAGGGCAAAAGAGGAGAGTTCAAGATTTTAAAACACAAAAGAAAAAAAGCTCTCTACTAGGGAACTGTAATAATTGAGATTAATTGTATATTGTGTTGAAAGCAGAAATGGTTAAGTTGTGGTTTGGAGGAATATATGGGGGAAATTATTTGGTTTATTATTATTGGTAAATATAATTAATTGATTTGTAAGAAATTGGATTGCATGGAAATAATTGGAATATTCATATTCATATTGATTAATATACAAAAAAGATAGTTATATAACTAATTGATTTATATTAAAATGTTGAATTTGTATTGAACAACTGTATTACATAATTACATAAATAACCAATGTGAGGATGGATATAAAAATAGATGACAATGCGAAGGGGTATAATATAGAATAGAAGGGAAAAATTGAATTTGATTAAGATTAGAGATAAGGATGAAGGGTAATATTGGTTTTTTAAAAAAATAGATGAGCAATAAATATGGCAAAAAGGAAATATAGAAATTGTAAATTTAAGTGAAATGACTAAACACTGTTTAAATTTGTGAACCGGCCAAAAACTCTGCTCAAAGAAAATACATTGTATGTTTGTATGTGTGTTTCTAATTATTGCTATTTATTCATATTTGTTCTCTTTTATTCTTTAAAGTTTAACAATTCATTCTTTATCTTAATATCTTTATATTTGTTTGGGGTTGGTTTTCTTCCCTTTCATCTTTTTTATTGTACAGCAATCTTTCTCCTCAAACCTACCACCTCTCTCTTTTCTTTCCTTCTTACTTTCTCTTTCCCCCTCTCTTCTTCTCCTCCCTACTTCCTCTTCCTTTCTCCTTCTCCTCCTCTCTTCTTCCCTCTCTTACCCTCACTCCTACTCTAATTTCCCTTCCCTTCCTTCATTCCTCTCTATTGCTGTATCCTTTTATGCATATGGACTACTCAGAGGGCTGAAAAAGTTATCTTTGACTGGTCCTCGCACTTTTGACCAGTCCTCGAACTTACGACTGTCCTCACATTTTACGTTTTTGCCCTATCTTGTCACCATGGTGAAGAGAAGCAGTTGTGAAATGAGTGACATGGTTGTTAAGAATGCTGCACAGGCATAAATGTGAGGATGGTCATAAGTGTGAGGACCAGTCAAAAGTGCGAGGATCTGTCAGAAATGACTTTTTTCAGCCCTCTGAGTAGTCCCTATACACATAGCCATAGCCACCCGGTCACATGCCCAGCTAGCCACACCCACCCAGTCACATGACCTCCAAGCCACACCCACAAAATAAGCAATGCCCACAGAACCGGTAGTAAAAAAATTTAGAACCCACCCCTGGTTGGGGGTCACCACAACATGAGAAACTGTATTAAAGGGTCGCGGCATTAGGAAGGTTGAGAATCACTGCTTTAAAGTATAATAGTGGGAATACATGTTTGTTTGGGTTCTCAGAGGAAATAGTAAAGAAAACATCTTCACACTTGTGTATTGGCTAAAATCTGGATGGTGGTGACCCTACATAACACCAATGCATCAAAACTGCGGGATTTCAACCGCTTCATGATGGCCCTGCGATGTTGGTTCAAGGACCCACTGGTAGATTGCAAAGCATGTGACCGCATTAAGGTGGTGAAGCAGGGGCGACGGCCAGTAGCAGAGTATACTGAAGAATTCCGGGACCTCACGTGTCGTGTGCACTGGCCGAAAGATATTTTGGTGAGCTGTTTCAAGGATGGACTGAGTGATGATCTATACAATGCCTGCGTGGCCCGACGTGCACTGAATCACCTACATGAATGGTATGTCACCGCCGAAGAAGCTGAGATTGATATGGCCAGAAACCAGTATTGAGTGGGGCAAGCATGGAAGAAATCCTCACCCCAATGAAAGCAAGGGCCCCCAAAACCACAAACCACATTCTCTCAGAGATCTTCAGCCTGTTTCAAATGTGGAAAAGAGGGGCACCGAGCTGCAGAGTGTTGTTCGCAAACACCCACCCAGAACCACCCACCGGGGGAGGGCCCTGCAAAACCAGGTCAGCGTGGGAAGGAGACTGCTCTGAGGAGTAGGCAGACCACAGAAGTTCCATCCCCTCCCCTCTTTAGGGAGGAAACCCTGGCATCTGAACAGGAGGAATCACACTCATTTGGAAGCGATCCAGATGATGAACCACTGGTAAGCAAACCAATTAAACCGCTTACCCTCCCCTTAAGACTATTTATCCCAAACCAGGACAGGGAGATAAGTATCTCCACCCTAGTGGATTCAGGGTGTACCCGTTGTTTGATCAGCCCAACCTTAGTAGGAAAGTTAGGGATTAACATAAGAAAGCTGAAAACCCCCATTGCTTTCTGCCAACTAGATGGGTCAATAGCAGGAGGGGAGCCAGCTTCTTTTGCACTGAGCCTCTACATATAGGCATCAGAAGCCATGAGCAAAGGCTTACATTTATAGTGGCACCTGGCATGGAATGGCCGTTACTTCTGGGCCTTGCATGGCTGAAAAAATGGAACTCAAAAATCAGTTGGAAACAAGGCATCATAAAATTCCAGAGGAATGTGACTTTTGCTGAGAATCCACATAAAAGAACTGAGGGGGCAGAGAATTGAGAAACAGCCATGCCGGGTCACGCATACCAACTGAGGACATACCCATAGAATGTAAGGATTTAGCTGAGGTTTTTAGCGAAAAAGCCTCAGATGAGCTCCCCCCCCCCACACCGCGCCACTGACTGTGCAATAGAAATCTTACCCGGCGTGAAACTCCCTAAACCCAAGATGTACAGCATGTCACCGAGGGAATTGGAAGAGCTGAGAACATTTATTGAGAAAAACCTAGCAAGGGGTTTCATCGAGCCAGCCCGACCTAAAATCGCAGCTCCAGTGCTTTTTAGAGAGAAAAAAGATGGCTCTAAATGTCTCTGCGTTGATTTTTGTACCCTGAATGCTATCAGTGTAGAGAACGTGTATCCCCTCCCCCTTATGAAAGATATGTTAGCACACCTCATTAAAGGGAAAAAATTTTCAAAACTGGATTTAAAGGAGGCTTACTATTGGGTCAGAATTAAGGAGGGGGATGAGTGGAAAACGGCATTTAACACCCCACTTGGCTGCTACCAATTCAAGCTGCTCCCCTTTGGTTTGCAAGGAGCCCCTGTGGTGTTTATGCAGTTAATAAATGAAGTGCTGCATCAGCATTTATATAGGGGGGTCCTGGTCTACTTGGACGACATTTTAATCTATACCGAGACCAAAGCAGAACATGTAAAACTAGTCAAGGCAGTTTTAAACAAACTCCGCTCTGCCAAATTTTATGCTAAACTTTCCAAATGTGAATTCCACCAAGAGAAGATTGACTATTTGGGGTACTGCATTTCACACCAGGGGGTTGAGATGGATCCTCTAAAAGTGCAGGCTGTACTTGATTGGAACCCTCCATGCATGCGTAAACAGTTACAAAGCTTCCTGGGTTTTGCCAACTTTTACCGCCAGTTTATCCCTGCTTTTGCTCAGATTGCCCTCCCCATCACCAAGCTCTTAAAAACAAAGGGGGAGGACAACCCTAAACTAAAGCAGCCATTGAACTGGACTATGGAATGCCAGGCGGCATTTGAAAAACTTAAATGGCTGTTCTCGGCAGAACCATATCTAAAACACCTAGACATGGAGAAACCATTTGTCATACAAGCAGATGCCAGCGATGTGGCAATAGGAGCGGTCCTGCTTCAGAAGAATGAGCAAGACCAACTACAGCCCTGCGCTTACACATCCAAAAAGTTGAATGAGACTGAGCAAAGGTGGGCCATTTGGAAGAAAGAGGCTTATGCAGTTCGTTGGGTATTGTTAACCTGGAGGCACTTCCTAGAAGGTAGTAAGACTCCTTTTGAAGTCTGGACTGATCATAAAAATCTAGAAGCCCTAAAGACCCCAAGGAAATTCTCCCCAAAACAAGTACAATGGGCTCAGTACTTTAATTGGTTTGATTTTACTCTAAAATATTTCCCGGGGGGGGAGGACTTTCTGGTGGATGCACTGTCCAGAAAACCACAATACAATAGTGCAAAGCCAGACGTAATCAAACCCATAGTACAAAACAATCAACTAGCTGCAAAAGTAGTCATCAGATACCAGGCAAAACAAGAGACATTGACGGGCAATGACACCACCCAAAATTTTAAACAAGCATTGGCCACTGATGAATGGTTTTTGAACAACAAATCCAGCTGTCTGATGAAAGAAGACTTGGCTTGGGTGGGGGGGAAGTTGTATGTTCCTGCCAGCCAAAGACTATGCTTAATGGTAAGGTGCCACGACTCCAAATTAGCTGGACATTATGGGTTCGTGAAAACTTTATACCTGATTAAAAGACAATTTTGGTGGCCATCGCTGAAAAAGGACATAGAAAGCTATGTTGCTAGTTGCTCCATTTGTGCAGCAGCAAAAAGACATCAGAGAAAATACCCAGGTCTATAGCAGAAGGTAGCTGAACCTTCAGTGCCTTGGAGAGAGATTGCTATGGATTTCATCGTGGAATTGCCAAACAGTGAGGGAAATACTGTTATTTGGGTTGTGACAGACCTGTTTTCAAAACAGGCACATTTTATACCCTGCCAAAAGATCCCAACTGCTAAAAGTTTAGCCAAATTATTCCTAATACACATTTATCGACTTCATGGTGCTCCACAAAGAATCATCTCTGACAGAGGGGTTTAATTCACCTCCAACTTTTGGAGGGCATTTTTGGACTTACTTGGTACTGGCCAGGGGCTAAGCTCAGGTTATCATCCTCAGACTATTGGAAATTCTGAAATTTTGAACTTGGTAGAGTTCAATAGAACAATATTTAAGATGTTTTATTAATTTTCAACAGGATAACTGGACCAAAATTTTGCCTTTTGCTGAAGTTGCGTTTAATAATGCTGTCCATTCAAGCACTGTTTTTACTCCTTTTAGAGTAGCGACAGTTCAGGATTTTAGCCCCATGCCTGAACTACCCACAGAAGAACCCACCATCCCCTCACTTAAGGAGTGGATGGATAATTTGCAAAACACATGGCCAGTGGTTAGACTAGCTTTAAAGGAAGCTAGAGAAGCTTTTAAAATTCAAGCTGACAAGAAAAGGATGGAACCCAAACCTTTTCATATTGGAGACAGAGTATACTTATCTACAAGATTCCTGAAATCATTACAACCATCGAAAAAACTAGGGCCATCAATCCAGTAGCAGTTGAACTACTCCTTCCAAAGACACTCAGGCAAGTCCACCCAGTATTCCATGTTAGTTTACTCAAGCGAGAAGTAATTTCATCCCTCAGACCACCTGCATCTACACCACCCATTCCCATCATGATTGAAGGTGAACAACACTTTGAAATCAAGGAAATCCTTGACTCTAGGATCCACAGAGGGAAAATCCAATATTTAGTTGCTTGGAAACATTTACCATCAGCACACAATGAATGGGTCGCTAAACACCACATTAGGGCTCCTATCTTACTGAGAAAATTTCACTCCTAATATTCTAACAAACCTTATTAATATACTATCATGAAATCTTCTGTATATTTTTTTTTACAGGTGGACCCTTTCACTTTCTAAGGAGGGTAGCATGTCAGATCCCTAAAAGTGATACTGCCATTCAATTGGAGGAAGGGGGACACTTGGATTCAATTCCCTAGTCTTGCCTGTGTCAACAGATACTTTACAACCTATATCCTGGCGCCAAAGAGCCCTGAGATTTCCTTTACCTGCAGGAATTTTTATGATAGCCATGTGGGTTGTCTCACTTTAAAGTATAATGGTGGGAATGCATGTTTGTTCGGGTTCTCAGAGGAAATAGTAAAGAAAACATCTTCACACTTATGTATTGGCTAAAATCTGCATTCTGACTTAAAGGGAGGGGTCTCTACCACTTTAATCCTACGGCTTTGCCTAAGGGTATTCAGATCTTGCTTAGCTGGATGGCTTTCACTTCTGCTTAATAAAAGAATCCTTTTGAACAACCACGTTCGAAGAGTTTGTACTTTCTTAAGTTGGAAGGAGAGATGATCCTTACATACACACAAACCCACACCAATCCAATTAAATTGTGGTTGCTATAAAAAAAAGCAGATAAAATGTTACAATCTTCTTCAAAGACATTATCATGCTGGGAGTTCATAGGTAGCTGAAAGGTGGGGGGTCTGTCCTTTAAACTATGTTAAGAATTCATAAATTATATACTGTACATTGTTTAACACTGTACAAAAGGAACACATCCAAGTTGCAGATTGTCAGTGTTGGCTTCTGGCTATGATCACGGTGCCATATTAGCACTGGGAAGGTATAATATAGAGGAGGGATTAGGCTGATAGATAGAATAGCACAGAAGGTTGTGTTGCTGACTCTTTTTCTCTGTAAAAGAGAAAAGGGGGCCTATGTAAGGATATAGGTGTAGGCATGGTATGTGTATTTAAGAGACTGAAGCTGAAATAGCATTAAGGAAACTCTTAGCAAGTGTAATGCCTCTGGAACAACTACAAATATTACTAGCTTATTATAGAAAAATTTCTGGAAATAATCCCATATGTAACATGACTATGGAGATTCTCGGTCATCCAGGTCATGGTTGTCCCAAAGGTGCTTTTTCAAAAGGCAACTGGACTTGCCTTTTAAGGTAAGTCCAGAAAGTCCAATTGCCTCTTGAAAAAGCACCTTTGAGACATATGTAACATGAGTTTTACATGACCAGAACACTATACAAACTGACACCATACATATTGAACAGTTCTAATAAAATCTTCTTCATAATCATCAATCAGAACAGATCAAGCTTTTTGGATTAGAAGCGAAATGACAGCTTAATGAAAAAAAAACACAATCCCATTCTCTTTTGGAAAAAAACACCTTTGAGATAACCATAACTTGGATGACTGAGAATTTCCATAGACATTGTTCTTTCTATCATTTTTCCCTCAGGTGCAGGGTTTGCTTTTTGGATCAACTAATGCCATTTCACCTGATTAAATGCAGGAACTGGATACAAATGGGTGATCTTTATGTCTGAGTCAATTGCGTCCTGTTACCTGTGCTTTGATCTTCCATGCAGGCATTTGCCATCAATGTAAAGTGTGGAGTGTTGCTGATAGGACATGGCCATACCACTATAGGCATTTCCCCAGTGGTGAAATCCTCCAAGATTTGTTACTGGTTCGCTGTGCGCACATGCGCTCTGCGCACCAAATGCATGCTATGTGCAAATGCATGGTGAATGCCAAATACACACTGCTCGTGCATGCATGCACAGTGTGCACCAAATGTATGTTGTGCACATATGCACAGTGCATGCCAAACATACGCTATGTGCAGAAAAAGGAGGCTTAAGAAGGTAAGTAGAACAGCGAGGGGGGTGAACAGCTGTGTCACGCAATTTAGATTTGCTAGAAAGCTGAATATAAATCGTGCGGCACAGCTGATTGTTGGAAATACTGGTTTGAATGAATCAGTAGCATTTTTTTTACTATTGGTTCACCTGAACCGGTAGCTTTAATTACTACCTGTTCGCACCGGTTCAGGCATTTCACCCCTGCATTTCACCCACATTTTCTCTGTCATTGGTGCAACATTTGTCTACTGATGGTTTGTTGCTAACATGGTCAAGAAGGGAAGCACCTAATGACCAACAGAACATATGCATCTCCCTGCATCCAGAGGGCATTCAGCACTTTTGTCCAGTTCTCAGCAGCATGCAGGACTACTGAGTGAACCATTATTCTATGCACTTTCAGTTTAAAGTGAATTGGTATGTGCCTCTCTCAAAGCAACCCAGTAATCTCCTTCTACCACAGCCATGTAGCATTTATTTGTACAGACACTTCCCCATTCATACCACATCACTTTGCAGATGGGATCTTGTTGTGGTCCGTACGCAGCCTGTGCAGCTAGTAGCTGATTCAGACAGCAAGGAGGCTGGTGTGGTGCTGTGCCAGCAGCCTGTGCAGCTGGCACTCGAGTTGGACAATGAGGAGGCTGGAGAAGATATGGTGCCAGAGGTGGGGATTCAGCCAGGGCCTTCAGAGCCTCCAGAAGCTCCCTTAAGTGAAGAAGACGAAGAGGAGGAGCCTCTTCTCGATGCACAGGCGTGCAGAGCTGCCAAAAGGTAGCAGTGTCTCCTCAGGAGGAGGTCTCCTCGAGAGTAATGCTTGGGACCAATTGGCCACTCCCTTAGCCTATTTAAGGAAGAACGCTGAACTGAAGCAATTTGCAGGGAACAACTTAGTTCACATACCTTCGTGCCTTGATCTTAGTTCTTTGCAAATTGCTTCTGGGCTTTCTGCCAACCATAGTAAGATTAAGATTATTTATTCTTTGAATTCTTGCAGGCTGTTAAGAAAGTTAATTAACAGCCTTTGTTTGAAGAAAAAACTGATTTTATTTTAGTAAACTAAGGTTTGTACAGACTTTGTGTGTGCTGCTTTCTTTGGGGTCCGTAGCTGGGGCAGAACAGATCTTAAGTAACAGAAGGAGTTTGTCTTTAATAGATTTGCACTGCTGACTTAGATGGTGGAGGTGCTTGAACTAGTTTCTAGATACACAGCAGGGGTGAAATCTAAATTTTTTTGCTACCGGTTCAGTGGGTGTGGCTTGATGAGCGTGGCTTGGTGGTCATGTGAGTGGGTGGGCATATCCAGTTTGACGTCATTCATGTCACTCACCATTAGAGCCAGGAGCTCCACATTCTGTCTTTCACAGAATTTCACAGAAGCTAGGAGCTGCACAAAAGCACATTCTGCCTTTCTGAAGCCCCCAAGGCTTTGAGTTTCCCTCTGGCTTGACTGCCCAGGTGAACCTCGGAGCCTTCCCTTGCCCTGCTCTTCATCCCAGAGGGCTGCGCATCCACCCTCACCAATCCTCTGTATAAACCGCCCACCCCGTTTCTGCAAAGGCAGAGCCTCCCCCTTGCCTGGTGATCCAAAGAGGGGAGGGGGATGCTGCTGAAAAAGCCGCCTTCCACCTGGCCCTCCTCCTGCAGCCAAACGGGCCCAGCCTTGCTTGCCCTTTCCTCAAATGGGCTGTGCATGGGGCGCTTGGAGAGCAAACGAGCAAGACAGCTCTCCAACCTCTGTTTGTGTGTGTGTGTGTGTGTGTGAGGGAGTGATCTGAAGCTGAGGCACCCAAACTTCTGGCTGTGGTGGGGGCAGCTTCTGAGCAGCCCTGAGTCAGCCAGATCCACCTGACCTACTAGCTGAATCTCGCTGTTCTCCTCACCTCCACCCCACCCCACTCAAACAGCGGCTTCCCTGCTCAGCCCCAAAAAGCTATGCATCCATGGTGCCTGTACCAGCATCCCAAGAGAAGCAGAGAAGGTCATCGCTTGCATGCAGACAAGCAGAGGTAGCAAGCGTATGCCATGCTGTGGGAAAAATGAGAGGTCCTGTTGTCCTGCAGAGCCTGCCCCTGCTTGAGTGGGGTGGGGGGTGACGAGGAGAACGGTGAGACTCAGGGAGTAGGTCAGGTGGAGCTGGCTGACTCAGGGCTGCTCAGAAGCCACCTCCGCCGCTGCCAGAAGTTTGGGTGCCTCGGCTTCAGATTGTTCCCTCCCTCACACACACACACACAATAACAGTGGTTGGAGAGCTCTCTTGCTCACTCTCTCTTCAAGCGCCCCATGCACAGCCCATTTGAGGAAAGGGCATGCATGGCTGGGAACATTTGGCTGCAGAAGGAGGCACAGTGCAATGGGGTTGTTTTGTTTTCCGCAGTGGTACTTCAGGAGGGCAGGCGGATGTCTGCAGCTGACAACTATAATGAATATGTCCACCTGCCCTCCCGAAGCACCATTGCGGCGAACAAAACAACCCAATTGCTATGGATGCATAGCTTGTCAGGGCTGAGCAGGGAAGCCGCTGCTTGGGGGGGGGGGGCAAGTAAGCTGCTAGCTCCTTCCTGCAGCCCTGCCATGTTTGCCTGCCTTCCACATGGGCTTCTGCTTGCCTGCCTTCGCAAGCTGGCTACCGGGACGCCAGGAAGGCAGCATGGAAGACAGGCAAGTATGGCAGGACTGTGGGCCGTGGACCGGTTCGGGGGCATGGCCAGCCAGCCATTGCTCTTGGTTCGGTGAACTAGCCTCAATCTTCGCTACCTACTCGCCCGAGCTGGTCCGAACTGGGAGTATTTCCCCCTGATACACAGTCTTCTTGATTTTGAGGCACAAACTAAATTGGCTAAGATAGTGGTTCCATGTCTGAACACAGTGCTGAAGTTATTCTCTGGTGGTAGCAATGAACATAGAACAAGGCCCAGGGGACACTACGAAGCAGATTTCATATGATGGGATGGCATATTTGTTGACATATACTTTAACACATTTTTACTGTCTGTTGTTCTATAACCATATTTTCATGGTTTCTTATCTGATATTTGCTATGTTACGGTTTTTTATACCTATCTGAACATATTTTTTACCTAGAAATGTTTCTCTATGATCCAATTTTTTGATCGTATAGTTTTTCTCCATCCTTTAATCACATTTGCCTCTTTTAGATTATCTTTGAATACTGTTGTCTTAGCCATACATTTCATTGTGATATCTCTGCTCTTTAAAATATATCTTATTTTCTTGTTTCTTTCTATTTTATTAACATGTTCCATAGTAGAAAACTTTCATTGGCATTTATTTTATTGTCCTTTCTCATAGAATTGTCTATATTGAAGTCTACGTTCAATTATCCTACTTTTTCCCTTTTGTCTTTCTTTACCTATCATGATTATTTATTCTAAGTCATTTGAAATATTTCATATCTTCAATTTTTGGGAATATTGCTTTCTACTTTCATTTTCCATTAATTCTTGTATTGCTTCTCATAGTTCTTCAGTTCTCTTTTGCCTAAATGAAGCATATTGAATCTTTTTCTTACAGTGAATCTATCTTCTGATTGCATGTTGTCCAGAATGAATCTTTCTGTGTCATCTACTTGCTAATTCATATATTTTATACCAGAAATTCCCAGTCTGTTCTCCACCCTATACCTGGAAATGCCATGCCTGATTATACTTCTCCATCTTCTATTTTCTGTTCGTATTCCAATAAAATGCATCTAGTGATATTCATAGACAGATTTACTTCGACAAAATTCTACTAAATTAGCTTGTCCATTAACACGCTTAACATATTCAAATATTCCTCCATTTTTTTTTCACTTTTGGAAACTTAACCTAGGCATCATTCAAGGAAAGATATATGTATCTATGTAGGTATGGATATGTATCTATATATGTGTCTGTGTCTAGTGTTGCAATACTAAGTTTACTTATTGTCTTCAGTATTTAGATGTAGTGATCTGCATGAAAACAAGTTTGAAAGTGCTGTTTTGTGGAATTTAGCATCCACTTAATAAACTCCCAATCCACATTTTTATGTTTAAAAGAGCAAGAGATATGCTATTAAATGTGTATACTTTTCAACAATTCATGCTGGCAGTCTTGAAAAACCATGAAAAAAAGTTTGGCAGTTAGGTAGAAGTATGGATACATTCTCCATAAAAAAATAAAAAATATTGTCTCTGGCAATTGGAAGTGATTGAATGTCCACCTTTAATACTGGAAAAAATAATTTGAAAAAAGGGACATTTCACTTAAAATTCTGATTAATCATAGTAGGAATCAATCGTCTAAATTACATACATATTTAAGAACCCTTGCTGAATCATTCAAGCACTATATTTATTGAAGATCATGCTGTTCTGCCCCAAAGATTTAAATGGAAAACATGTCTAAATGTTTATCTTGAAAAATCTGAAAGAAGTTTTCTTAGACACTTGTTCTTCAATGATTAACTTCATAAGCTGACAATGTGATGTTGAACAGCCATTGTAATTATCTTTTAACAAATTGGAAACAGGTAAGACGCTTCCACAGAATTGAAGATTCTGCCATCAAAATGATGAAAATAGGAACATGCTATTGCATTGTCAGAAGTGTGTATACAAAATGCAGAGTTTATGGCACACTGGTAGGATGCTATTTTTGCCATTCACCCTCTATCGCTTCACCTCCACATCCACAAATGTTTCTGCCTGACGGCCTGAGAAAGGTATATACTCATTCCATTGGAGTTTATTCTAATATTGAACTCAGTTGATGTCAACATTCAGGCGCCATATCTTTCTGTAAGGGAGATCCTTTATCTACCTATTCTAAATATCCTCATTGTAAATGCATCAGGAGAACCAGAGCCTGCCAAATATATTCTACTTATAGTCTCTGATCATTATTATGAGGAAGTAAATATTTCATTTTTGAACTCTCTAGTGCTGAACAATGCAGCAGAATTGTGTTTAATTTCTAATCTGTTTTAACATTAGTTATGTAAATTGGATTAAAATGTAGATTTAAATAAAAATGGAAATGCATGCTGAAATAATTCAAGGTTTGCTTTCCACTGTAGTTTAATTTTAGTGATGCTCTAGCTCCCTCTGCTGTGCTGATAACTATCCCCAAATGCAAAGGCAAGGATTACCAATCCGATTCTCCCGTTCCCCCCCCCTTCAGTAAAATCATTAGCAAATAGCACATATTCATATTATAGAGAAAAGCAGTGGTTTCTAACAATTATAAATAGTTCAGAAACTGTCTATTATCTCCACGTATTTTAAGATTAAAGTACATGCTGACTGCTCGTCATTTCTACAACTATACAAACAAAATCCATTCTTTTTTAAAGTCTTTGCACCTTTCACAGATGACCATTGGTGGCAGCATATATTCTCAAAAAAGTTAAGCAGTGTCAGGACTGTTTAATGTTTGGATGACAGACCACCAACACCCCTTCCCAATCTATAAACTAGATTGAATCTGAACAAAATATTATGGAAGACTATGTCAGACCAGTTCCACAGTATTATCCGGAAACTACGTGGATATGCCAATATAGTGTAGATATTTTCCGACAAGTAGATTGCTGACTTGATACACCAATCCTCAGGAGCAGCCTTCAAACACATGCTAAGTCAACCCTAACCTGTCATTAGGCAAACACCTCAGATATTTTTATTGGGGGGGGGGGGGAGATAGCATCTCCACCTGTCTCCTGCACCTCCCGACACATTTCTTCCGTTGTATTACTCTTTATGTTCTTCCCCAGAGCTAGCCTCCCAAGGTCAGATATGATTAGGAATTTAGCCTATTCCCCAGACATAACATTCAGCTCTTAAAGCCAGTCAATTTTTGGAATAGAGCCATTTTGTTACTTCAGGCAATATGTTTTGGAGCATTTTGACAATGTTGGTTGCAAATAAAGACTTGTCTAGGTATCTTGGAAATATTGGTATCTTGTGTATAGGAATATTTCTACTGCAAACCACAGCAGCTAAAATGCCTCAAATTACAAGGACCAAAATACCTAGGGGAGAAAATCAAGGTAGTTTTTAGGCTACACTTAATATCATAAATCTTTCCAACACGTTACTACACAAAGTGACAGTGAACAAGAGTTTATGTGCATGACCTTTTGATGCCTTCTGAAAATGCTGCCATACTGGAAAGTGTTAAAAGAGGAAACTGAAAAGTAACTAAAGGTCACAGGCATATTAACAAGCATGATTATGCTACTGCAAGCTAAGCTGTTTATGTCAAGAAGGATCTTTGAAGAATTTAATGCACAATTTTCTCCATAGGTGCAGAAAATATTTTCTAACCACTTTACTTCTAATATTGAGTCACTTTACAGCCAGGAGCTATGACATAGTGGGTCACTGGTAAAGTTACTGCTTGAAAGGAAGATTTAAAAAATCTTGACGTGAAACATGAGGGGGAGGGAGGGTCAGTTGTTTATGGATTAGATAATTACGGATAGAATTGTAGAATGCTCCACAATGGGACAATAAATGTGCAAGCATATGGATTGTGATATAAAATATTTGCAATTCCCCCCATCAAGATCCCTGGTTACTCCATCAGTTTCATCAGATGTGGCAGAAGAAGCCTGCCACAGATGCCCCTACCATGTCTATGTCCTTTGGAATATTATTCCCCTGGAACATAGTTTGGTCCCAACCCTTCTGACTTTTAGAAAAGGCCTGAAGATATGGTTGAGCCTGTCAACTCTGAAGCAAACCTGGATGAAGCCATCTTGTGCTGCCTCATAGTTGCCACGAAGCCAGAAAGGTGGAAGGGAGGGGGAAGTAGATGGCCAGGCTCCAGTCAAAATGCTTTCTTGTGGGAAGCAAGTTCATTGAAACAGGTGGTCGCTGAAAGTGGAGAAGAGTCTGCCCTCTATCTTCATTGGACAATGTGACTGGTGACACTTGGAAGGGGGAAGTTTGATTCTTTTAATTAAATGAAAACTGTGGGAATTGTCAGAGTTGGTTTTCACCGGCTATCCTGATATGATGTATCCAATAAACATATCCTTTGAGGAATCTACCTGCCTTGAAGTTATGCTTTCAATGGGTGCATTACTCAGAACTCTGACAGAGCCACTGCATTTGGCAGTTCAGTTGGAGGGAGCCTCTTCAATAGTTATACTAAACTGGATGTATTGATTGTATTTATTTTCTGATCATATTATGCTTTTGTGCTTGAGGTTTTTAATAGTGGTGTTGATATAGTTATACGTTAGCTATTTTTACTTTTTAAATTCTTCTTGCTGTTTTTTAAAATTTCTGTGAGCCACTGTAATATCTCATTTCAAAGACAGGTGCTGCATTTTCAAAAGGCAGAAGCCAGTCTAACTTAACAAGTTCTTGGATTTTTAATGCAAAAAATAATATTTGTCAAGCATATATATTTGAACATGTCTTCTTTAGTACATAATTATTCACTGGAATAAAGAATTATTTTAATAAGAGCACACACACATATAGAAAGCAGGAATGGATAAGACTTGGTGTGAATGCCAAATGCAGAATGGATCAGAACAATTTACTGAAAGGGAAATGAAGCAAATCCAATTTGTTCACAAACCAAACAAAGAAAAAACTACCCCTCCCCCAAACAGTACAAAGAAAAAAGGATGAAGAAATCACTGAATTTAGTGAGTATATTTTCTGAATCTTTCAGTCTTTTTTAAAAAAAATTAAAGGACTATTATTTAAAACCCCTTCACCAGTCTTTATGATGTTTGGCTTCCTCCATTTCTTTGTGGTATCCTAAAATTCCTGAAATTTTTATCCAATTCTAGTGAAAAATAAAAATATCATTGGAGGGTTCAGATTGGCTACAATTCAGTTTGGGATGTTGCTTCAATTTGGGCAAAGAGATCAGAGGTTTTCTTTAAAAAAAAATCAAATAAATCTTACATTGATGTTTGATTGAAACATCAAACAAACTAGGGCAGCAATGAATAAAAATGACTAGTCATGGCACACTCTTTTGGGATGCATTCTGAATGTGCTACAAAACAAGAATGTTATGATTTGGTTTAAGAGTTTGTTTACATATTGACTTACTACACAGCTCTGAGTTTGATGATATTCACATTATGTTAAATGACAAAATCACATTGTTCAACCACTTGGAATAAAGTACATACAATTAAACATGATCTTTATTCAAACAAGGATGAAAAAAATTGCAAAACTAATTAAAAGAGTAATATACACAAGCATAGACATCTGAAAGCCAAAGTGAACAAAGCTCAGTTCTGTGGCAAGCTTCTCCCCTTTTGTTCCCCCCAATGCAAAAGCAAATAAATAAAAGTTACTGAGCTTGCAGTGAGATGCTACTTTCATAATTTGTCCTCCCTTGAGCCTAGCCCTTGATGCCTATGTTCACAAACATCCATTTTGCTTGTTGAAAAAAAAATAGTAATCAATCAATTGGGCAAATGAAACACAGAATGGAAATTAAACAAATTGGATATAGTCTCTCTAGGGACTTCAATTATCCTCTAATGTGGTAGATAGTCTGGATACAAACAGTTTTCATTTATAAATTTTGATAGTAACGGTGACGGTTTTGAAAACCTCTGTATGCATACTTTGCATCCAATTTGCTGTGAGGCACTCTGTCAAATGGCTCATGATCATTGAAGCAGGATTCAAAGACTTCATCTACTGCTTTCTCTGCCGACTCTTTAGTGATATTTCTAACAGCCAACATGGAGCGAACAGCTTTCATCTTTACACAAGTCTGAAACAAGTGATAAAAAAGGCCAAGGCACATCTAATCAAGTAAAGCTTTCATTAAACAATTAGATTTATATAATATTTGGTAATATAACTATTAACTAAATAAATAGATAATTATAAGTTCCATGGATATCTTCCAATGTATTGCTATCTAACTCAAAAATCTTTTTAGAATTTTTTCCACATTAAATGTATCACTTGGAAAATACCATTGTGTACAATACAACAGTTAATAACAAATAATTCATGAGGATACTTTATCAGCTGTGTCATTTAAAAAAAAAACGTAAGCACTCAGGACCTATTCAATCAACTGAGTGAAAAAGTCTGATGGACCAGGAAGAAGGGGCGGAGTCAGAGCTAAAGAAATTTTAAAGAGCACTCAGTTCATCCAATCAAACTGCAAGCAAGACCCATGGTTAAGATTGGCATCGCAGAGAGTCAGGAAAATACCTGATTATACCAGGTTATCAAGAATAACAGCAATTTTCAAAGGAATAGTCAGAAATAAATTAATACATTTATTACCTCATAAATATTGTGGGGCATCCAACGCCTATATAAAGTAGTCCTGAACTTATAGATTATTACCAAAGAGCAATCAACAATTATTTTATCCAAGTCCAAATAAACAAATAATCTTAGTGTCTATAGAGATTCTCAGTCATCCAGGTCATGGTTGTCCCAAAAGTGCTTTTTCAAGAGGCAACTGGACTTTCTGGTTTTTCTTTGAAGAGGTTTCGCTTCTCATCCAAAAAGCTTCTTCAGAGCTGAAGAAGCTTTTTGGATGAGAAGCGAAATGTCTTCAAAGAAAAACCAAAAAGTCCAGTTGCCTCTTGAAAAAGCACCTTTGGAACAAGTAATCTTAGTCTTTCTAACCATAAAAATAATGTTCCATAATTTGGAATGTACATATCAAAACTGAGAAATATAATCCAAGATTAGCTAAATTTTGAAAAAATTGATCTGGCCAATAAACAGTAGGTTTCTCATCCTTAATCCCTCTTCTCTAAAATAAAGGATGCATGAAAAGTATTGCTCTCACTTCCATAATGTTAATTTAAATAGGAATATTTTAATAAATAAAACCCAATATTATTGAAAGCTATCTTTTAACTGTATTATTGTATTTACATCTCCATATAATCACCATTATTCACTGCTTTATTAAATACTTCGTTAAATGCTGTCACAAAAGTGCTTCACATTTTGTCTCTTCATCCAGACCTTAATAATCCTTTCCACTTCCTCTACCTTTGCCACTTCAAAAAAACAGTTACCGTATTTTTCAGACTATAGCACGCACCGGTGTATAAGACACACCAAGATTTCGAAGAGGTAAGAAAAAAAACGTTTTTGCCTTCCCCCAGCCCCAGGAGCACTCTGCAGGCCTCCCAAACCCTCTGTGCACCCCATTCTTTGCAAAAACGGGTCCGTTTTTCACCCATTTTATCCCATCTGTCTTATCCCATCTGTGAGGACCTGATGGAAGACCAAAATGTGAAGTTCTTTCATTCAGAAGCTTGTTCATCACTGAGAAATGTATTCAGAGAATGTGATTTTATAGGGAAATAAATTCAGGTAACGAAACAGTTTATTTTGAGGATTATTTTTCTGTTCCATCTATTTTAACATCCCTATTTCAGTTAAAATTATGGAAATGGAGGCATTATTTTTAATTCTCTCTATCCCCCCCGCCCCACATGTACATGCATATACACACACATACATACACAGCATAATGAATGAGAAAAAAACCCTGGTCTTATGTTTTTCATGTCTATTGACACTACATTCCTTTTGCCAAGTCTCAAATTACAGAAGAAACTACCTCAAATGAAGACATGAACTGAAATCTCTTTTTTTACAGATTATTATTAATTTACCTGCTGATGCTGCTTCAGCCCAAACCTAAATCTCATCATCTCATTTATTAGAGAACAATCTCCACTGAGATTAGATGCCCGAATCTATAAAAGATGCACAAATCGAGTAGAATATTTAAAAGTTAGCATAGTATCCCATTTTAAAGCTTTTGTCCAAATGGCTGCAAAACTGTCCTTCATTTCCAATTTGTTTTGTAATTGTTGTCAAATGGTTAAGAATAAGTGAATTCTCTTGGTTGTTCATATAGCCAGGGATGCTATTAAAACATAACTGCTGAAAGACTATCACCTTGATCTCATCTTAGACATATAGAACATGACCTTACTCATTCAACTAGGGCAGTAGTTTTCAACTTCAGCAACTTGAAGATGTGTGGACTTCAATGCCCAGAATTCCCCAGTTGAGAAATACTGAGCTAGGTAGTAGCTAAATCTCAAATTACAGAAGATACTACCTCAAATAAGACATGAACCCTAGCTGAACTTGGATGATTGCAGAAAACTAAAGAAGAGATTTTATTAATTTTTGATTTTATTAATTATTTATGATCCCATACTACTGCCAATAAACTAGATCCGTGATGGTGAACCTGTGGCACGTGTGGCACGCGTGGCATGCAGTGCCCTCTCTGTGGGCATATGATCCATCACCCCAGTTCAGCTCCGCCGCACATGTGCATGCTCTTCCCGCCAGGTAGCTGGTCGTCGGGTCTCTGCTGTGCATGTGCAAGGGGCCAGCCACCACTGAACTATTGTCTCCATATATCCATGGATACAATAGGAGTTGATATTCTGATTCAGCAATGATTTTATTTTCTCCAACCTCTAAGTAATACTACCCAAACTAGCTTAAATAGCACCTCTTAAGATCTGATGGACATCTATCAGTCAGTAAATCTCTGATTATCTCAGTAGGTGGCAGTATCTAATCTATCCTTTCTGAGTTTGGAAGCTATACAAGTGGGCTCTGCTTAGTCCTTGAATGAGACAACACTAGTACCAGAATTATATTAGAAAGAAAAGTTTTAAAAAATCTGAGGAGACAATTGCAAATTATGACAGTATTGGATACATCCATGAAGTCACAAGGTACCAAGTTCAACCCAAAGGAGATATCAATGGGAAAAGACCATATAACTGCCATAGATCAGGAATATTTTCCTTGTGTTTACAAACTGTAAAGCTCTTTCTAAATCATGTGAGGCAGGATGCTTATTCCCTGGAACCAAAAAAAAAAGGGGGGGGAGAACTATTGTTCTTAAATATAAATCAGCTGTTAAAATGTTTTCGATTGTTTGCAAAACTATTTATTGTTATACTAATTTAAATAACTCAGTGGAGTTATTTAAAAACTCATAGGTTGTTTTATGTGTTTGCTTTTAAAAGCTTGCTTGCAGTGGGGGTTAGAAGACTACACTGCTGTGGTCAAACAGTGGCTTAAATCATTTGAAAGATGCAAAACATGCTGCAGTTTCACAAGCTATTTCCCCTGTGACATTTCTAGGCTGCTTTAGATGAAAGAGGAAGGAGAGAATAGTCAAGTGAATATGTTGCTATATCCACTGAAGATAAGAACACACTACTCATTTAAAAAAATATTCACATTACCTTACTCCTCTCTTAACTCTCTCTATCCCACTCTCTTTACAAAGCCCTGGATCTGCTATAAAAGTACATAGACACAAACACATACTCACACATGTATAGACTAAAAATTTGCTGCAAACAATCCAGAAAAATGGTGCATAACATAATAATTTTGTTTTAGTACTTCATATATTTCTGTATATGTTAAAATAAATCAAATGTTGGGGTTTATTTTTGATTGTTTCTTCCTTGCTTGATTCATTTATTCATTCTATTTGTATCAACAGGATGAATGAAGAAAATCTATTTTCAGAAATTGCCCAGTATATTTTACTTTTAACATGTAAAAAGCAAACAAACAAACCAAACCAAACCAAACAAACAAGTCCTTCACAATGTAATTGATAAATTGCTACATTAAAACTGTGAAATCACAGAACCCATATCATGACCTTATATTTCAAACACTGTGGAAAACTTCAGTATTGTGATTATAAGAATTTATCTCTTCTTGCTTATACTGAAAACAATGTATTTGGAGTGGAAGTTAAACCTATAGGGTAGAAGGTTAGAAGCCTGCAACCTTCTTTCCCAGAAGTTCCCTGGGTAATTAGACCTGGCCCTCCTACCTCCTGCTTTAGAGCAGCAGCTTGGTAGTTCTACTGCTATCTTCTAATTTCCCAGGTGTGCTTCCCCTATTATCCTCTTCCTGAATCCCAAGCACACAAGAGACATAAGGTTCCACGTACTATTTTTCTGGCAATAATCAAAAGGAGCCAAAAATAAAATAACATTTGAATAATGTTACAATCTACACACATTACATTACAGAGTACTTTTCTGTAACTAACATTCTTGTTAAATTATCTTTCTCCAGACTAGAGGGAGGGACTGGAAAATTTCCATGGGCACATGGACAACAACCATGTCTCACTTGTGGGTATAGACTGAGATACCTACAATTTGTGAATGTTTATGCAGAAATATGTTTCACTTAAACCATCAGGACTTACTTTCTGAATAAATAAGCATAAGACTTTACTGTAAGTGAAACTGTGTTGATATGAGGTTTATGCTATGTGTGTTTCTGATATCCTTATTAAAATATATTTATAAAATTAAGTTTTTCAACTTACCTCTGAACAGGCTAAGTGCTTTATATTGTTAAACCAATCCACATGAGCACGGCAGTGATCAAATGCATGGATAAGTTCATGAGCAACCACTCTGTTCATTTGCGATTGACTATGTATGTTGTTTTGGCAAAGTACAATCTGCAAAGTTAACCCAAAATTTTAAGAATGCATTTTATTTTTAGAGTTTTCACAGCATAATATGCTTTCCTGTTCTATACACATCATTGTTCAACCATTCATTAGATGTAGTGCCAGAGAACTTGAGGGCACTGTTTATCTGGTTTCCCCCTCTCTTTCCTTTTCTGAGCATGAGGAACCTTCCAGAGACTAAATATACATATTAAAATACAAACGAAAACTAAAAATCAGAGGATATCATTACAATATAGCAATAGCATTTAGACTTATATACCACTTTACAGTGCTTTACAGCCCTCTCTAAGCAGTTTACAGCATCAGCATATTGCCATCAACAATTTTGGTCCCATTTTACCCACCTCAGAAAGATGGAAGGCTGAGTCAACCTTGAGCTTGGTGAGATTTGAACTGCCAAATTGCAGGCAGCCGGCAGAAGTAGCCTGCAATACTGCACTCTAACCACTGCACCACCGTGGCTCATATACCTGGAGGAGATCACCAGGCTGAGGCTGATGTATCAACAGTCATGAGTCCTTTTGTGCCCACAAGAGATCTAAGTCCAGCCCACCATGAATTCCATTTTTACCGCCAAATTGCTTTGACCACTAGTGAAAAATAATTGCTTTGTCATTGAGCTCTGGGGCTGTTCCTAATTTATTTGATTTCCTACTATAGTTATCTAGAAATAGCACCATCTATTTTAATATAATGAAGCTAGCTTACAAAAAAGGAGGGAAAAAATATATCGAGTATTTTAACCCAATAGAAAAAAAAATCAGAGGGTTTAATAGCAATATTTATAAAATATTAAGTTGAGATTGACAAAAATTCTACTATTTAGAGTTCTACTATAACTCTACTATTTAACACTGACTACATAATTCAACTATTTTGTTTTACTAACATAGCAGAGCATAAAAAGGTGCAAACATTAGGCAGAAAAAAGTAGTAATTTACCTGTGATACTGAAGAATCAAATCCTCCACCAACATGTTTATCACAATTTTCACATGAAATGTGTCGGTTATTGGTAACAGCACTAAAACAATTGAAGAGTCACACATATAACAAATATAATACAGAGCATTCATATAATAATCGTTGGACATAAATTATCTCACCAGCCAGAATTCTTCATAGCTTCAAGTAGCAGTTTAACTTGTGGACCTAGAATAAACATTGGCACAATAACTCATTTCTAAACAAATCTGTTGTTCAGAGAAAAAAAATGCAGAGCTCATATTTAAATTACCACAGAAAGTGTTTACAACATAATTAAACTTATGAAGCATCATACATCCAGAAACAATTTATAGATATCATAATCAAAACACAAAAATGAACTTGATTGACGGCAAGAGATACCACTGGCAAAATCTGAAGTGTTTACTTAGATATCAAATATCATTAATTAAAGGGAGTTTAATAATGTTCAAGTGTACACATGACTTTCACAATCAAGGAGCATAGGAACTAATCTGAGTAAAATTGCAAATGAATATTCTGCTTTGGTAAAAACTTTGAAAAAATATTTTTTTGATGTAGGGCACCAAGGTAGATGGCCCAACACCTAGATCAGTGATGGCTAACCTTTTTGCTGTCGTGTGCCAAAAGCAGGGGAAGTGCAGGGGAGTCACACGCATGCGTGCCCACACCCATAATTCAATGTGCCCCATGCTCTCCCCGCTTTTGGCATGTGATGGCACAGTGTGCCAGTTAGGTCTGTTTTTTGCCCTCCCCAGGCTCCAGAGGCTTTCTAGGAGCCTGGGGAGGGCAAAAACGGCCTTCCCCACCCCCCCAGAGGCCCTCTGGAGGCAGGAAACAGACCGTTTCTTGACTTTCGGTGGGCCCAGAAGGCCCGAAAATCAGCTGGCTGGTGCACACATGCACACTGGACCTGAGCTAGGGCAACGCTCACGTGCCCACAGATATGGCTCCACGTGCCGCCTTCATGAACCTAGATATTACAATAAAATCACAATACCAGAGCACCCACTTTGCTGATTGTGATATCCTCTGTGCAGGAAAAGAAGGAAAGCAACACGTTCCAAAGGTGCTCTTTCAAAAGGCAACTGGATTTTCTTGGTTTTTTTTTCCTTTGAACACATTTCACTTCTCATCCAAGAAGCTTCTTCAGAACTGAAGTCCAGTTGCCTTTTGACAAAGTATCTTTGGCACAATCATGACCTGGATGATTGAGAACCTCCACAGTCAAGGAAATCATTAGGGTTTTTTTTCTTTTTCTTTTTTTTGCTGAATGGTATCAACCTATCTCAATGGTTAGACTGGAGTGTAGAAGAAGAGCACTTTGCTTTTCCATAACTCACTGAAACTTCACTTCTGTGTTCAGAGAAAGAAGTACTGTACTCTATATGGAAGCTAACTTGCAACAAATTAAGCTGTGTCAATTTAACTTAAAACTGTCTTAAACGTTGGCACATGTTCTTCCAGATTTCAACTAGAAGTCTTTTTCACCTCTATTCAGATACCATGTACTAAACTGGGCACCTTTTTGCTCTCTATAAAAGTGCTCACTTACCAATTGCTCCACTTAGTGATCCCTCAAAGTTATCATGATGTAAAACAAATAGTTTTGCAACACAACCATCTGGACAAAAAATTGTGTTTTTTGCATACCAGTGTCATAAGTCAGCTTTATAAATAAGTTTGTTACAGATAAACTCCAATACAGTGACTGAAAAAGAATATCTGCTAAATCTTTGCTGGAAAAAGAAAAAATGTAATATAGTTTTCAATATGCGTCAGCATGATTTTTATTTGAAGAGAAAGCAAATTTTAACCATTTTGACAAAAAAATGTATATTTAAGCTTTCTATTCCTTCCAAGTATCCAGCTAGATGACAGTATCAACATCCTTGACTAATGTTGTGAAATAGGTATTTATTTTAAATGATTAAAATAAATAAAAGTTAATAATAATGTATCTAGAAAAAATAAGACCAGCAGAACATTCCAGAATTGTAATTAAATTGAAAAGGAAGAAGAAAAAAGATGAAGCTATGGAAGAGGAGTTGAACTTTGACTGAAATGAGTCTTCCCTTGCTATGGAAGAGTACAGAGGAAGGAGAAATTTCCTGAATAATTAATCAGTGAAAGGCGCTGAACTCCAGAAGTTGTGGGTTCTGCACCACTGGAGGTTTTTAAGAAGAGATTGGGATTGTATTTCTAATTAATTGTAGACATTCAAACTATCACCTCCATCTATAAGTTGGTAGGTCTCCTAGTTTGTAGCTGGTTGCTTTAACCACTACAGGAGCAGCAGCAATTGCAGGAATGATTTCCTTCTGTGGTTTTATCAATGAACCAAGACTGATAAGATTGTTTGGACCTTTTACTATTTCAGTTTAAGTATTTTTAATAGACCTGTGATAGTCAGGCAACAAATTGTAACAGGCAAACCTCTCTCGGAGACAACATGGTTGCAACAACACCAAGACAACCCAAGATAAAAGACTTTTTCCAGATAACAGACACTGCAAGTAAGACTCCTTCTCTCTTTACTCCCCCCCCTTCAAACAAACCTAGCCCCTTACTGGATTGGGAAAAGGACAACTGCTTCTTTGTGGAGGAGGGAGTTCCAGTTCCAGTAGGAGTTGGGGGAGGGAACAAGAATAATATTAGGAACAATTATAAAGGAGACTTGGATTAGGTCACCAAGAATTGCCTACTAAAAGCACAAACTGTTGCTGCCATATTTGACCAGCTCCTGAAAGCAAATGGAGGGATTAAAGAACTAAAGGCTCTAATGGGAAAACATATCAATAAATTAGATGAAGAAGTAAACATCAAAACTCGCATTCCAAAGCTTCCCCATAATGCTTAGCCAGCCTATGTGGACCGGGGGCCTCAAGACAGAGAAGATACAGTGGAGAGTTTGGTCTTACAGAGTGAACGTTGGGCTTACCTTGAACGTTCGTTCTATGTGCACTACAGGAGAGTCCAAGCATGGGTTAATTTCAGTCTGTTCTGACATCTTTGAGTTGGAATTTCTTTGGCCACGCCTTCTTCCTCCGGCCGAGCCTCAGATTTTTTCAATGAAACTGGAACCAGAGAAGACACAGCTTGTTCGAAGAACCGACCACTCCTGGACCCCGGACTAGTACCAGCCAGGGTGGGATTGGACTCTCCTGCAGTGCACATAGAACGAATGTTCAAGGTAAGCCCAACGTTCATTCTCCTGTGCACTGCTTGGAGAGTCCAAGCATGGGATATACCCAAGCTAAAGTGATGTTGGACAGGAAGCAGTTTGGTCCAGGGTCCTCTCGGCCGGCAGGACTCTCTGTAAAACCCGTCTCCCAAACGTTGCTTCAGCCAATGCGTACAGATCCAACTTGTAGTTCCTCACGAATTGTGAAGGGGAAGTCCAAGTGGCAGCTCTGCAGATTTCCAGAATTGATGCTTGTATAGCCCAGGCCACCGAGGTGGCGGCACTACGAATAGAGTGCGCCGTGATACTGGACGAGCTTGTTATTCATAAGCTAGAGCAATACAAGCCTAGAGCCAATGCCCAATGGTGGATAGAGACACCTTCTTCCCCATTGAAGTGGACTGGAATGACACGAACAAGGCCTCCGTTCTCCTAAAGGAGGCAGTACGTTTAATGTATCATTTCAAGGCCCTGCATACATCCAATGTATGCCATCGCTTTTCTCTTGGATGTTGTGGATTGGAGCAAAAGTCTGGCAAAATAACCTCCTGTGCCCTGTGGAACCAGGCATTTATCTTTGGCACAAAAGTAGGGTCTAATCTAAGAATGACTCTGTCCAGGTGAAAGATACATAAATCCTGGCGCACTGAGAGTGCTGCTAACTCCAATATCCTGCGTGCAGATGTAATCGCAACCAGGAACACAACTTTAAATGTAAACAGTCTAAGCATGGCAGTCCCCAGTGGTTCGAAAGGAGGCAAGGTTAGCGCTTGTAAAACCAAGGATAGATCCCAGGTCGGGTATCTATGTAACAGGTTGGCAGCTCCCTTTAAAAAGCTACGGACTTTGGGATGTTGAGAAAGAGAGATAGGTCCTTTGCCTGGCAAAATGGAAGCCAATGCTGCAACTTGTTGCTGAAGCGTATTAGTTGTTAACGTCTTCTTCAGGCCCCGCTGTAGGAACTCCAGGACCTGTGGAACTGTGGCGGAAGTCGGCATCAGATGCACCTTGGTGCACCAACAACAGAACGACACCCACGTGGCATCGTAAATCCTGGTTGTTGACGCTTTCCTAGATGCAAGGATGGTAGAAATCATCTCAGGTGAATAGCATCCCTTCTTGAGGGTCTCCCGCTCAAGCGCCAAGCGGCCAACTTGAGCCACTGGGGGTCTGGATGTTGAAGAGCCACTTGGCTGAGGGAGACCTTGTGCAGTGGTAATATCCAGGAAGGTGTTATCGACAGCGACACCAGGTTTGCGAACCATGGACATCTCGGCCAATGTGGTGCTACTAACAGCACCTCTGCCTCCTCCTCCAGAATTTTCTGGATTCACCCTTTGGAGTAGAGGAATGGGAGGAAAGGCGTATAGGAGTTCATGTGGCCATGGACAATGAAGACCTTTGGTGCCCTCGGCTGCTGGAGACCAGAACCAGTTGAAGAACCGAGGCAGGCGAGTGTTCTGAGGTGTGGCAAACAAGTCCATGGCTGGAGTCCCGAATCAGACTGTGATGAGGTGGAATAAATCTGGATGAAGCTGCCATTCGGATTGATCTATCATCCTCCGGCTCAACCAATCCAGGAATCGCAGAACCTGTTGAGGAACCCTGATCTTGCCCAGTGAGTTGCTGTGCCCTGACCTCTGACTGGGAAGAAAGAACCACTGCAAGGGCCTGGCATGTAAGCGAGCCCAGGAAACTATTTCTAGACAGGAAATCATTTTCCCTAATAGCTGGGAAAACACTAAAAGGGGCACCGAAACTGATGTCTGAACCTGTTTCACTAAGTCCTTTATACTGTCTTGTCATTCTTGAGACAGGAACACCTGAGATAACTGGGTGTCTATCACTGCCCCCAAATGAGTAAGCCTGGTGGACAATGTCAGATGGCTTTTCCCCCAGTTGACTGAAAAGCCGTGGTCCTGCAGAGACTGAATCGTGAGTTGAAGATCTAGTTCTGCCTGCCTGAGAGATGATGACTGGATCAGTACATCGTCCAGATAGCAATGTAGGCGGATGGGATGTGCCCTCAGACATGCTGCTACCACGTCCAGTATTTTGGTGAAGGTACGGGGGCTGAGGATAGGCCAAAGGGGAAAGCCCAATATTGCCAGTGGGGGCCTGCAAATGTAAATCTGAGAAATCTCCTGTGAGATACCTGTATGGGGACATGGAGGTAAGCTTCCTTGAGGTCTATCGATGTTAAATAATCTCCTAGTCTTAGGCAACCCAGAACTGACTGAAGAGATTGCATTTTGAACCTCTTGTATCTTATGTGAACATTGAGGTCCTTTAGATTCAATATTGCCCTTTGGCCACCCGAGCTCTTGGGAACCAGAAAGACTACAGAGTAAAACCCCAAACCCCTCTGCCAATTGGTACCGGTTCGATGGCTTTGATGTCCAGCAAGTGCTGGATTTTGGCCTCCATCATGGCTTTTTTGATGGGCTCCCTGGGTACCAGCCCCTGAAGGAATCGATGAGGGGGTCTGGAACAAAATTCTAAGGTCAGTCTGAGAGTTATTGTTTGTAATACCCACGTGTCCATGGTGGTATCCCTCCATTGATGGGCAAACCTCTTTAACCTGCCGCCAATCGGGATTTGAGACCCCGAGTCATTTGGAACGGTGGTAGGGGCATCCCCCTGAACCTCTGTAAGGCCGCCTGGACTGTGATTGTCAAGATCTGTCTCAAAATCCTGACCTATCCTGTGCTCTGTCCCCTCCATAGGGGTACTGTCTATGATAGTGGGAGGTGGGAAACCCTGCCTCAGTGTTCCGAAAGGGCTGCCTACGGTAATAAGGGTAGACCATCTGTCAGGCCTCCTAGTCAGCTGTGGAAGAACATTCCTCTTATCTTTCCCTTCCACTAGGATGGGGACTAGAGCGTCTCCAAGCAGCTGACGTCCCTTAAAGGGAGCTGAGGCTAAGCACCACTTGGATCTTGTATCTGCTTGCCACTGGCGCAGCCATAACAAACACCTGGATGCCACATTAGACGCTAGAGCTCTAGAGGCAAATTTGGCTGCATTAATGGTAGCATCAGCTGTGTATTCAATTGCAGCTATCAGCTTGCTAATGTCTTGTTGGAGACGTACGTTTTCTGGGGAGATCCTGGCCTGCATCTGTTTTAACCATAAAAGAGGTGTTCTAGACATGAATGAAGCTGCTGTAATGGACCTAACTGCCCAAGCTGCTGACTGGTGTGTTTTGCGTGCAGCTAAATCCGCCTTCCTATCCTCAGTCTTTAAACCTTCTGCATTATCAGAAGGAAGAATGGCAGAAGAAGCCAAATTAGTCAAGGGAGAGTCCACTGTGGGGATCAAGCTCCTTCTCCACAGTATACATCTTTTTGTCCATGCCACTAGGTGCTGGGATTGAAAGAGGTTGTTCCCATTGCCTCTGAATTACGTCTACAAAGAATTTTGGGGAGGGAATAACATCCTGAGTAGTAACCTGCTCAGTAAAGAGACTGGCATAAAAATCCTGGGAGCCTTTAGTATCTGTAGTGGGTCTCTCCATTTGGCCCATATTAGCAGTCATTTTTGCTTTGAGTAATAATGTCTTAAAGAGATGGTGACGGAATAAACCTGGGTAAGTAGGTTTGTCCTGAGCAAACCCTTCTCTCCTTCCAGTGATGCCTCACTGTGAAGTGATGGAGAACCATGGCGTGATCCCTCCCTGTAATCTCTGTGATTATTATTATTATTATTATTATTATTATTATTATTATTATTATTATATTATTATTATATTTATATACCGCTCTACTCCCGGGGGACTCAGGGCGGTGTACAGACAAATGATAAAATACATATAATACAAATATTTTAAAGAATTGATTAAAATACAATTAAATAATTTGGTCTTAAACCTAAAATTAAAACTCTAAATTTATGAGATTAAGATTTAAAAATATAAGAGCAATTTTAGAAGAGGTTAGTCCAGGCCAGCCTGCTGGAATAGAAACGTCTTGAGGGCACGGCGGAAAGCGCGGAGATCTGGGATTGTCCGTATCTCCGGGGGGAGCTTGTTCCACATGGTGGGTGCCCCCACAGAGAAGGCTCTCCCCCTGGGGGCCGTCAGTCGACACTGTTTGACCGACGGCACCCTGAGAAGCCCCTCTCTATGGGAGCGTACTGGTCGGTGAGAGGGTACTGGTGGCAGAAGGCGGTCTCGAAGATAGCCCGGTCCTAAGCCATGGAGCGTTCTAAAGGTGGTAACCAAAACCTTGAAGTGCACCCGGAAGAACACAGGAAGCCAGTGCAGCTCGCGCAGGAGGGGTGTCACATGGGAGCGCCACATCGCTCCCATAACTACCCGCGCGGCTGCATTCTGGACCAACTGGAGCCTCCGGGTGCTCTTCAAGGGGAGCCCCATGTAGAGAGCATTGCAGTAGTCCAGGCGGGAAGTGACGAGGGCATGAGTGACCGTGTTTAATGAGTCCCGATTTAGAAAGGGGCGCAACTGGCGTATCAGGCGAACCTGATAAAAAGCCCTTCTGGCCACAGCCGTCAGGTGTTCTTCTAAAGATAGCTGTGAGTCCAGAAGGACGCCTAAGTTTCGAGCCCTCTCCGTGGGGGCTAATGTGAATTTTATGTGAATGTTGATGCATAGAATCAGATCTGGGAGGCTCTGGATCTAAGGGAGCCAACAATCCCCTTTGTGCCAGGGCCTCATCAATACTTTGAGTAATGGTTTATACAATGGCATAATGTAAGTCTAAGGATAAGGATTGCTGTGTCGCCTCTGGGGGCTGTAGTCCTGCTGTTGTGGATGTAAACGTGGCTGAAGGTGCAGAGCACTGCCTGCTAGGCCCTTGAGAAGAATCAGAAGGAGGCTGAGGAGGGTCAGGGACAAATCCTTCCTGAAAAGGAACGGCATGGAACCCATGTGATTCCAAAGGTACAGTGGGAGACCAGTTAGGCTGATCCTCCTGCACTTCCTGCATTTGCAATTCTGAAGAAAAAGGATTAGAAGGTTGTCCCAGATCCCTGGAACCCTCAGGGGATTTAGAAACTGCAGCCTCTTGCTGGGCCTTTGCAAAATGCTTCTCTAAGGCTTTTTGCCTCCTCAGTGCTCAGTTTTTCTCAGCAGCTACAGATGGAGGTTTGGAAACTTTGGAAGATTTGGCTTGGGTGCTGGAAGAAGCCTTGCTAGATCTCAATCTGGGCTTTTTAACTACAGGACAATTAGCCTGATGTTGGGAGTGAGAGGAATAATCAGAATCACTACTATTTGCCATGTCTAACCCAAAATACAGGTTTTAGAATCCCCAAGGATAATAGAAGGTGAAAGATTTACTCACTGTGCAGATCAGAGTTCAAATCATGCCCAAACCAGCAAAATTGTTTGTTAGGTTGTAAATACAAGCAGCAGCAGCAATGACCAGGCACCTCAGGTGTTAGCAGGGCTCTATCCCAACAATGTGGATGCCAAACACACCAAATAACACTTTATAAACTGACGAAATGATTTTTACTTGCGTGGCCATGATTCCCTGCGATGGTCAGGTCTCAGGAGAAGATCCCTTGCTCCAAATACTGCCCAGCTTCTCAATTGGTAAATTTATGCTGCATTGTATGATGCAACAAAATGGCCACCGCCAGCAAAATGGCGGGTGCTGGCCTTGCATTCAGCGCGCTCTCCTCCTGCCAGCTGCTCCCACGCAGCTCAAAAGGAAGAAGAATCGAGGCCTCAATCCTCTCCAGCTCCCACAATGCCTGCCTGCAGCCCTGGCTCGAATTTCAGCACGATTGGGTGCCACGCGGCAATGACGGCTGCCACAGCGATCGTATCGCTCTTGCAGAGTTTGCAGCGCTGATCACTCTCTGCACTCCATTTTCGCCACTCCAAGCCAAACCAAGAGGCTCTAATTGAATTTATTTGAAAAGAATTTAAAATAGCCAATTTTCCTAATTTAATTCAATATTTTGAAGAACCAACTCAAAACAAGTCTTTCTGGCAGACTGAGTTGAAAAAAACTCAGCTCGGCTGGAGGAGGAAGGCATGGCCAAAGAAATTCCAACTCAGTGACGTCAGAACAGACTGAAATTAACCCATGCTTGGACTCTCCAAGCAGTGCACAGGAGAAACACAGAATCTTACTCCACATCGCTAACACCCCTCTGAACAGGGGCAGGTGGCATAACAGCAAAGTGGTTTTGATCGCTCTATCCCAACTCTTACACTATAGGGTATATTCCAATGAGCTAACAGAGATTTCTTGGCTCCCCAACAGACAAGGCTGCAAAAGAATATTGCTAACCTTTGGGTAGATTGTTCTGCCATCAATGTTATTCAGGCATGAAACCTCCTTAAAGAAACTCTGTATTTAGCCAAAATGGGTTTTTCACATCACTCAAATTCAGTCCCTGTTAAAGTCTGGGCAGAGAGCCAAGACAGTAAGGGAAGTTGACATCAACCCTGGGAATTCCAAAATACTAAGGGCCAAACAAACAAGCCTTCAACTAACAAGGTTATAAAAAGATAAAAAAGAATATTTAAACCTACAAAATGGAAAGTTTCAGTTCATGGATGACACGGAAGAACTAATCCACCAGTTTGCCAGCCTTTGCCCAGGAGACCAAGAGCTGATACTAAAAAAGATTGAAATAATTAGCTTAAAATTGAAATCAGCAACTAGTGCAATAGAAAGCTTGAATGTTTTGCTTCCTTCTGGCAGCTTCTCTGTGGAATTGCTATCGGCTTCTGAAAGTACTCAAGCCCCAATAAATAAAAAGAGATGGCGTACCAGTCCAAAACAGAAAGGAAAGGGACATCCAACAGGACATAACAGTACAAGTCCAAATTAACCATCTAGTAGGACAACTAAATAAGGAGAAGGAAAGCCAGAGTCCCCGCCCACTTGAAAAAACATCAATCTTAGACCAAAAAAGAGCACTGGCAATCAAGATAAAGAGGAGCAACAATAACAACAAGAATTGCAACTCACAAGAAAAAATACCGAACCTCACAATAACTGTGTCTATATGGGAAGCATAGCTAATATCGACCTAGCTCCAAGTCAAGTTGACATCTGGCATTTTACTACCTAGCCAATCAACCAAGCCATACCACCTTGCTTCTGGAATCCCATACAGATGGTGACCTGGAATGTGGCTGGCTGGAAAGGAATGGTGGACTGATGAACTTTCTCCCTAGATTTGATGTAATAGCCATTCAGGAAACCTGGTTAACTGAAAGTGGACGAACCAGGACAACTGCGAGGCTTTCAGGATTGGGCCTCCCCAGCCCAAAAAACAAAAAACAAAGGGCGATCCTCTGGCGGGTTATGCATTCTTATAAAGCAAGAATTGCAATGGCAGGGGAAGAAACTATACAATGAAGACAAGTATTTGTATTTCTTAGCTGTTAAATTTGGATATGAAGAGTTCGAGTTAATACTGGTAAATATGTATATCCCTCCAAACACATTCTGGTATGACAACTCCAAATACTGGATAAATTTGGAAGTTATCCTAGACCTAGACGATATACCTGTATTGTACCCTCAGTTCATAGTGGTATTACTAGGAGATTTGAATGCTAGGTTGGGTCCTTCTTTGTATGAGTTCACCCAGAAAAAGGGAGTCCCAGGGCAGTTTTTCTATAACCATCCTCAGTGGCTCTCGAGAGACAGCAACGCTGCTGGCCTGCTCCTAGTCTCCTTAATTTTTAAGGGTAATCTCCAAATCCTGGGAGGTAAGGGTAAGAATTATCCTTACACATACCACTTGGCCCATTCAAGCAGTGTACTGGATCTCTTTTGTGTGTCTAGAGATAAAATCGACCTCTTCTCAGAGGTTACGGTACACTTCAGTGACAATAGCGGTCATCAGCCTGTAAGCGTGACATTGTGAGTTCGCTCAGATTCAAGACCATATAACATGGCTGACAGATGGCTCATCAAAAAGGTAGAGGTGACCCAAAATAAAAGGTTAATGTGGGCTAAAGTTGATACTAAGACAATATCTCTGTCTTAAAGAAGAGAATGTTACCAACTGGGCTAGAACAATCCAGTCTACTACTGACTGGCCGCCAGCCTTCAATGCATTCTTTAATCTTTGTAATATCCTGAAGAAACACTTAACAACTAAATCTGCTATCAAAAGAGCTCAAGTGGGTAGACCCAGTTGGTTTGATTCTGAATGCCAGCGGCTGAAAAAGAAATTGAAGGCAGCCATGAGGCTCACCCAGAGGAATCCTATTGCTCATATACAAGCTGAGATGTTGCACACAAGAAGAGAATACAAAAAAATTATAAAATTAAAGAAAAAAAGTTCTACCACCTTAATTTGGGCAGAACTTGAATTGGCCGCTAAAAATCATAACTCAGCAATATTGTGGCATTCAGTAGCAGGAGTTCTAAAGGAACAGAGATTTGCATTGATAAGCCAATCTCTGCTGAAGAATGGGAAAATTACTATCGAAGTCTGTTTGCTTTTCTATGTAGAGAAACTGCCTCTAAGCAGTGAACAAGCACCCCCTGAAACCCTTCCCCCTTGGTGGCCAGTCTCTGTAAAAGAGATACTATTTATTATTAAATGTCTAAAGAGCAATAAAGCCACAGGTGAGAATTTTCTACCAGCAGAAATATTTAAGAACTTTGCTGATTGGTGGAGTCCATTTTTGGCAAGTCTTTTCACGCATATACTGTAAATAACACCTGCCATATTCCAGTTGGCTGGAAGATGGCAATAGTGATCCCCAAATACAAAAAAAAGAAGAAAAAAATAAATAAAAAGGATCCTAGTAATTATAGACACATTAGCCTGATCGATATTGTAGCAAAAACATATGTGAGATTCCTTCTGAACAAAATGGAAATCTGAGCAGAGGAAAATCATATTCTTGTAGAAGAACAAGTAGGCTTTAGACCAGTGATGGCTAACCTTTTTGCCGTCGCATGCCAAAAACAGGGGTCGCGTGGGGGGATCGCGCACGGGTGTGCCCACATCCATAATTAATTATGCCCCACCCCATATGTGCACTCAATCCCCCCACACTCCCCCCAGTTTTGGCACATGATAGCACAGTGGGCCCGGTAGGCTTGTTTTTCGCTCTACCCAGGCTCCAGGGGCTTTCTTGGAGTCTGGGGAGGGTGAAAATGGCCTCCCCCCCCCCCCAGAGGCTCTCCAGAGGACAGAAACAGCCTTTTTCCCAGTTTCCAGTGGGCCCAGAAGGCCGAAAATCAGGTGGCCAGCGCTGGAGCTGAACTAGGGCAATGCTCGCGTGTCCACAGATATGGCTATATGGCGTGCCACAGGTTCGCCATCACAGCTTTAGACAAAGTCAATCTACCATTGACAACTTTGTTCTGAACCATCTAATTGCCAAATATGCCTACAAAAGAAGGCCCCTATATGCAGCCTTTATAGATCTCATAGCCGCATTTGATATGGTAAGTAGAGATGTACTATGGCGTAAACTGACAGCTCTTAAAATTGAACCTAGACTACTAATTTTGATTAAAGCCCTATATACAAATATTTGTTTGAAAGTGCGACATAGGGTTAATGGAGCCCTGACTAACAGGATTCACACAAACAAAGGGGTAAAGCAAGGGTGCATTTTATCCCCATTACTATTTAATTTATACATCAATGACTTGCCAGGATTAATGTAAGACCCTATGATGCACATACCAACAATCCTAAATAGAGATTATAACACCTTGCTCTATGCTGATGTTAAGATCCTATTATTGTACTCACAAGTAGGATTGTGTAGCTTACTAAGGAGATTTAGTTACCACTGTCAGGATAACTCTAATTATTAGCAAATCCAAATAAAAAATTGTGGTGCTTGGTAAACATAACCAGAGACATAGATGGCAACTAGATGGGGAACCAATTGAACAGGTTAGCACCTTCATATATTTAGGTATAACTTTTTCCAAGACCGAATCTTGGGCTTGTAACCACCAACGGAGTACACAGAGCAAAACCTCGCTTCAATTTATTACTTAAAGAATCACAGTTACCCAGGAGGTTCCCTAGTACACTAATCAAAGTATATAAAGCTAAGGTAATCCCCATGCTTCTATACAGAGCTGAGGTTTAGGGTTTACACTTTTATTACACTTTTAGAACAAACACAGTCTCAGCATCTAAGATTATTTTGGGTGTGGACCCCAAGACATCTGCTGCAGCAGTCAGAGCTGAATTGGGAATTTACACAATTCACGCACTGTCTAAAATTAGAGCTTATAACTACTGGCTCAAAATTAATGAAATGGAGACGGATAGACTCCCTAACCCAGAGCTGTCAAACTCGCAGCTCACAGGCCAGATGCGTCACGTGTTGGCCACGCCTATACCTGGTTTAGTGAAGGGAAAAAAAGTTGTGATACGTCACGTGATGCCACCATGATGATGCAAGTTTAACATCCCTGCCCTAAGCTATGTCTACTGGAACAGATAAAATTGCAATCTCAAACCCTCTGGATCAGTGGTCATCAACCAGTGGTTTGTGGACCACTGGTGGTCTGCGAGAAAATTTTGGTGGTCTGTAGAGAAACCTTTGCATTTTTCTTGAGGAGCCCAGCCGAAGTTCCTGCGCCACTCATGCTGCAGCGCTTTGACTTCCAGGGACAGGATGGGATCCTACAAGCAGTTAGCTTGGCTGCCTGTTAGCGGAGAAAAGTGTCCAGGGTGAACCCTAGCTTTGCTGTCCATTGCAGCTAGAAATCTCAAATGTGGCCAAGAATGAATGTTTCGCTTGTAGCCAGCCCAGATGCTAGATCGCCCCCCTGCAAACTCTCGTCTCTCAAGGAGTGCTCACTGAAGCGGCACAGGAACTTCGGCTGGGCTCCTCGAGAGATGAGAGTTTGCAGAGGGCCTATCTAGTGTCCGCAATGGACAGCAAAGTTGGGTTGACTCCGGCTGCTTCTCTCTGCTGTAGTGCTTCCTGGACACGGTTTACCGCTCCAAGCCCCAAGCGGCAGGAGATGAAGGCGGCCTTGGGGCCACCAGCTGGCACAAATATACCGTAGTGAAGGCGGAATGCTGATGCCGCGCAAATGAAAGTAGCGCTTCGCTCCTGCACTTTCTCGCCATTACCACCGCCGCTTCGCCCTGCTCCCCCCCCCCCGCAACAGCACCATTACCTCATTCTGGCTGGCGAGGGCTGCTCTCCTTTTTGCATGTTGCACCACCTGCAAAGTTGCACATTGCACGTGCCCCCCCCCCCCCATGGCGGAGATTTCCAGCCCCAGCAGAGGCAGGCCGGTGAACGCGGGTGGAGGAACTGCTCCGGGATGACCAAAGGGCCAGTCCTGTGACTACTACAGTTCTGGAATATGGGACTGATTTTCCCATCAATGTCAGCAAACCACCGTCAGTCTGCTCGTCTTTGTTTTCCTTAACTCGGATTGACCAAGAGAAGGAACACAAAAGAGGTTTCCATGCTGTGTGCCTGGACCAGGCGCTTTCCCTCAGGCCTCCCACCCGGAGGCCTCACAGAAGCAGACAGGTAGGCCTGAAAGACGGCTGAGCCTTCCCCCCACAGTGGTCCGTGGGATTTAAAATTATGAATTTGATGGACCCTGAGGTCCAAAAGGTTGGAAACCCCTGCTCTGGATTACTAAATTGACAAATTTAGTATATCAAGAGCTGTGGCCTCCCTGCCCCCTGTGTAACAGGAGAACAAAAAAGAGTTGCCCAAAGAATCATGGATATAGAAGCTCAAAGCGACATATCCACACTTAGTAAGGCTGGTAGCCTGAAATGGCAGAGCAAATATAAATGCACTTTCCAAATGGACAACTATTTAAAGTCACAACTGCCAAAATATCTCAGGGAGATATTTACTTGAACAAGATTCGAACAGCTTGATGGTTAGATTTGGGAGATTCCATTCTATCCCATATAATGAACGTACATGTATTTGTGGAGCTGAAGAGGTAGAAGATCTGACTCATATATTATTTGATTGCTGTTTGTATAAGGGGGCGAGAAATAAGTACCTTGATCCACATATTAAACGTATGGTCCAGTGGGAGGCCCATATTAAAACAACATACCTCATGTGTGGCCAGAATTTGAAAATGAAATTTAATACAGCACAATATCTGACTAAAATGGTCCAATGCGGGTGTGAGGGGCAGCTCTCTGCTTCGTCCTCCACCCTTCACTGCCCTCGCTTTGGGGCCACCGCATCAGTGCATTGCTCAGTATCCTGCTAGGTTATGGCAGTGAGCAACAATTGGCGAAGGATGAAGCGAGGCGATAGGAGGGGATAGAGGATGAAGCAAGGCATGGGGTGCGGAGCAGCCCCACCCACCCTGGCTTACCTGAGGGCCCTTCAGCCAGGCCAAACCCTCACCCCGCTCCCAGGGCAGCCACAATCCTTTTACTAATCTGCCTTCCAGCTCCGCTCTCTGTCACCGCGTGCAGGGCAAATAAGTAGTCCAACCTCGCAATATATTTTTTTTCCCATGAGAAGTTGGAAGGTCTGGACAATTTTTTTTACCGTAGTCCCACAGACTTCTTTAGTTGCCCTGCATGCACTGACAGAGAACTGGGCCTGTGCGCATGCATGCACACTGGGATGGCGTGGGCCGGGCTGAAGTGACATGGGACAGACCCTTACAGTTTCCAGGATTGCCCGTAGGCTGGATCCGGCCGCTGGGCCTTCAGTTTGACACCCCTGCTATAGGCTAATCAATAAATAATAATAATAATAGTTCAGTTTGATTCAGATGACATTTGACATATCAGCAAAATTATTCTCCAAATTTATTAAAATAAATACTCAAATGATATTTTATTTTTTGCTCTCTCCTAGGCCAGATCTCCTCTGCATTAACAATGACCACAGTTGGAGAGGCACAAGCATTCTCTTTGTTGTTAGTTGGTAGGTTTAACCTTGTAAGTCACTTTGGGAAGATTTACAATCTGGAAATATCAAATACAAATAATATTATACAATTATAATAAATAATATCAACATGACATACTACAATTCTGCATTAAGTTCTCAACTTCCATTTTGGAACTCTGCAAATCTCATGGTTGAATTACATGCTCTAAAATTTTGGATCTTTCCACCTTTTCCCATTTTTTTCCTCCCCCATTTTGCTTTTTGAAGAATTCTGTCAAATGAGAAAGTTTTTGTAGGTGTATACGTATTTCTATAACCATATGGATATAGTTTCATAGCATTTTGGTCGGTCACTATAGTGGAGTTACTTAAGATAGGGCAATATATTTTCAAGGTCAGAATTACAACTTACCACGCAGTAAACTTTAAGGAAATATGTTAAGGCTCATTTGTTTGAGGAGAATGCACACTAAATACCTAGAGCGATTTCTCTGAAGCAGAAATCGGCACATCATCCTTCCTCACTAGAAAAATAACATTCTCACGACCAGGGGGGCGGAGGGGGACTTACTGTCTAAGGCAATCCTCAGCATCGACTGGCACCTATACTGGGAAACAAACAAGCTGGAGATGATTTTTCCCTTCAACGCGGGTTTCTTTCCCTGGCCAAGAGTTCGCTCGGGAAACCGACCGTAGCCAAAGTCGTCCTCCTGCTCTTCGCCAGAGTCGCGACTCTCCGGTTGCGAAGTCGGCTCAGATGTCATCGTTCATACAAACGCGGGCGACGGAGCAAACAGTTATCTTTGTTCACATGGCCTCCCCGGCCACCGTATCCGTCCCTCGAATCCAGGCAAAGGCCACCTTCCGCCGAAACCATAGAGGTTCGCCACGCGTGTTTCCTGCTGCCTGTCTGGGATGATTCATCGTAAGTAAGCTAAATGAGATGGGGTCCATAGAGCTCTTTCTTTATGCTTCTTTTCCAAACCATGTATAGACAAATAAATTATAATTCTCTTGCCTCGGCAACTTTCTAGATTCTGTATCTATGAAGCGGGATAGTTGAAGCGCGGCAGTCATGCGCATTCTGTGTAGGGAGAACGACACTCATTCACCAGAACGCGCATGCGGAGAGGTGGGCTGGGGAACTGTCGACGCTCTTTCTCATTTTCTCTTTCTGCCTAACTTGAACTATAGAAGTTGGAAGTCTTTTCCGCTAGAGCGACTACCACGGCGACGCACCTCCCTTCGTTTGGCGCGCTGGGTGTTGTGGAAAAGGAAAGCGAGACGGGCTTCGGAGCAGCAGACGAGTGAGAGGAGTTTGCAGTCGCAGAGGTTGGGGCCACCCCGCTACTGTTCCCAGGCAGGGCTGGGGAAAAAAAAGCAAAGAAAGCGCATTGAGGTTGGGCTAATGGCTTGTTTCTTGGGTGCTTATGAAACACCGGGAACATCGAGCCTTTTTGCATTTCTGGCGCAGTCGGAGAAATTGATGTCCTCCCTTCTTTTTGGAGGGTGACGTTCAGCATTCACAGGCCGCATCCAGGACGATTCTTTTTCACTGGGGGAATACTGTAATGCATTAGGGTTGCTTCCTCTCCTCGTCCCCCCCCCCGCGTCCCTTCATGCCCACCCATACACAGATATCTCTTTTTAAAAAACTGTCCTTTAAAAAAGGAAAGTCCCGCCAAAATGATGGGCTTTCTGAGGCCACAGAATATGAATATGTACAGAAATAAGGCATGCTTATCTGACTTGTATATAAAAATAAGTTGCACACGTGATTTGTTCTAATTATTTCTCATTTTAATGAAAAATTAAAAAGTGGATTAGTTGTTCCATATCAGTTAAAAAAAGTTGCAAGGGTGCTTATATGGGCAGAATTCGTGCTTCTGGTTTGATTCCTGCCTTAGTGGCTGATTTATTTTCAGGTGAACTGGAAACCTGATTAGCTGTGGTAGGATAGTTGTCAGAGGAACTTTGCAGAACTTTGACTAAGCCCAACTGGTTGGCAGGACATCACTTTCTAGTACCAGGGTTCTTCATAAGATGCTGTTTGCTTATAGCAGATTTAATTTATCCAAAGGGGAAGTGCAGTGTGGCAGCTGTCCTTTAAAGAGGCTTTGAACCTGGATGATTTCAATTTGCTTCTGTTATTTTACACCTAAGTATTATTGTAATAATCACTGATAAGCTGATTTTTCCACAGTAAGCACATGTGATTTAGGTAATACTATGCCAAAAAAGATGTTTGTTTTTTTTAGCTAAAATTTGTTTATGATTCTTACAGACCTATCTGTTTTCCAATGCATTCTTTCATCAGATGAGTTCACCAAATAAAGCAATTGAGTTACAGTTGCAAATCCGACAAAATGCTGAAGAACTTCAAGATTTTGTGAAAGATTTGGAATCATGGGAGAAGGATATTAAAGAAAAAGATCATGATCTAAGGCATCAGAGTGGCACTGCCGAAAAAGTAAGATTGGTGTTTTGATAATAGGATGAATAAAGACACCTTGAAATACAGTCTGTTAACTAGCTCATCTAATTACAAATAGAATTACAAATAAATCACCTATATAGATGATTTAGGATTCAGTTATATTGCTTCTGTGCCAGAGACCTAGACGTAATGGACAGATGGGCTTTCTTGCTATAGGTCTAAATAGAATATCATAAAATAAAAATGTATTCCTTTTAAAATGCTTTAGAAATTGCTACAATTCTTCCTCGCTGTTCTGCAGTGAAGAAAATCAAAAAATACTTGGGAGGGTGGAATGGGATACTTTAAATCCAAACCTTTGTCTTCATATCTTAGATGAGTACTTCAGCTAATATAAACTATTTCAATCTGTCACTGTTAAAATCATGTGAGAAGCAAAACCTTTTCTGTTAGGACAGATTTTCAGTGTTCAACTCAAGGAAGTGGAATTGCCTTTGTTGGAAGAAATATCCAAGTCCAGTTCCAAGCCGGGAATAAAATGGAGGCTGATTGGAAAGAAAGGTTCTCCTTATTGATGAAGCAGAACCACCAACCACATGAGATTTTGAGACAGCTGACAAAATGGAGTTTAGAGTGGGTGGGTTTTATACCTTCTGGATTCCTAAGGGGTCATGTAGGGGTCATGTCTGGCTCTATAGGCAAAAGGGGAAATGCAAATCCTAGATGTTTGTCTGAGCTAATTTTGTCAACCTTTGGCTTGATTGTGTTGCTTATCTGAAGTTTCTGCCTGACCCAGTCTTTCTGAAATCTACATTTCTATAAGCTGGCCTCAGTTTCTGCTTGGGGCAGGGAAAAGGGCTGGTTTGTGCCTCCCTTAAGATTTTTTTTTCATTTTTCCTTTAGGGGAAATATTCTATCCTGCCTTTTTAATATTCCCCAAAATATTTCATTCTTGGAGGGGGTGTCCCACACCCTGTTAGAATTAGAATGAATGAGCTGGAAGGGACCTTGGAGGTCTTTAGTCTATCCCCCTGGTCAAGCAGGAGAACCTATAAGTGATTGTCTAGACCAGCGGTTCTCAATCTGGGGGTCGAACGGCCATTTCACAGGGGTCGCCAAAGCCCTCTCTCACCCCCCCCACGCCTTCACTCACCCTCACTCTCTGCCTCTGTTGGATCGCGGGTCACCGGTCGCTTACTCCGCCTACTCCCAATCTATTGCTGCCTCCTGAGTCCCAGCTGATGGCTAGAGGGAAAAAAACTGTTTAAATTCTTGCCGCGGAGCTTCAAAGGGCCGCCCTACAGGTGATCAGTGTTAAAAGAAAACAAATGAGAAGATCAGTGCCTGCAAAAATAGGAAAAAAAGCCTCTTTCAGCTTCAACATAGGTTAATTACCGTAAGTTAATTAGATCCACCTCCCGACTCTCAGCTGATTTGCTCTCAGCTGTTTTGCGCAGGCTCTTTTGCAAGCTCTTTTTTTGCAAGCTCTTTGCCTGCTGCAATTTTTGCAGCAAACTGCCTGCTGGAGCAATTTTTTTTCCCTAGCAAAAAGGAAACTGAAAGTAAAGCAGGGTCTTTGCTGCAACATAACAAAATGAAGCAGGGAGGGAGATTTCTTTTTCTTTTTCTTTACCAAAAAAGTAGGTGCAAAACTGCAAACAATGGGAAATTTAGGGCAAAAGAGGAGAGTTCAAGATTTTAAAACACAAAAGAAAAAAAGCTCTATTTAACTAGGGAATTGTAATATTTGAGATAGTATTAATTGTATATTGTGTTGAAAGCAGAAATGGTTAAGTTGTGGTTTGGAGGAATATATGGGGGAAATTATTTGGGTTATTGTTATTGGTAAATATAATTAATTGATTTGTAAGAAATTGGATTGCATGGAAATAATTGGAATATTCATGTTCATATTGATTAATATACAAAAAAGATAGTTATATAACTAATTGATTTATATTAAAATATTGAATTTGTATTAAACAACTGTATTACATAATTACATAATTAACCAATGTGAGGATGGATATAAAAATGGGAAGAGGTATAATATAGAATAGAAGGGAAAAATTGAATTAGAGATGAGGATGAAGGGTAATATTGGTTTTTTTAAAAAAATAGATGAGGAATAAATATGGCAAAAAGGAAATAT